>ONZH01013079.1:0-364553 GCA_900303285.1 Rhinella marina
AACCGTGGACAGATCGGCGACGGACTGGCAGAGGGCAAGGCCCAAGCCGGAGTAGGTTCTACCGCTGCTGGATCAGGAGGGGCGCCCTGGGCAGCGGCCGGAGGAGAGTCCGAGCTAGCAGAGCATGCAGCGCAAAGGGCTGGGAACGGCCAGAAGAGGATTTCGATTGACAGGAAGAACAAAAATAATAAGTAACCGATGAGGGCAGCGCCGCAGGACGGCGAGTAGTTCTAGAGCCTGAGTCAGACATGGAGAAAAAACTATACTAGCAAAAAAGCACAAGGAAGGCAGCCCCTAGCAGACAAGTATGCTGGAGAGGCAGGGTACCTGGAGGTTAGAAGAAAAAGGAGAGGAACATTAGCAGGGGACCAGAGACCCAGCACAGGACATGGATAAGGGAGAGAGAGACTCACCGAAAGGTAGAGAAGTGCTGAATGGAGAACCGGAGCGAGGAGCTGCTGTTCAGCAGCGCAGGTACCGAAGCAGGAGGTCCAGAAAAAAAGCTGCCGCCTGAAGAGGAAGGAGCAACCACTAACTGGAGCAGCCAGAACGCGAGGTGGTCAGGTAAGGCTTCGCGCCGGCGGGAACAGAAGAGGGCCGGCCCGGCCGGAAGACGTCACAGCGCGCGGGAAGAAAGGGGGCGGCGCTTGAGTGACGCGGCCCCGGCCGGAGAACGCCGATGGAGAAAAAACGCCCGGAGCTCCATGTATCTCTAGGAGAGGGCACAGCCGGGAGTCGGGAGCCCCGATCCTGCAAGCCGCTGGCGCCAGGGAGAGGGGCCCCCCACAGAGGTAGGGACACTGACCCCGGCACACTGCTGGGGGGGGAAAGCCGGAGGGCACAGTAGATCCCGCACTACTCACCTTCCGACGTCTTCTGCCGGCACATAGGGGACCTCTGAACTGCTGCAGCTCTGGGAGGCTGAGCAGCAGAGGACGGGGCGGATGGGTGGTCCGCAGAGGGGAATAGGAGTGCACCTATCCCCTGGGCGCTGGGTCCGGCCGTAGGTGACCCAGGGTGGACAGTCCTTCCATATAAGAACTGTGCCCTGGTCACAGAGGAAGGGAAGCTGGATCTAGAATACCCAGCTTTCCCAGAACCTGTGGAAAGAAAACCTAGTATTAAAACTAGAAAAAAATAAAGATAGAAAAAAATAAACCAGACAAAGGACTGGGAAACCCAGACCTGTGTCTGCCTCCTACTGACACTAAACTAAACTGGTTAGTTTACTGCCAGTAGGCGGGTTATATCCTGCTGGGAGGAGCCGACTTTCTTTTGGTCTTTTTTTAGTGTCAGCCTCCTAGTGGCAGCAAGATATAACCCATGGTCCTGTGTCCCCCAATGTGACGACCGAGAAAGACGTGCGCTTGTACTCTGCTATCTCTGGGAGTCCTAAAGAGCTGAACGTGCGTCTGCTTCACTTTTCCAATGGAGGAACATGGTAAGCAGTGGGGTCCCAGTGGTTGGAACCCCTCCAGTCAGACACTTATGCCCTATGCCATGGATGGGGGTCAAATTAGAGGAGTTGTGCCATGAAAAATATTCTGCATTGTTCAAACCAGCACCTGGATCTAAATTCTTTTGTAATTGTATGTAATAAAAAATTCAGTATAGGCACAGAGTTATTCAATAAAATGTATCTGTACAGCACCACCTGCTGTTTGTTCTTTTCCTTATTTCTCTGTCCATCTCACTGAGGTGGTCGCACATGCTCAGTTTAAATCTTCAACAGTCACTAGCCATATGTTCTGTTAGAAGCTGTGGTGGTTATAGGGAGAAAGATGCAGCAGAAGGGACGTGGCCCTGAGCTGTCATAGGGAAAGAGCTGCAGCAGAAAGGACACTCCCCCTGAGCTGTCAGCTTGATATAAATCTAGCAGAGCAATGAATGGGGAGATCTCTGGATCCATGTGAGGTACAGGGCTGGTTCTAGCTTTGTTAGAAAGAGATTGTCATGTACTATATGATGTCTGATTTTCAAGTTTTACATTTTACAATCATGGCATAACCCTTTAAGTAAGGGAAGGAAGGAAAATCCTAACCTGTCACTGGCTGCTCCTGTCCCCTCTCCCCTGCACATCCTTCCAGTCACGTCAGAGGTATGAAGCATAAACTAGTTTTTGATGTTATCACCCCCATCCTTAGGATCGGCATACACATTAGCTCGCTTGCCCAGAGTTCTCTCTCATGACTCCCTCCCCCATACACATGCATGCTTTCTAGGCATGTGCAACAGAGCCAAATACCAGACCTTTACAAAATATTGCCGCCAACAGCACAAAATTCATCCCCAAAAACTTCCATTGGCCAGCTGTGAGGAAGGCTCAGGCGGCCCCGTGCGCATCGACCCACTGGGAAATTTCCCTGTAATGTCTATGGCCAATCCTCCCCTGGGGGATAGTCTCCAGACCTTTACAAAGAAAAGCTGCCAGCGTATTTGGAGTACGTGCACATGGGATGAATACGCTGCAGATTTTCTGCTGCATCATCCTCAGCAGTCCACGAAATATCATCCAAACATCCATCCACTACAGGAAAAAAAACCTATGCAAAATCTGACCTGTTATATGTATTTTAGCAAGTTACGTTGCAGATTTTCACCCAAAATGTCACCCTCTGCAATGCCTAGGGTGATACCTGCAACAATATCCACATGTGAATCAAGCAGATTTTGCTGCAAATTCTCTGAGGGCATCAAGCAGTAGTGTCATGAGCTGCAGGGTTCTCCCACTGACTGACAGCGCTCACCCTATTACTGTTCACGGGAGGAAAGCTGTCAGTCCGGGGCAGGCTGCCAAAACATGCTGACAGGTTCCCTTTATCGTCTTCCCTCTATTTGCACACATGCTGTATACATAAGTAGTATGTGATGCGTGTAATTCAGACTTTAGCCACAAGGTGGCACTGTGTTACCAGAAATCATGAAAACATCCTAGGCCCCAAAAAAATGAAAAAAATCATGACATTACTCAACTCAGTGGACAAGTGGAAAGTCTTCAGACCGCTTCACCTTTTTCACATTTTGTTAAAGGGAACCTGTCATCAACTTTATGCTGTCAATACTAACGGCAGCATAAAGTAGAGACAGGAGAGTTGATCTCAGCGGTCTGTCATTTATAAGTTAAAAGTAAGTGGTTGCCGAGAACCAACATCACAATGATTGCACACTGGGCCTGGAAAAGAGTCCCGGCCACCTGAGAAGAGTCCTGGTTATTCATGAATTCCTGCTTTCCCTGCCCACCTGATGATGACTGACAGGCTTCAACCTAGTTTTCTCCCTTTCTCTCTAGGAGAGAACTGCCAATCATCAGCAGATGGGCGGGGAGAGCAGGAAATTATGAATAATCATGACTCTTCTCTGGTATATTTCACTCTTTTCAAGGCCTGGGCTGCAATGATTATGATGCTGGTTCTCAGCAACCATTTACTTTTAGCTCATGAGTGATACACCGCTGAAATCAGCATTTCTGTCACTATTTTATGCTGCCCTCAGTGAGGTCAACATAAAGTTGATGACAGGTTCCCTTTAAGTTGTGGCCTTGTGCTAAAATAAAAAGTGCTCCATAGAAATGAATGAAGCAGCCGCGGGGGGAATTCTGACCAGCTGTTCTGTCTATTTCAGGGGAGCTCCATGGGTTTGGGGCCCCCAGCGGTAAGACCCCCACTGATCTGATTTTGTTATCTGAATACCCTTTTAAGAATACCTCTATACTTTGCTCCCTTCAGCTTTCCCTTCTCCATGCCCAGGAAAGCACCCCCACAGCAGGATGCTGCCACCACCATGCTTCACTGTAGGGATGGTATTGGGCAGGTGATGAGCAGTGTCTGGTTTCATCAGACCAGAGAATCTTGTTTCTCACAGTCTGGAAGTCCTTTAGGTGCTTTCATGTCTTTTAGGGTTCATTCACGTGTTCGTATGCGTTTTCCGTTCTGTATATTGCGGATCCACAAATAAAAAAAACAGATGACGTTCTGTATGTCATCTGTGTTTCCTTTTTTTTTTTGCGGATCCATTGTAACAATGCCTATCCTGGTCAGTAAAACAGACAAGAATAGGACATGTTCTATCTTTTTTGCAGAACAGAAGAACGGACATACGGAGACGCAATGCACACGGAGTACCTTCTGTTTTTTTTGCGGACCCATTGAAATGAATGGTTCTGCATACGGTCTGCAAAAAGCCACACTTACCATATTTTTTGCCCTATAAGACGCACTTTTTCCTCTCAAAAGTGGGAGAAAAATGTCAGTGTGTCTTATGGGGCAAATACTAATGAGCTTTTCCATTATGGAAGTGCTCATTAGTAGGGATGAGACTAGAATCGACTTCGGATGAAACATCATCATCATCGCATAAAACTTTGTTAGAATACTGTACGGAGCGAGCGCTCTGTACAGTATTAGAGTGTATTGGCTCCTATGAGTCGAAGTTAAGAGGACCTTTCACCTCTCCTGACATGTCTGTTTTAATAGCTTCATGCATTCCCCATGTAATAACAAGCCTGGAAGATATTCTTATGTCTCTATGTTGTGCCATTCCTTTATTATTTGCACTAGAAGTTATATGTGAATTGCTATTTGCCTTCAGTAAGGGTACAGAGGGGAGGTAACAAGTTGGGGGCGTGTACCTGCACAGTCTGAACATGGCAGCACTGATTGGCTAGAGTCAGTCTGTGCAGGGACACACCCCCAACTGGTTACCTCCCCTCTGTTCCCTTACTGAAGGCAAATAGCAATTCATTCATAACTTCTAGTAGAAATAATAAAGGAATGACAGAACATACAGACATAAGAATAGATGCTCCAGAATTGTTATTACATGGGGAATGCATGGAGCTATTAAAACAGACATGTCAGGAGAGGTGAAAGGTCCTCTTTATTACTTTGTGAAGTCTCTCGAGACTTCAGGTAAAAACTTCAGAAATTTCTACTGTAAAAAAAAAACTTGCTCCTGAACTCGGGTTTGGTTCCAAGTGGTACTTAGGAACTGAACCCGAGTTCAGTAAAATGTTTTTAACAGTAGAAATTAATTTATGAAGTTATTACCTGAAGTCTCGCGAGACTTCGTAAAGTAATACTTTGTCTCATAGGAGCCAATACATTCTAATACTGTACAGAGCGCTCGCTCTGTACAGTATTCTAACAAAGTTTTATACGAATCGACATCGGATGGTTCATCCGAAGTCGATTCGCACATCCCTAGTCATTAGTACAGGAGGACCGGGAAGCAATGAATGCTGTGCTCCACGGGCTCTGTACTCACCTCTTCCTGGTCTTCTCCTGCAGGCTTCGCTTGTGGTGCTGTGACCTACAGTGTGAGGACGTTGGCGCGCTCGGTGACACAGCACAGCGCACCAGGAAGAGAGCTGCATCTCAAGAGTGTCTGCATCCGAAGAATTAGAGATAAGTTAATTTATTTTTTCTCTTCAGTCTGCTCTGATTAAGGGCTCATTCACACTACTGTATTATTGCGGACCCGCAAAAATACGGGGGCCGTCCAGCGTGTGTTCCGCAGCGCTCGGAAAACACGCTGGGCGGCCCCATTTAAAATACCTATACTTATCTGTGCGTGCGGACAAGTATAGGACATGTTCTATCTTTTCTTGCGGAGCCGCGGCTCAGCAAGATAGCGAGCCGGCCATAGAGGTAAACGGGCCCGCACCTATTCTGCAATTTTGCCCTTAAAAATAGACAACTCCTGAACTGGTCCAAAACTTAAAAATGGTCAAATAAGGCATAAAATCCTCTAAAACAGGAGCACTTTCAGCAGTAGGAAATAGACTGCCTAAAAAAACAAAAAAACAAGAACAGGAGCAAACACTATAGTAAATGTGTCCCTGGATGTATGGAGCTCAGCCTCTCTTACCAAGGCCCTATTCTCCTGATTACTTTGGTGGGGCAGCCGGTTCTAGGAAGAGCCCTAGTTGTTCCAAACGTCTTCCATGTAAGAGTTATGGAGGCCACTGCGCTCTGGGGAACTTTCAGTGCAGCAGCAATGTCTGTTCCCCTTCTCCAGATCTGGGCCATCTGTGTCCAATCAGATAAATTTACCACAGGTGTCTCCAATCAAGATGGAGATGAAGAGAAATGGAAGCCCCCAGAGCTAAAGACTAAGGGCCCATTCACACGACGGTGTGAACGTGTCCGCACCTATTCCACAAAATTGCGGAATAGGTGCAGCCCCATTCACCTCAATGGGTGGCTCGCTATCTTGCCGCAAGAAAATATAGAACATGTCCTATTCTTGTCCGCAACAGCGGACAAGAATAGGCATTTTGAACGGGTGTCCGTAGCATTGCAGTTCCGCATTTTCGCAGACCCGCAATATTACGGCCGTCTGAATGCGGCCTAAAGGCACCTGTTCTGCAAAATACTGCAGTGCCACACAAAATACTTCCCTAGAACCGCCAAATAAATACCACAGTGCAGCACAAAATACTTCCCCAGCACAGCCAAATAAATACCACAGTGCAGCACAAAATACTTCCCCAGCACAGCCAAATAAATACCACAGTGCAGCACAAAATACTTCCCCAGCAGCACCAAATAAATACCACAGTGCAGCACAAAATACTTCCCCAGCAGCACCAAATAAATACCACAGTGCAGCACAAAATGCCTCCCTAGTAGCACCAAATAAATACCACAGTGAAGCACAAATACCTCCCCAGCACCGCTAAATAAATACCACAGTGCAGCACAAAATACTTCCCCAGCAGCGCCAAATAAATACCACAGTGCAGCACAAAATACTTCCCCAGCAGCGCCAAATAAATACCACAGTGCAGCACAAAATACCTCCCCAGCAGCACCAAATAAATACCACAGTGCAGCACAAAATACTTCCCCAGCAGGGCCAAATAAATACCTCAGTGCAGCACAAAATACTTCCCCAGCAGCACCAAATAAATACCTCAGTGCAGCACAAAATACTTCCCCAGCAGCACCAAATAAATACCACAGTGCAGCACAAAATGCCTCACTAGTAGCACCAAATAAATACCTCAGTGCAGCACAAAATGCCTCCCCAGCAGCACTAAATAAATACCACAGTGCAGCACAAAATACTTCCCAGCACCACCAAAAAATATGTCAGTGCAGGACAAAATACCCCCCCCAGCAGCGCCAAATAAATACCACAGTGCAGCACAAAATGCCTCCCTAGTAGCACCAAATAAATACCACAGTGCAGCACAAAATACTTCCCCAGCAGCACCAAATAAATACCACAGTGCAGCACAAAATACTTCCCCAGCAGCACTAAATAAATACCGCAGTGCAGCACGAAATACTTCCCCAGCAGCACCAAATAAATACCACAGTGCAGCACAAAATACCTCCCTAGTAGCACCAAATAAATACCTCAGTGCAGCACAAAATACTTCCCCAGCAGCACCAAATAAATACCACAGTGCAGCACAAAATACTTCCCCAGCAGCACCAAATAAATACCACAGTGCAGCACAAAATACTTCCCCAGCAGCACCAAATAAATACCACAGTGCAGCACAAAATACCTCCCTAGTAGCACCAAATACCTCAGTGCAGCACAAAATACTTCCCCAGCAGCACCAAATAAATACCACAGTGCAGCACAAAATACTTCCCCAGCAGCGCCAAATAAATACCACAGTGCAGCACAAAATACTTCCCCAGCAACGCCAAATAAATACCACAGTGCAGCACAAAATACTTCCCCAGCAGCACCAAATAAATACCACAGTGCAGCACAAAATACTTCCCCAGCAGCACCAAATAAATACCACAGTGCAGCACAAAATACCTCCCTAGTAGCACCAAATAAATACCTCAGTGCAGCACAAAATACTTCCCCAGCAGCACCAAATAAATACCACAGTGCAGCACAAAATACCTCCCTAGTAGCACCAAATACCTCAGTGCAGCACAAAATACTTCCCCAGCAGCACCAAATAAATACCACAGTGCAGCACAAAATACTTCCCCAGCAGCGCCAAATAAATACCACAGTGCAGCACAAAATACTTCCCAGCAGCGCCAAATAAATACCACAGTGCAGCACAAAATACTTCCCCAGCAGCACCAAATAAATACCACAGTGCAGCACAAAATACTTCCCCAGCAGCACCAAATAAATACCACAGTGCAGCACAAAATACCTCCCTAGTAGCACCAAATAAATACCTCAGTGCAGCACAAAATACTTCCCCAGCAGCACCAAATAAATACCACAGTGCAGCACAAAATACTTCCCCAGCAGAACCAAATATTACAGTGCAGCACAATATACTTCCCCAGCAGCGCCAAATAAATACCACAGTGCAGCACAAAATACTTCCCCAGCAGCGCCAAATAAATACCACAGTGCAGCACAAAATACTTCCCCAGCAGCACCCAAATAAATACCACAGTGCAGCACAAAATACTTCCCCAGCAGCACCAAATAAATACCACAGTGCAGCACAAAATACTTCCCCAGCAGCGCCAAATAAATACCACAGTGCAGCACAAAATACTTCCCCAGCAGCACCAAATAAATACCACAGTGCAGCACAAAATACTTCCCCAGCAGCACCAAATAAATACCACAGTGCAGCACAAAATACTTCCCCAGCAGCACCAAATAAATACCACAGTGCAGCACAAAATACTTCCCAGCAGCACCAAATAAATACCACAGTGCAGCACAAAATACCTCCCTAGTAGCACCAAATAAATACCACAGTGCAGCACGAAAAACTTCCCCAGCACCGCCAAATAAATACCTCAGTGCAGCACAAAATGCCTCCCCAGCAGCACCAAATAAATACCTCAGTGCAGCACAAAATACTTCCCCAGCAGCACCAAATAAATACCACAGTCTTTTGCCCAGGTGCGGGGATCTCTTGTTTAGGGCTGATGGCCGTCCTGAGTTGCTAGCCTGACTGGCACCTGTGTGACATCAGTAGGAGCGGCTCGGCAGTGCCAGGCTGATCGTTGGTTACGGCAGTGTACATATGAAGAGGTTCTCATGTACGCAGATGCCTATAACTGGCGGGGATCTCGCGCCTCACCACCCAGTGAGCTGTGCCTCTCAGTGTAAGAAGCATTGGATTGAAGAATGTCAAGTACAAAGGTCCCATCATTAAGGCCAAAAACATCCATTAATGGGGTTCCCTGCACCTTCAAAGCTGACGTCCGCTCCTAAAGGGCCCAACACCATATTGCACTGCACAACGAGAGGGCCCTGGTGCTCCTGTGAACGTGCGGCCTCTTGTTTACACAGGCAGAGCTGCTCACCTATCATCTCTTCTGAAATGTCCTAATGAAACAACAATTCTTACAGCTCTTCTTCTGTTATTCCTCCGAGAAATGCAAGTAGTAATTCACAACTGGGCACTACCATTCTCGTTGTCCATACACTAGACCAGGGATCAGCAACCTTCGGCACTTCAGCTGTTGTGAAACCACAACTCCCAGCATGCACACTTACTTAGCTGTTCTTGTAACTCCCAGAGAAGTAAATGAAGCATTCTGGGAGTTGTAGTTTCAGAACAGCTGGAGTGTCGGAGGTTGCTGATCCCTGCGCTAGACAATATGACAAGGTCAGCACTGACTGTATATGTACACACCCTACTGACAAATGGAATGATAACACCCTGTTGTCCTTTTATTCATACATTTCCAAGAGGAATAACTGAGGAATGGCACAATGCAGTCCTAGAATAGATAACTAATGTAAAAAGTCACAAAACCAACCAATCCCTGAGCAGACATAATCCTATTCTGTCATTTCTAGTTGGAGGATTCTGGAAAAGTTGTGTGACAACAACCATGGCAAGAATTCAGTCACTACTGAGTTGTCAGATTCCTGAAGGACGTAATATGACTGTATAACTACAGGGCGAATCTAGAAAAGCTGGGTGACTACCCACATACCTACTTACCATCCATCAGGGTGAAGGTGACAGCGGGATACTTATTAGCAGGTAGAGCCGGTGGGACGTGGGCAGGGTCTCGCTTCTTAAAGGCAAAGTCTGGGAGGACAGGAGCAGGCACCTCCCGCAACCTCTTCACGGAGATGTGCACCTTCCTCGCATCGCTGTCCTGGCATCCACTGCCATCAGCAGATGCCACCTGACTGTGCTCCATTCTGGAGGCCCCTGAAACAGGGCGCCCAGGGCCTCCTCCTGCTGCCTCACCTGAGTGCAGGGGACTGGTGACACCTGAGGCCAGTCTCCCATGAGCAGTGGAGGGTCTGTTGTCCACTTTACTCTGGAAGGAGGTCTTATGGACACTTGTGGAGCGGATGAGGACGTCACTGGCAGTAGTGCTGGCCATGGAGTCCAGGCTAATATCAGAAGCTTCTTCCCTCATCCCTCTGACAGCAGTCAGGAGGACACTACTCCTCTACGGCTGTTACCCGGTCACTAGGCTGCAAAACATCAACAGGGGGGAAACATATGGAAGCGGACAGCGACTATTACTGTAGCTAATACAACGCTATTGTAGGAGGTGTCGTCAATTCAGTAGGCTACACTAAGGATGGTGGCCATCTTTTCAGAGACCGTTTGTTAATTGGAACCGGGCGAAATGTCTGCTCCAAAATGGCTTCCGAAAACGGAGACAGCAACAGTTGTAACACAGCGGCCTCTAGCTGAGGGCTTACACTCCTGCAGGTAATAACGGTTGGAACGTCAGTGTAAAATAATGTTCCGGGCGGAAACAGTAGCTGGTACATATAGCACCGGAAAACGGTGCTGAATGAAGAAGAACACATTATGGTATAACTACAATAAAATTCCTAGGCAATTAATGTAAAAGTGTTTTTTTTTAAGTATTAGGGGTCACCTTATGCTTAGTTATTCATAGAGAGGAAACTAAAAAACTAAAAATAAAGGATATATATATCATGAAAATTATACACAACTTTAAGGCTGGGGCTACACGTGTCGCGCAACATTTCATGTAATGTATTTTAATGTCGCAATGCTGCTACTGTGACGCGACACGCAAAAAAAATCTGACTTGGATGGACTTTTTGCAACGTTGCAGTATGTGGGGATCTCTGAGACATTAATTCTTTTATATTTATAATCCATTCTGACATTTTTTTTTTCTAAAAAAACATATTGACCGTCTGGACAATCTCTTTAAAGGGAGTCTGTCACCTCCAAAAAATCAGGTCAACATACTACCAGGTAGGGTAGGTTCTCTGAAACCTGACAATGCTCTTCATGTGAAAATTCAGTCCTGTAATCCTGGGACATGCTTTTATTTTATGTTTATGCAAAAACGGTTTTCGGTGCAATATGGGTGGGGTTGCTCCAATCGGTGCACCTGGCTTTGCCTGTGTCATTGCTACCAGCTCTGAAATCTTAGAGGCTACCAATCAAAAAAGAAGGGGAGTGCTAAATGGTGTTATGGCAGAGCAATGGCACAATGCCAACAATGCACTGAGGGCCTTAAAGGGTGTTTCCAAGATTTTTATACTGATGCAGACCTCCCAAGTGTCCCTCTTTTGGGGGTGACAGTCCCTATTTTTCACTCAAGTACCCCTGTCCCTCTTTGCTCCTTAAATGTTCCTCTTTTTTATCTGAGGTATAGAACTGCATTATTACATTTGCAATATTGATTCTAAAAGTGTTTATCTGGTTCCTTATCTATATATTGGACCCTGCCTTGTATATCAGTTCATTTGTTTATGCAATTTGGATTTTAGAAATTTCTATATTCAGATAATTTTTTGTTATTTTGCGCTAAAAAACTATTAAAGTGTATAATTATGCAGGAAATATGGATCTTTCACATAAGGAACCAAAAGTGGCCCTCTTTGACCGTACAAAATGTTGGGAGGTATGCTGATGACCTATCCTCTGGATAGGTCATCAGTATCTGACCAGTGGGGGTCCGATATGCAGGACCCCCGCCGATCAGCTGTTTGAGAAGAAATCGGCGCTTCAGTGAGCGTCACAACCTTCTCACAGCTTTTCCTAGGCTATTGACGACACGTTCATCGGTCACATGGATTGGGCGCAGCTCAGCCCCATAGAAGTGAATGTGGTTGCGTGCACTATACAATGTACGGCGCTGTGCTTGAGCAGCTGGAAGAAAGCAGCGGTGCTCACAGGAGCGCTGGTGCCTTCCTATACAGCTGATCGGTACGGGTCCCGGGTGTTGGATCCCCACCGATCAGATACTGATGACCTTTTTCAGTTCTTTGCTGGATCGCAAAACCAGAATTGAAAACACAGTCAATGGGGACAAAACTGATCAGAATGAAGAATGTATCTGTACCATTTTGCTGCAGGAGACAAAACTGCTGTTTGCGAAATGGAACAAACCGGCATGAAAATCAATGTAAGGGCTCAAGCACACGAACGCGTGCGGTCAGTGCCCGTGCTGTGAATCGCAATTTGCGGTCTGCAATGCACAGGCACTGACAGTAGGATCTTGTACCCATTCACTTGAATGGGGTCCGCGATCCGCATCCCACGGTCCGCACCGCAAAAAAGTAGTGCACCAAAGTGAGATAAAAATAAAATAAATATCCACCTGAGGTCTCTGGCTGCTTCTAGTCTCTGCAGAATCGTCAAGCGGCTTGGTCTTGTAACTGCTGCCAATTACAGACCTAAGTCACAGCTCATTCAAGCCAATGTGATTGGCCGCTGCGGTCACGGTCCAATTTGCTTCCCATTTCTGCCAGGACTGTAATTAGCCGGGAACAGAGCAGTATCACAGACAGGTAAGAGACACAGGTTTTACTCCAAAAGGATTACAATGGAATGCTGGTCTGCTCAGCAGTTTCTGTAAGCTCCGCCACCTGGGGCATTTTGCCGTGTTAAGGCCTCTTTCACATGAGCGGGAGACTCGGACGTCTCCCGAATCGTGCGCCGTGTACTGACCTCCCGCCACTGAACAGGAGTAACATAGCATTATACTGATTTATGATGCTATGTAACCCCCGTTCAGTGCCGGCAGTTCAGTACACTGCACACGATGCGGGAGACGTCTGAGTCTCCCACTCGTGTGAAAGGGGCCTTAATGGAGTTTTCCAAGTGTATTACACTGATGACTTATCCTCAGGATGGGTCATCAACATCTGGTCGGTAGGGGTCTGACCCCTGGTACCCCCATCCCTCAGCTGTATGAAGGAGCTGTGGTGCACCGGTGAACGCTGAGGCCTCTTTCTAGGCCAGTGTCATCACATTTATCTGTCTCATGGCCTAGGCGTAGCTCATTCCCATACAAGTGAATAGGTCTCAGCTGCAATACTAAGCACAGCCGCTAAACAACAAGCAGTGCTGTGTTTGGTAAGCTGTGATGAGGCTGTGGTGCTCACTGGGGCTAAAGCCTCTTCAAACAGCTAATTGGAGCGGGTTTTAGGGAGTTGGACCCCCCACCAATCAGATACTGATGACCTATCCTGAGGATAGGTCATGAGTATAAAACACTCAGAAAACCCCTTTAATGCCCAAAACAGCGCAAAGGGGTTAAAATCTGTGACTGCTGCTATCATTCTGTCCTCACATAGTGACAACTGGTGGCCATACTGTTCTCCTTCTCGTGAGTTCCCGGCAGGTTACAAAATGCAAAATTCTCCAGGAACCTAAAGCTCGTGTATTGTTTCGACAGGAAAGCTTATGGTGATGCACAAGAACGTCCTAGTAGCCGGTTGTAAATTGAGCTGACGTTTCAAATGTGAAGATTCTACAAGGAATAAAAATGAAAGATTGGGATAATAGAGAAATCCTAATCAGGGCGATACCAGGAGTGACGCGACATGAAAGTTACGATATTTTAAAGGGTTGTGGTGGAGGAGCGAGACGAGTCCGTGACGAATCTGCCGAGGTGAAATCGCGGTCTCCCCGCCCACGTGATCCCCCTGCAAAAGAGGAGAGCAGAGAGGTGCTGCTGCAGCGGGAGGTCAGTGACTACCGGGGTGCGGAGGAGGCCGAGGCCGTAGCCGTGTATCCCTATGTAGTGGCCATGTGATGGGGACACCATGTGCACTGCTGTGTCCTGCCGCATAAAAGGCAGCATGAGGCTTGTGAAGAGCACATGTTCAATGGATTCCATGGAAATGTCACACTGTCATGGACTCCTGTGAAGGGTGACTTTCACATGCACCCACTGAATGGGATTTAGCTGGAGTACTGGGCTTCCATAGCAACGGAAGGGCTTTCTCGATGCTCAGATACTGTGGTCACAACTGACCATGGCATTGGAGGGGTTAAAGGGGTATACCACTAGCATAGGCCCCCAATTTCGAAAAGGTGCGGATCCCACCTCTGGGATCTATGCCTATACTTAGAAAGGACCCTGCAAAGTGCCGGAGGGCGCATGCGTGGCTGCCCTCCATTCGTTTCTATGGGAGCACTGAAAATAGCTCGGCGGCGCGCTTGGCTATTTTCATAAGTCCCATTGAGATGAATGGGAATCGCGGCCCCCACTCCATTCAGGGCTTACGGGAAAAGCCGAGCGCTATGTTCCTAGTGATATGCCCCCAGTGTCCAAGATGGGAATTAACCCTTTAAATGTCACGGATCATGGACAATGAGTAAAAGAGCAGAAACCTGGCAGTTATGGTGCCATGTTTAAAGATCCAGACTTCTGCCGTACATGTACAGCTGAAGTCGGGAAGCAGTTAAAATGGTTCGGCTGCACACCCCCTTGAATCCCTCCATCCACTTTGCCGCTATTGCAATGTGTTGCAGAGTTTCTGCCTGCAGATCCAGCTGGAAAGTTGGCAGCGCGTCCTCCGTTTGTGGACATACCCCATGCTAGGCTTTGCATGTCGGGTGCTCCTCTCTCCACTTCTGTTTTAAATTAAAAAATTGGAAACCAAAATCCAGCCTCATGGATGCAGCTTTAGGCCAGTTTCGGACGACTTGTGATAGAGCTGCATTTTAGGATCCCTCATTTTTAAAGGGGTTGTCCTATCTTACCGTTTCCGTGCTGACCTCAGGTGGCTGGGCCTAGCGGCTCCCACTGCACTGAATTGGAGGTATGCTGTTTACGTAACTCGCTTGTACTTCTGTGCTGTTTGCTTGGCTTCCATTCACCGCAGTGTAAGTTACGGAAACAGCGGCGCTCGTCAGTTTTCGCAAGCCCAGCCACCTGGGGCCAGTGTTTAGTCCCTTCTTGTCTGAAAACGGCAAGGTGGGACCACCCCTTTAAGGCTCCATTCACCCAAGAGTGTCTATTTGACCTCTGTTGGGTTTGGAATGCTGCGTTGTGTATGGGTTTTTTAAGCTTTTTCAAGCATATCTGTCAAATGCAGGCTGAATACATGGTGTGAATGGGGCCTTAGACTGAGCAGGGTTTACCGGATATAGATTTCTACTGGGGGTGGGCTGAGGGGTTTACTGGGGGTCACTCTGACGTCAGCGTGCAGCACAGGCCACCAAAGTCAACTGAAACATTGTGCACTTCCCATTGACTCCACTTGTACAAAGTCGTTTTCGACCACACGTTTTGGTGGCTACCACGTCTCGCCCCATGCGCCCATATCAATGCCAGTCTATCGGTTCCTAATATGTACTGAAAATTCTGATTGACCTTGCCGAAATTTCTTATTCAAGGTCACCAGTGCTTACAATGTCAGAGATGAGCCCGCTATCTGTGTATCACTGTCGGCCCAGTAACATCTATCATAGTTTTCCCCCCTCCCAATTTTGCATTGAGCATTTCACCCTTGATGGACACACTTAAAGGTGTTTCTCACTTCAGCAAATGGCCTTTATCATGTAGTGAAAGTGAATACAAGGCACTTACTAATGTATGGTTATTGTCCATATTGCTTCCTTGGTTGGCTGGATTCATTTTTCCATCACATTATACACTGCTCGTTTCCATGGTTACAGACCACCCTGCAACCCAGCAACGGTGGTCGTGCTGCACACTATAGGAAAAGGGACCATCCTGTAGCCGAGAGCTCTGGAGTGTCAGTGCTTTTTCCTGTAGTGTGCAAGCACGTCCACTGTTGGTGGATTGCAGGGTGGTCTGTAACCATGGAAACGAGCAGTGTATAATGTGATGGAAATATGAATCCAGCCAGCAAAGGAGACAATATGTACAATCACAATACATTAGTAAGTGCCTTGTATTAACTTTCTCTACATGATAAATGCCACTTGCTGAAGTGACACAACCCTTTTAAGATGTATCCATTTAAAGTACGTCCATGTGTGTATATTGTGTATATTCAGTGTCTTGTGTTATTTCCAGGTGACTGTAAATTTTAATAGACATGGCAGCTCAGATCTCCGAATCGGATCAAATCAAGCAGGTAAATGGCACAGCAGGCACCTTGCAGTTAATGTGTATGGCCTAACAACCTGTACTACCTTCTTAAAGGGGATGTCCTGGATGTATCTTTTATTTAATCCTCTTATTCCTGGGTTTCCATTAGCTTTACAGTCTAGCCCCATCGGAATTTTAAAGGGGTTGTGCAGGTGCTTTATATTGATGACCCATCCTCAGAATAGGTCATCAGTATTGGATTGGCAAGGGTCCAACACCCAGAACACTGGAATGGAGCAAGAACTTGTAGTTCTGAGGTGACAGGCAGTGTAATGAAGAGGAAGCGCCGCCTCCTCTTCAAACCGCTGATCATGGGGGTGCAGGGTGTCGGACCCCTGCCAGTCAGATATTGATGACCTATCCTGAGGATTAGGCTATGTCACTCATGTAACTAGGTCCTCCAGAGCAAGATTTTATCATCTCTCCCCTCCTAGGACTATCTGTCTTGTCTGCGGACAGTATGGGATATAGATGGTTGGATTCTGCACTTGTGGATATATAGTTTTCTATTATGCTAGTTGGTTTTCTCAAGTTAAAAACAGTTTAAATGCCCCTAGGACAGTTAGTCCTACTTCTCCAGCCCATATGTAGATGTGGACTCTCCTGTTCATAGAAGAAAAGCTGGACCTAGTACAGATTGACTGTCTCTCTGTACCCATGCCAGGATTAGCTGAGCAGAGCGGGCTCCTGCCTGTTCTGCTAAGCAATGACATGCAGTTCTCTTTGCTTACCGGAGCAGGCGCCGCTCAGCTAATCCTGGCATAGTACTTGGGTACAGGCAGGCTTCTACTACCACTCATTTGTGTCTGGAACTGGTGCTGGTCCTAAGTTCACTGACTTATATTTTATTTGTTCTCAGTTTAAAGAATTTCTTGGGACTTATAATAAGCTTACAGAGAACTGCTTCCTGGACTGTGTGAAGGATTTTACTACACGAGAGGTTAAGCCTGAAGAGGTATGTTCCTCTCCCTGTAAAATGGTACAAGAAGTTTGTGAAAAGCTGTAAAGGTCAGACCCCTACTACCCCCACTGATCATGTGAAGCTGTAGAGGTCAGACCCTTACTACCCCCACTGATCATGTGAAGCTGTAGAGGTCAGACCCTTACTACCCCCACTGATCATGTGAAGCTGTAGAGGTCAGACCCCTACTACCTCCACTGATCATGTGAAGCTGTAGAGGTCAGACCCTTACTACCCCACTGATCATGTGAAGCTGTAAAGGTCAGACCCCTACTACCCCCACTGATCATGTGAAGCTGTAGAGGTCAGACCCTTACTACCCCCACTGATCATGTGAAGCTGTAAAGGTCAGACCCCTACTACCCCCACTGATCATGTGAAGCTGTAGAGGTCAGACCCCTACTACCTCCACTGATCATGCGAAGCTGTAGAGGTCAGACCCCTACTACCTCCACTGATCATGTGAAGCTGTAGAGGTCAGACCCCTACGACCCCACTGATCATGTGATGCAGAAGAGGTCAGACCCTTACTACCCCCACTGATCATGTGAAGCTGTAGAGGTCAGACCCCTACTACCTCCACTGATCATGTGAAGCTGTAGAGGTCAGACCCCTACGACCCCCACTGATCATGTGATGCAGTAGAGGTCAGACCCTTACTACCCCCACTGATCATGTGAAGCTGTAGAGGTCAGACCCCTACTACCTCCACTGATCATGTGAAGCTGTAGAGGTCAGACCCCTACTACCCCCACTGATCATGTGAAGCTGTAGAGGTCAGACCCCTACTACCCCCACTGATCATGTGAAGCTGTAAAGGTCAGACCCCTACTACCCCCACTAATCATGTGAAGCTGTAGAGGTCAGACCCTTACTACCCCCACTGATCATGTGAAGCTGTAGAAGTCAGACCCTTACTACCCCATGCTGATCATGTGAAGGAGTATAGTACCCTAACTGATCATGTGAAGAAATAGGTCAGACCCCTACTACCCCCACTGATCATGTGAAGAAATAGGTCAGACCCCTACTACCCCCACTGATCATGTGAAGCTGTAGAGGTCAGGCCCTTACTACCCCCACTGATCATGTGAAGAAATAGGTCAGACCCTTACTACCCCCACTGATCATGCAATTATCACCACATGTATGAATGAGGGAATAACTGAGGTGTCCAGTTGAAAAAAAACCAAAACCCCTACAATGGAGCTGAGCCGCAAGTAGGTCCACGCCATCTGAAGTGAGCAACCATGGCAGCGTCAAAATCCATCACATGACCCGGTTACATTTTTGCACTTTGGAAGTAAACTATTGCACATTTTATGAAAACTGAAAGTTGTATAGTAAGCATTGTAAAATTATAAGACGTCTTATTACAAGATTAGTGAAAACCACTGACCTTACTACCCCCACTGATCATGTGAAGCTGTAGAGGTCAGACCCCTACTACCCCCACTGATCATGTGAAGCTGTAGAGGTCAGACCCCTACGACCCCCACTGATCATGTGAAGCTGTAAAGGTCAGACCCCTACTACCCCCACTGATCATGTGAAGCTGTAGAGGTCAGACCCTTACTACCCCCACTGATCATGTGAAGCTGTAAAGGTCAGACCCCTACTACCCCCACTGATCATGTGAAGCTGTAGAGGTCAGACCCTTACTACCCCCACTGATCATGTGAAGCTGTAGAGGTCAGACCCTTACTACCCCCACTGATCATGTGAAGCTGTAGAAGTCAGACCCTTACTAACCCCATTGATCATGTGAAGCTGTAGAGGTCAGACCCTTACTACCCCCACTGATCATGTGAAGCTGTAGAAGTCAGACCCCTACTACCTCCACTGATCATGTGAAGCTGTAGAGGTCAGACCCCTACTACCTCCACTGATCATGTGAAGAAATAGGTCAGACCCCTACTACCCCCACTGATCATGTGAAGCTGTAGAGGTCAGACCCTTACTACCCCCACTGATCATGTGAAGCTGTAGAGGTCAGACCCTTACTACCCCCACTGATCATGTGAAGCTGTAGAGGTCAGACCCCTACTACCCCCACTGATCATGTGAAGCTGTAGAGGTCAGACCCTTACTACCCCCACTGATCATGTGAAGCTGTAGAGGTCAGGCCCTTACTACCCCCACTGATCATGCAATTATCACCACATGTATGAATGAGGGAATAACTGAGGTGTCCAGTTGAAAAAAACCCAAAACCCCTACAATGGAGCTGAGCCGCAAGTAGGTCCACGCCATCTGAAGTGAGCAACCATGGCAGCGTCAAAATCCATCACATGACCCGGTTACATTTTTGCACTTTGGAAGTAAACTATTGAACATTTTATGAAAACTGAAAGTTGTATAGTAAGCATTGCAAAATTATAAGACGTCTTATTACAAGATTAGTGAAAACCACTGACCTCTTTAAATTTAGGGTGACATTTCTTTAGGATTCACTATTTGCACATGAGCATAAACCTGCATTCCTTTTTTTTTCCTCCGCTGTTAGATTACTTGCTCAGAGCACTGTCTACAGAAGTACCTGAAAATGACACAGAGGATATCCATGAGATTTCAGGAGTACCACATACAGCAGAACGAGGCCTTGGCCGCCAAAGCAGGACTTATTGGGCAGCCTCGATAAGAGCCGGATCAGCTATTCAAGGTCCCATCAAGTCCAGACGACAACACGCTGCGCGGTCCGGGAACTCGCGCTCTGGAGTGACGGGTGTGCCAGTCTACTCCCAGCAGAGCCCAGGACTTGAGCATTGATGGATGCTGAAGAATGACTGATATCAGAAGAAACTGGTCATGGGAGGCAGTCCTAGATTGTGCTCCCTGAGAGGTGTCCACATCACTGGACATTCTGAATACTTTTCTAATAAAAATCCGATTTCATTATCACATTTCATCCAGACAGACAACCACAGGTTACTTGTTTCTTACATCTTTTGGAAGATGTGACATGGAGGAGATCATGGGTCCATAGTCTACCAGCTAAAGTCATAATATTCCAGTGAAATAAACGTGGTTATAAGAATGAATTATCGCATACCCATGTATTCCTTGTGCTTTGCTATTTATTTTTATATATTACTATCCTTAAAGGGGTTTTCCAGGAGTCTGATATTGATGACCTATCCTCAGGATAACTGATGGGTGGGGGTCCACTCCAGGCACCCCTGCCAATCAGCTATGTGAAGAGGCTGGAGGGCCATGGCCAGTGACATCCTCTTATGGGCCTGGGCTGTAATACCAAGCACATCCACTATATGGCGCTGTGCAAATTGTGAGGAGGCTGCCACCACTTCGAACAGCTGATCGATGGGTGTGTCTGGAGAGATATATAGGAATACAGATTTACTTTTGTGGACATGCCCTAAGATTTTTGCCTGGCTGATATACTACTGTAATGATGCTCATACTGGTCAGGTTAGTTTTACTTAACTGTAAAGCCACACACAGAAGATAAAGGTCACTGATGAACAAGCGATCCAGGATAAACTAGGGATTCCGTCAGGCTAAGGGCTCATGCACACGACTATATGTATTCTGTGGGCCACAAAACACGGATCCACAAAAAAAAAACAGGTGATGTTTGTGACGCATCCGATTTATTTTTTTTTTTTTGCAGAACCATTGTTACAATACCTGTTCTTGTCTGCAAAAAAAAGAATGACATGTTCTATTTTTTTGTGGAACAGACATGCACACAGTCATTTCCAGGTTCTTTTGTGGCCCGGTGACATGAATGGTTCCACATACAGGCCACAAAAAAATGGAACGGACATGGTCAAAAAAAATATATGTTCATGTGCATGAACCCTAAGGCCAGTTTAAAATGAGCTTGTTCACTGCGTGAAACGTGCTCCATGGGGGAGTGTGAATTCCTGTGATGAATGCTGGTTCTTTAGACTGCACAGCATTATGATGATTTATAATGCTGTGTGTCTCCATCCAACCTAAAATTTAATGATTTGTACTGATGGAATTATGTCAGTAACAATACATCACGGTTGTACATTAATGCTCTGGTCACATCTGCACCATGGTTGCCATTAAAAACACTGCAGTGCTGGATTTACACATGTAACTGATAACGGGGTACATCGTGCTCTGCCGTAGTGTGTGCGCCGTCAAATATGATGGCACACACCGGCAGAACCACCAAATTTACAAAGTGCATAATGTAGGTGGAGGATTTAGTGGTGGGCTAGAGCTCCATAGGTGATCAGGGCGCAAAATCACAACCCCTTCAGAATTAAAGAGGACCTTTCACCACTCCTGACATTACTGTTTTAATAGCTTCATGCATTCCCCATGTAATAACAATTCTGGAGAATCTATTCTTATGGCTCTATGTTGTGCCATTCCTTTATTATTTGCACTAGAAGTTATGACTGAATTGCCATTTGCCTTCAGTAAAGGAATAGAGGGGAGGTAACCAGTTGGAGGTGTGTACCTGCACAGTCTGAACATGGCAGCACTGATTGGCTAGAGTCAGTCTGAGCAGGGACACACCCCCAACTGGTCACCTCCCCTCTGTTCCTTTACTGAAGGCAAATAGCAATTCAGTCATAACTTCTAGTGCAAATAATAAAGGAATGGCACAACATAGAGACATAAGAATAGATGTTCCAGAATTGTTAGTACGTGGGGAATGCATGGAGCTATTAAAACAGGCATGTCAGGAGTGGTGACAGGTCCTCTTTAAGGTGAACCGGTTTTCATTGGTATCTTAATATATTGAAATACTGTTATTCTAGGTCATGACCACCTTAGGGTCCAGGACATGGTGGTCAAACAGAGGTCGCAGTTATACTTGCTTGTCTGGTGTCTATTGTAACTGTGTTCCGACCTTACTAGATCAGCCTGCACGCTGTTCCTCCACGGACCCCAGCACAACCCACCTGCCCTATTTTGTGTTTAGATTGTGAATATTCGTATAAAAGGTCGGCGTTTGGGTAATCTGCCACAAGACCTGGTGGTGGCAGAAGATAATGGGCCAGCGGAGGTCCAAACAGGAACGCATAGCATGCAGGACAAACCAGTCAGGGCGCATTCACATCACCGTTTAGCTTTCCATTCTTCTGATCCATGGATGAGAAGGAAAAGAAAGGATCCTGTTGCATCAGTTATGGATAGGATCCGTTTTTTTTTTTAAAGGATCCTATAAGAAAAACAGATCCTGTTACATCAGTTGTCATCCGTTTGAGCCATTTCCATCTGAGATCCGTTTTTTTTTTTTTAGATGAAAAATTTCCCCAGGCTAAAAAAAATAAACTGATTTCAGACAGAAAAGGCTCAAACGAATGACAAATGATGTAACGGGATCCGTTTTTTATTTTTTCTCTCCTTCTGACAAAGAAGAACGAATAACGGAAAGCTAAACAGTGATGTAAATGCATCCTTAGTTAGGATTCATATTGGGGGAAAGGAGATACTGTGGTCAATGGTCATTATATTTGATTCATGGCACAACCTCTTTCAATCCATGCCTTGTGATTTGTAGGATTGAGCAGCGAGGGGCTGGCCGCATTGCTCAAGAGACTCGACCCTTGATTGACAGGGCCAGACATCTCACCTGGCTATGTCAATCTCACTCTATCCGGCACTGCTCCGAATAGCGGCTCAAGAGCACAGGCTCTGTTCCTGCAATCTAGGGGGACCAGGGAGTCTCTCGGACAGCTTGGCCAGCCCCTCACTGCTCAAGGAGGCTGATTTGAATTGTACGAACAGATTTGCTCATCACTACTTGTGATGTCTGGGTCTTACATTCATGTTACTGACAAGTGAAACTAGGCCTAAGCATGGTCATACACTTGATTAAAATCAACCAAGATGGACGATTTTGGCCAACAATCCTTCACGACGGCCAATAGCAGACTTCTGTCTGCCGAACAAGTGAACTTCCATGTTTGAAAATTCCGGCCGTAATTCCATGAATATGGAATAATTGGCCAAATCTAGAATGTGGTGTTGAGAACGCTCGTGTGAAAGATCGCACAGAGGACTAATCGGCCCAAAGTGGCAAGTGTATGGGAGGCTTAAAGGGAACCTGTCATCTCTGAAACACCCCCTGAACTACAGTAAGAGATGTATAGTGTAAGTGATGCTGAATCCGAATATGTAAGTTTTATCTTCATACTCACTTCCATTCCGACGCTGTGCTCCCACAAACCTGCAGTAAAATGCACTCACTGGACTCTTCTTTGAGTCCTCTCCATTATATGAGTGAGCACTGGAGTCCAGTGAGTGCATTTTACTGCTGGTTTGTGGGAGCACAGCGTCGGAATGGAAGTGAGTATGAAGATAAAAACTTACATATTTGGATTCAGCATCACTTACACTATACAACGCTTACTCTAGTTCAGGGGGTGTTTCGGAGATGACAGGTTCCCTTTAAAGGAGTTTTTCCCATCTCGCCATCTGTGGCACATCACTAGCATAGGCCACAAAATGTGAGATAGGAGCAGGTCCCTGAAGGTAGGACCCCCAACTATCTCTAGAACTGGCCCCTGAAATAAAGGAAAGCACATCATTCACATGTGGCGTCCTTTCCATTCACTGCTATGGGACTTCCTAAAATAGCTGAGCAAGCAAGTCCCATAGTAGTGAACAGAGTGTGCACTGCACAAGCGCAGCCACCTCTCCATTAACTGCTACAGGACTGCTGGAAATATCCAAGCCAGTGCTCAGAACTCTCATAAGGTGAATGCTCATGCTCATGCGCAGTGTGTTCTCCTTCACTCCGGAGGCCTGTTCTGGAGATAGGAGCAGGTCCCAGAGGTGGAACCTACACCTATTTGACATTTGTGGCATATCATAGCAATATGCGAACCATGTCTAAGATGGGAAATCAGGTAAGATAAACAAGCAAGGTATTTACAATATTATTCAATTCATATTCTTGATGAAAACCGTAAAATTAAGATCAGCATGTTCTGGTGGTCGCATTACTACAAACTATGGGACAAATCTAATGGATTTTTGGTTGCAGTTTACAAAGAAATTTTCAAGCTCCGCCTTCTCTGCAACTGCCACACTCTCTGCTGTTTGATTGACAGGACAGGGCAGTGGAAGTGTCATCACACGTGGCCCTGTCAATCTAAGTGCAGAGAGAGCAGAGCCTCTAGGTGTAATGGTAACGCCCCCGTTGCTCCTAGAGGCTCATTTGCATATAGTAAAACATCATTTCTCTATCAGTTGCTCACTGTTTGTTCACAGGATCTCTGCTTGCTGTGGTCAAAATAGGAACAGTCATCGTTTTCATCTAGTGGACGGCAACTTGTTGAAAGATACTACTCTGATGACTGTAGTCTAATGACCTGTGTGTCCGTCATGTGACCAGGGCAGAGTCTTGTCCACTAAAAGTAAACGGTGAAGGTTCCTACTAAATGACAGCAAGCAGAGATCTTGGAAACCATGATTAACAAAGACAAAGCTTTTAAAGGGCATCTGTCAGCAGATTTGTACCTATGACACTGGCTGACCTGTTACATGTGCACAGGGGCGTAGCTAAAGGCTCATGGGCCCTGGTGCAAGAGTTTAGCTTGGGCCCCCTTTCCCTCAGTGCTCTGTGTGTCTTCTTATGCAGCACAAGGGTCTTTGGGCCCCCTCAGGCTCCTGGGCCCGGTAGCGACTGCTACCTCTGCACCCCCTATAGCTACGCCCCTGCATGTGCACTTGGCAGCTGAAGGCATCTGTGTTGGTCCCATGTTCATATGTGCCCGCATTACTGAGAAAAATTATATTAGCAAATGATTTAAAAGGGTTTTCTGAGATTTTAATACTGATGATCTATCCTGTTGATAGGTCATCAGTATCCAATCGGTGGGGGTTCAATACCCAAAACCTCCGCCGATCAGCTGTTTGATGGCTCACCAAGCACAGTGCCATACATTGTATAGCGCTCAGCCTCATTCACTTTAATGGGGCTGAGCTGCACCTAGGTCATGTGACTGATGAACATGACGTCACTTGGCCTAGGGAAAGCTGCAGGAAGGCCACTGCACTACTGTGAGCTCTGGTGACTTCTCAAACAGCTGATCGGCGAGCGGTCCCGGGTGTCGGAGCCCCACCGATCAGATACTGATGACCCATCTAGAGCAGTGTTCCCCAACTCCAGTCCTCAGGGCCCACCTAACAGTCATGATTTGAGACTATGCCACAGAATGAATACCTGTGGTAAGTCCGGATGCGTTGAAACTAATTATATCATCTGCTGAATACTAAGAAAATCCTGAAAACCTGACCGTTAGGTGGGCCCTGAGGACTGGAGTTGAGGAACACTGATCTAGAGGATAGGTCATCGGTATTAAATGCTCAACGAAACTCCTTTAAAGGGGTATTCCCATCATAGACGAAGGGGCAAATCGCTAGGATATGCCCCCATTGTCTAATAGGTGCGGGTCCCACCGCTGGGAGAATGGAACGTAATAGAGAATGGAGCAGAAAGCGATGTGCCTGGAGGACCACAGGTTTCCTGGGGTCAGACCACCACCAGGCGCAGCTTCCACAGAAATGAATGGGAGTGCACTGCACAGGCCAGCACATGGCTATTTTCGGTGGCCCCATAGAAATGAATGGAGGGTGGCTGTGCATGCGCAGTGTGCTCTCCACCACTTTCCCCGCTCTGTTCTCAATATACTGCTTGGGCTTGTGGACCCTTGGACCCACCTATCAGACAATGGTGGCATAACCTAGCGATGTGCCCCCATTGTCTATGATGGGACAAACCCTTTAACTTTTCATTATACAGGGGTTAACCAGCCTTCTAATACTGATGGCCTATCCTCAGCTCTTGCAGGAGCTCTGCGGCCCCTTCAAACAGCTGATGCTGAGAGTTGGACTCACGTTAATGTAATACTGAAAGCCTGTCCTGAGGATAGGCCATCAGGATTAGGGCTCACGCACACAAACGTATTTTCTTTCCACGTCCGTTCCGTTTTTTGTTTTGTTTTTTTCTTGGTGGACCATTCATTTCAATGGGTCTGGAAAAAAAAAACGGAAGTTACTCCGTATGCATTCCGTTCTCGCAAAAAAAAAAATAGAACATGTCCTATTATTGTCCGCATTACAGACAAGGAGAGGACTGTTCTATTAGGGGCCAGCTGCTCCGCTCCACAAAATATGCACACAGACGTCATCCGTATTTTTTGCCATAAAACGGTCGTGTGTATGAGCCCTTAGACAGTTGGATAACCCTTTTTTTATTCATCTCCAAGCGTTTCCTTAATAGAAGGACATTGCACGTATGCGGTTTTATCATAAGAGAAAAAAAAAAAAAGAAACATACAAAAAGGCGCAAAAAAAGAGGTACGTTTAAACCATGGCCTTTATTGATGCTCTTCAGCGAGCGCCGTTTACATACACAACTCTGCGTTGCTTAAGAGAAACAGAAAAAGTGCATATTACAGGAGTATTTTCTGTATAACCCCCTCTGACAGCTGAGAAGATAAACCATCTGTGCTGGAAAGAATCAGACAAGTTCACAATGCAGCATGATGGAAAAAAATAAAAAATAAAATATTTCTTTATTTTAGCAATTATCACCCATTTTTAGTGTTTCGCACAGATTTCAGCTATTGTGAACGAGTCTCGGCTAACACAGTCTAGAACCGTTCCTAACTGCTCTGCACAACCCAGCCGTAGGACAAGCCTCGCTCACTATTAACAGGCTTGGTGTGTGTTAGTCTGATCTCCTGAAAGGTGGAATAAAAAAAAAAAAAAATCATAAATCATCGATGATATAGCAAATCACACATACATTGATATTCAGACGGAAAGAAATAGTGGGTTTTTGCAACGGTATGCATGGATGGCTGAAAAACATCGCTCTAGAGAAATCTACATTATTCTACACATATTAAACACGGAAGAAGGGGGTTTAAAAACCCTTTTTGCAATGTACAAACATGAATAAAAAATTGATAAAAAAATCACTTTTGTACATAATGTATATGCAAAAAATCTCTTAAATACAGTTTTTTTCAGGAAGAATTATTTACATGGATTAGCCTATGGAATGAACCACAGTCCTCAGGGGTGTACGCCTCTTTGCTGTAATGCTGCAAATCTCAACAATTGGAGATTCATTCTTCAATGGTCGGACAAAAAAAAAAAAAGAAAGAAATTGGTTTGGCAGTATATTAAATATACAAAAAAATAAAAATAAAAATAAAATAAAAAAGGAGGGCTTCCTGAAAACAGGAAGGAGCATAGGAGGAACAAACTGACATGGAAAAAGAAACGAATAAAAAGAAAGAAAATTAATTTTCAGTGTTGTAAAGCAAAACGCAGTAAATTAGGTTAAAGAGGACCTTTCACCTCTCCTGACATCTCTGTTTCATTAGCTTCATGCATTTCCCATGTAATAACAAGTCTGGAACATCTATTCTTATGTCTGTATGTTGTGTCATTCTTTTATTATTTCTACTAGAAGTTATGAATGAATTGCTAGCAGTCTGTAGTAAGGGTACAGAGGGGAGGTAACCAGTTGGGGGGGTGTACCTGCACAGACTGAAAATGGCAGCACTGATTGGATAGAGTGGACAGAGTCAGTCTGTGCAGGTACATCCCCCAACTTGTTACCTCCCTCTGTACCCTTACTGCAGACTGCTAGCAATTAATTCATAACTTCTAGATGAAATAATAAAGGAATGGCACAACATACAGACATAAGAATAGATGTTCCAGAATTGTTATTACATGGGGAATGCATGAAGCTATTAAAACAGACATGTCAGGAGTGGTGAAAGGTCCTCTTTAAGCCTGGGTTCACACAGATTGTTTTAGCTTGCATAGCCAAAAATGGACTTCCTTTTCTTAAGGAGTACGGTCCAGTTTTGGCTAAAAGGGCATCGGTTAGCAGATTTGTAGCTATGACACTGGCTGACCTGTTACATGTGCGTTTGGCAGCTGAATACATCTGTGTTGGTCCCATGTTCACATGTGCCCGCATTGCTGAGAAAAAATGATGTTTTAATATATGCAAATGAGCCTCTAAGAGCATCGGGGGCGTTGCCGTTACACCTAGAGGCTCTGCTCTCTCTGCAACTGCTGCTCCCTCTGCACTTTGACTTAAAGGGAAATCATAATCATGCCTGTCCCTGTCAAAGTAGAGATGGCATGGCAGTTGCAGAGAGAGCAGAGCTTCTAGGTGTAATGGCAACGCCCCCGTTGCTCCTAGAGGCTCATTTGCATATATTAAAGAATCATTTTATTTAGCAATGCGGTCACATATGAACATGGGGCCAACACAGATGGCTTCAGCTGCCAAGTGCACATGTAACAGGTCAGCCAGTGTCTTTAATAATATATATATATATATATATATATATATATATATATATATAAAAACACTGTGTAAACCTGGCCAAGAGCTATAGGTGTATTGGAAGAGAGAACTAAGCTAGATCCTTCTCTTATTTTTTTTTTTATTTATTAATATTTTAAAAAATACATAAAAATACAACATCCAATGTCTGAATAAATATATTTAACAGGTTGCAAGATAATACCTTATTTTACACAAAAAAAAAATTTCAGCTTTAGAAATCTTGTTAAATAACTTCGCTGTTGTCATATATTTTCTTTTTTTGTCTGTTTTTGTAACAAAATAAAAACTCTGAAATTACATAGAAAAAAAGACAAAATAGATTTGTCAAGGGGTAAGATAGTCCACTGAAAACGTATTCACAATTCCACTGTAAACATTAATAGACATTTAAAATAGTTGCATAATTCTGTGCTCTAAATTCCTGTAAAAAGTGGAAGACTATTTTTTTCTTCATGTAGTTTTCAGTCCACTACATTCCCTTTCACAATTTATTTTGTCTCGCTTACTTACAGCTTTAAAACTGGGCACTCTGCTGAATACATTGGACTTTGGCAGTTCTGTACATTTTGCAAGTGCTTCCGAAAACACGGCCTGTAAAAAATAAAAACTTCAGGAGCTAAATTTTTGCAGCTTTGTCGTAAAGTGCAGCTGCCGGGATCGGATCTTTAGTAGCTCGCTGATGTTTGTTGTATGCACTTGCTTAAATTTTATTTTTGTACTGGGCAGGAGTGGGGTAGCGGGGATATATATCCCTTTTCTGGGAGCTCCTTGAAATTTTATTCAGACATTTTGTCAATTTTCTATAAAAATAAAACAAAAAAAAAAAAAAAAAAAAAAGTATCATGTCTTCGGGTTGAACAAAATAAGAAGCCTTTGTGGCACGCTGACTGCTAGTCTCCTATTCCTAAATCATAATCTTATTTCAAAAGAAAAGACACATGACATGGAAATAATAAAAAAAAGCAATCCAGCAGAGGAAAGTTCAGAAAAAAAGAAAAAAGAAAAAAAAAAAAATACTTGGCAATGTCAAACTGGTTGAGTGCTTTTGTGTGGTTGGATTAAAGGGGAGGGAAGGATAAGTGTCCATGGCAGCAGGCTGCTGAGCCAGAAGTGAGGGCACATATCACCTGCACTCTAGAGCAAGTGTATTCTGTGGGGGAGAAGACGACGAAGGGCTCATTCCAGTCTCAGAGGACGCGGACGATGTTGAAGCTCCTGTATTGGACACTGTAAAAAGAGCAAGTAAAATATATATTAATACGTCAAATTTCAGATTAAATTTCTGGAGGTTAAATACTGATAACGTATCCTCAGCCCCACTGATCGGCCGACTGAAGAGGTCACAGCACTAACATTGCCAATCAAGTGAAAAGGCTGCAATACCAAGCACTGCCGATGTACAATATACAGGGCAGTGCTTGTGTCAAGAAACATATTCTACATTTTCCAAACCTGCCCCTGAATCTGAACACTTTTGTACTTACATGTAATGAAATATTTAGTATAGCCACTGAGCTATTCACTAACATGTATCTGTACAGCGCCACCTGCTGTTTGCTCTTTCCTTACTTCTTGTCCGCCTCACTGAGCTGGTCGAACGTGCTCAGTTTAAATTTTAAACTGTAACAAGCTCTGGCAGTTACAGGAAGAGAGCGGCAGCAGAAAGGATACGCCCCTGGAGCTGCCAGGCTGAAGATATTCCTAGCAGAACTGGGACAATGAATGAGGAGGTCTCTGGATCCATGTGAGGTACAGGGCTGGTTCTAGATTTGTTAGAAAGGTATTGTCATGTACTGTATGATGTCCGTTTTTCATTTTTAATAACTCCTCTAATAAGCTGTGCAGAGACCACAGAGCCACCCGAAGCACCACAGTCTCTTCAGACAGCTGATGGCAGCACTGAGATTTAGGCTAAATTCACAAGTCCGTGGAGCACGGTTTGTGAAATCCTGGACCGTACTCCTTCTGAGAGCAGGAGCGCACGGCGTCATTGGTTGCTATGACGCTGTGTGCTTCCTGAGGCCGCAGCTGTACAGTGATACGCTCGTATTAGAGGAGTTATTTAGCCTTACACTGATAAAACAGTCATGTCTTAGCCACAACATGATGCAGTCTTTATGGACCCATGAACAGAAATAAGCTTTCACGTAGTACAAATTCTAGAAATGAATTTAAAAAAAGTAACAAAACACAAAACTTACCTTCCCGATCTTTCTTTTTTAACCGCTTCCGCCTCCTGTCTATTGTAGCTACTTCAGACTTCAAAGACATGTAGTATTTCCTGATTTCTTGCAACTTGTCTTGCAGGAAAACAATCTTCTCTGCTCCAGTCATGTTATCCAACTCGCCTATTGGAATACATGGAAAAAAAAAATCCCAAAACAAACATTAGAAAAATAATTCAACATATTTTACAATAAAACATGTGACTATTATATGCATTATTTTTGTAACAAAAGGGTGGATGATTTTCTACTAAGTCAGTCAAAATATTCTAATTCCTGTCCAGAGTCCTTAACTTCCTGTATTCTGGACTGTTATCACAGCAGAATCTCAGTCTATCAGACTAAATGGTCGGACCAGGGAGGAGTGATGTCCTTTACCTTACTTTCTCAAGCCCACTATGATCCAGTGCCACTGACTTCTGTCCTCTTCACCGAGCAGCAGCCAGTGACATATTGATGTGGTGGCAGTGATAACTACTAGGATACCACTGCAGCCAATCACTGGCCTCAGCGGTCTTGTGCTGTACACCAATGAGGCCAGTGATCAGCTACAATGATATACTGGATGTCATCACTGCAACAATACATCACCACTGAAGAGCGGTGAAGAGGATGGAGTGACATCACTGGATCAGATGGGCTCAGAAAGGGTTTTTTTTTTGTTTTTTTACCATTTTCACAATTTGCGAGGAAATCAGCTCTTCAATCCCCATATTTTATTGTATATGCAATCTCATGGATTGCATAGGACGTCATTACACTGAGTGACCATCTACTTACTGAGCTGTAACGTCCACTTGTACGTTCTTGAGGAGTGCTGGTGCTTCTCTCGATGCTTATCCTTTTCTATATCTTTTGTATGCGGAGACGTGATTCTTGCTGGTGATCTCATGATCTTTTGAGGCTTGGGAACATTGACGTGTTTACCTGGAGAACATTTACTGGCGCTGTCCACAGCAGAAAGGTCTTCACTGTCACTGCTTTGCCCTGAAAATAAAATGTGAAAACGCGCCAATGAAGCAACGCTCATAACTAGGTGCGAGGATCGGATACACGTGCAGGCAGCGCTTTAATCCCAGCGCTGATCAGCGCTGGGATTAAAGCTCCTGCTCCCGCAATCTAGCAGGAGCAGGTCGGGTCCCTGCTCACAGACAGAGCGGGGACCCTGAGGAGAAGACAGGAGCGGTTTATTACCGCTACTGCCTTCTCCTGTGCAGGAGGAGAACGTACCTGCTGCCAGGAGCTGCTGGAGGAGGAAGGAAGCGCAGAGCCGCTTCCTGTGTTAGTCCCGGCGGTCACGTGACCGCCGGGTGTCTCGGGGCCACAGCAGTGCTGCAGGGTCTAAGGAGACCCTGATCAGCTCTGCCTGTGTCCAATGCCCCCACAGGGGGCTGTTTTCCCCTGTAACTGGGCTCCTGTGGATGCCCCAGTTACAGTGGAAACAGTGAAAAAAAAGTGTTAAAAAAAAAAAGTAAATGTCCTCCACAGGTCTTTTAATGACCTCTTGGGGGACATATTATTTGTCAAAAATAAATTAATATATAAGTAAAAAAATAATAATAAAAATCCAAATAAAAAGTGTAAAAAAAAAAATAATTAAAAACACAGTCGCCAACGGAAACAGTCACCATAGTCGCCCTGTTCAATAAAATATATACATGTTATATATCAAAAAGATCGTCATGAAATAGGGAACCCATTACAATAATTAATTTGTGTGTCAGTTTTTATATTTAAAAAATAAAAATCTATAATTTAAAAAAAATACTTTTGTTTTAATAAGAATTAGCGGTTTTCGTCCAAATTAAACCTAAAAAAATATAAAAAATCTTTGAAAGAAACATTCTAATAAAAAGTCCTAAGTGTCAAGAAAAAAAATTGCAAAAATTATTTTGGTATTCAAACAAATAAAAAAAAAATTATATAGTCACTAAACCACCACGTGCCCAAATCACAAAAAGTTGCCTGGACATTCAGGCCTTTTATAGGTCCGGTCATGAAAGGGTTAAGATAAAAGGGGGTTCAGCTCCGACTGAAGGGGCGTCTCACCTATCCCATTCTTCTCAGTTTTCAATGAAGTATTGATTCGCTTTGGTGTACGCTTCTGTTTCTTTGCTAGTGCTCCCATGTTGCTATCACTAATCCGTTTATGGCCTGATAAAGAATATAAGATAAAAAAAAAAGTCAAGATAAGATAAAGCAAAGTCAAAGTGGTCGGTACATTAGAATTAGTGCCACTTGTGTCTATGGTGTATAGCTCCATCCATGTGAATGAGGATGCAATATCAAACACAACCCATGTAGGAGTGGTGTTATTTCTATCAAAAAAGTTTACCTTTGTCGAGGGTCCCAGCCCCCTGTGGAGCAGAAGTGTGATGTGCAGTCTGTGGTCACGTGCAGCATTTGGAGCAGATGATAACAGCAGAGGCTCAGTGGTTATGTACCGCACAGTAACATGTCATCACTGAGGCCACTGAATGGCTGCAGCCAGTGCACATGACCACAGGTGCAATGTCACATTTCCGGTCCACAGGGGACAGAAGGGAGCAGAGACGGGACCCTCTGCCTGGATAGTGCTGCTTCTAAGAGGTGAGCGCCCTACCCCCTTTATTCTACCCAGATTAAAGGGTTATTCTCATTTTAGACAATGGGGGCATATCGCTAGGATATGCCCCCATTGTCTTATAGGTGCGGGTCCCACCGCTGGGACCCGCACCTATTTCCAGAACGGAGCCCCCGAACTGAATGAGGGCGCACTGCGCATGTGCAGCCACCCTCCATTCATTTCTATGGGGCCGCCGAAAACAGCCGAGCGCTGGCTCGGCTACTTCCGTCGGCTCCATAGAAATGAATGGGAGCGCACCGCGCATGCACAGCCCGGCTCCCATTCATTTCTATGAGCGGCGCGGGGAGCTGCGCCTGGTGGTGGCCGGACCCCCAGAAACCTGGGGTCCTCCAGGCGCAGCGCTCCCCGCTCCGTTCTGGATATAGGTGCGGGTCCCAGCGGTGGGACCCGCACCTATAAGACAACGGGGGCATATCCTAGCGATATGCCCCCATTGTCTAAGATGAGAATACCCCTTTAACCCTCGTATACGGCAGCCAAGGACAGGCGATCACAGAAACCGTGCAGCTCGCTGGGAGATGTTACATTCATGGTTATGGGACTTGTGGAAACGGCGAAGCACAGCTTGTAACTCCGGCCACCGTTTAAAGGATTATTTCCATTTCACCCTTTCATGGTGGACACTGGAATAACCCTAATATGCAAACCATTTAAATCTTCCTCAACATTTACAGTTAATGTGGTTTGTGCGAACCTGATAAAAGTCACGGCTTTCAACATCCCTGGCACTATGGGATGGATGGCCAACCTGCGGCTCTCCAGCTGTTGCAAAACTACAACTCCCAGCATGCCCAGTCTGCCTACAGCAGACCATGGTGGGAGTTGTAGTTTTGCAACAGCTGGAGAGAAGCAGGTTGGCCAGCCCTGCACTGTGGTGTGAATGGAGCTCAGAACAACAAAGATTCTCAAAATGAAGCAGACTTTGCTTATAACAGGGGCAGTAGAATCATGTAACTGTACTGTAGCCCCTTAGCTTTGGGAATCTGTAGGGGGTTCAGGTTTTCAAGTCTCGAATCTGTAACTAAGGTCATCATTAATATTCATAGGGACAATAGGATTTTAGGTAGAATTTATTTTCCCTTTTTTTTTTATGGTAATCTGAGGACAGAGACCCCGATTCTACCACTGGGTCACTTACATTTTTTGTGATTTTTTATTTTTTTTAATAGAATCACTGTTGAGTAGCTGCAGCACAAGTCTAGCATGACAGCTGGTATTCACGAGCAGTTGGCTCCCATGCCTTCCTGTGGACAGTCGATAGCTTTCTTCCTATAGTGTGTATAGGAAGTAAGCCTCAAACAAAAATGGTTGCCCATGTATGCGCACAGCACTGAGTGGACGTAAACCATGAGGGCGGCATAAACCTGGTGATAAAAGATTCCCTTTAAACTCAGGATGCAGAAGGAGATCCAGGACCACCTCAGCTGACACAAGTACTACAGATAGCCAGTCCAGGTAACGATGCACTAATGGCTGCCCTGGCAGTAAACGGGATATTACCTTTGTCCCGCATCTCTGCTTCTTGAGCGGTTATGCTGCAGTTGCTAGATGTTGTGCTGGCTTCAAAGCCATTCGCCGATTCACTCTCACAAAGGCCTTCCTGCGATTCCTCCGCCACACTGTCCACTTCAATGGTTATGTCGCTCTCGCTCTTTATGCTGTGAGACTCATCGTGGCTCAGGGCAAGGGGCGAAGGCTCAGAATACGTTTGAGGTGGCAGGACAACGGGCTGCAGGGTGGGGGCAAGGACAGTCTGTGCTTCTGGCTCTGGCTTCATTATGACCATGTCCTCCACCTTGTCCTTTTCATCAAAATCATCCAAGTCCACTTCATGACAAACCAGAGTTTCTGGTCCGATCATGGGCATGATGTCCTCTTGCTCTTCTTTGTATGAAATCCTTGTGATGTCATTCAGTGGCATGTCGTAGTCCTCAGTCCTAGTGCTCTGCACATGTTCCAGCTCCGCCGTTAAGGAGGGCATTTCCTCGTTGGTATTCTGGACCTGCTCCTCCTTAATGATGCTGATGGGTTCCAGAGCTTCGCAGCTTTCTACTGGTTTCTCCTCCACAGTAATGATGGGCAACTCTGGCTCGCACTCCGTGCGCAGCTTTTTTTCTGGGGATGTCTGCTCCACAGGTTTCCTTTTACAAGCTTTCTTCTCCTTCGCCTGTTGATCATTAGGAAGCTCTAACTCCTTCGGAACAAACAGCAACTCCTTACTTTGTAACGAGGCGAATGAAGAAAAGTCTAAGGCTTCGGGTTCTATTCTGGGTTCTACCTTGGGTTCCGGCTCACAGTCTTCTTCTGCAGGCACTGGAACGCTTTCTACGGTCTCCGGACAAGGCTCTTTTGTTTTGCTTCTTCTGCCTTTTTTTGGCAGATTTTCTGTCTCCTTGACCTCAACAATTTGTTCTGTTTGCTTCCCGTAACTCTGCACAATTTGTTCACTTTCTTCCACCTCTTGTTGTAAGGTCTCTGCTGGCTTTATTGGGCTTGTTTCCTGATCTTTCACAGGACAAACAACTGGAGTGACGACTTCTTCTTCTTTTTCTTCTTCAATAATGTTCTCAACCACGCCTTCAGTTTGCTCAGGCTCCTTTTCGACCTTCGGTAAAACCTCCTCCTTCACCGGTGTCTTTTCGATAGCCTCCTCCGAATCGCTTTCTGATGTTGATGAATCTGGAATCAGAGTGAACCATCATTACGGCAACATCTCATCATAATACAGAATGGACAGCACAATCCAAGCAAACAAATTCACGGTGCCAGTGATCTGAACTCACCATTCGAGCATCTATCCGAATCGTACATTCCTGAGCTCCTCCGCGTCCTCCTGCGAGCTGTTCCAAATGGGTACAGAGTAAGAATTAGTAGAGAATTACGGCACAATGGCGGAGATTCATCAAAACTGGTGTACAGGAAAACTGTCTTAGACCAGCACCTCCAAGTAATATAAAATAAATTACAGGTGCACGCTACTATGACGGACATGAAAAAGCAAATAAACAGTATGTGTAGAAGCACCCTGCTGAAAGCACAAAGACACATGCAAACACTGGAAACATGGATTACTCTGAACTGCATTACTGCCACACTTACTACACATGAAAAAGCTCTTTGAGCTCATTTTTGATCAAAATTGCGTTGGGCCCATCTACCAACAGCAAGGTGGATTCTTCAGATGGGACCTACAATATCAGACTTGGGCCCACAAAATTCAGGCCAAGGTAGGATCCAGCTATGCTATGCACATTGGGTGAAGTGGCTATCTCAGTCAAGTCCATATGCACTCCTGTCCCTCTGTCCAAGGCTTTTATATAGAGTATAGCATAGTTGAATTCTACATTACCCTGAATTTTGTAGGCCTAGGCCCAGAAGATTATGATAGTGTAGTTTCCCATCTGAAGAAGCCAACTTGTCATTTTGAGCATCAGTATTACAGCTGCAAATTCCAGCCCGACCATGCATCTAATGACCCAGACTTATAGCGGGGCTTGGCATTTGAGGCTGTAATATGGATGCTAACAGGCACCCACGTTACAGATGCCTGAACGAGGTCTTAGACTGATCCAGACTTTACAGACTCAAGGGGGTTTTCCAAGAATTTTTAACTTATCAGTGGGGGACTGACACCCGGGACATCTGACGATCAGCTGTTTGAGAAGCCACCGGCGCTCACTGTACTGCTGAGGCCTTCTCACTGCTCAAAGCGCTGTACATTAAAGTGAATGGGGCTGAGCTGCGCCTAGGCCATATGACCGATAAAGGTGACATGACATTGCCTAGGCAAATCTGTGAGAAGGCTGCAGCGCTACTGTGAGCACCAGTGCCTTCTCAAACAGCTGATTGCCATCAGATTTAAAAAAAAAAAAAAAAAAAATCACAGAAAACCCTTTTAACAATTCAATTAACCACTGTAAAATCAAATGAAAATGGAAACCCATATATAAGGTCAGCAGGTCTTTACTGCTGGTTCCCTTACCTTCTACTCCATTTGACAAGAAATTGCCGTCGGGCAGGCTGTTCCTCATATTTTTATTGGCCGTTTTATTCTCACTATTGGGTGTCTTGGGCATAGCACAAGACACATTAGTCTGCAGAGTTGATTTTAAGGGAGGGCGTCCTCGCTTTGTTTTGTTTTTCTCCTCGTCCTTCTTTTCCTCATTTTCATCTTTATTCTGAAAGGACAACGAAGTTCACTGTAATGTGTTGTAAGCCCCCAAATACACAAATGGATGGACCAAGAAGGACTTAGAAAACGGATAAAACGTAAGGCTAATGTAATTACTTTTGTTTTTTTCTTTTGCTTTCTTTTTGTTCCACTTTTTTCTGTAGGCCAGATGATTCGGTCGGCTTTTACCCATTCATCATATCTGTAAGAGAATGAATTGTACATGCCAACTGCTTGACGAATATCAGGACTGCACAGAAGAAAACATTACACAGAAACATCTCGGAGGCATCAATCACTGTACACACATCATGTAATAATGGAGGCGTTCTGCGACAACCACCATGACTCTTCCATACAGCACACTTGTCGGAAATTCACGCCATTGTAAATTCTGACTTACCTTACATTCCAGCCATAATAGTGCACCAGGTACAGCAACTCTCCTCCGTCTACCTCGGTGCTCTTGATATTGGCTTCATAGATTTTCTGGGTTTTCCCACGTCCATATTTGACTTTCACTTTGGTGCCTGCGAGACAGTCTGTATCCTCGGAGTCCTCGTCTCCTTCGCTGTCTTCTTTATGGTCTGTGTCGTCTTTTCTGTACCAAGTAACAATACCAATGTGAATGGTGAATGGAAAAAAATACATCAGATTACAGCTGTTCTTTTTAAAGAACCACCCGGTGACCAAATAAAAACCCTTATTATTGAGAACAGAGGAAACAAAATCCAGGGTTGTGGATCTTGGCAGGGATGCCTTACTGGTAATGATGTTGGCATAGCAAACTAATGAGTGCCACTGTTACCAACAGGAAGACACTCTGTTATGTGCTGCTCTTCCCTCTTGGCATACACCGTATAGTAACCAAGTGACCCAGCATGCTTTTGTAAATTTTAAGTGGGGCATACGTGGGTACAGACTGTCCTTTACAACCCGAGACATAACTGGATTCAGATATCAGGTATAGATCTTACAGGCAAGATCAAGTATGTAAATATAACTTAAAGGGGTTGCGCAGTCAGTACATATTGATGACCTATCCTCAGGACAGGTCATCTATTTGATCTGATCGGTGGGCGTCCATCGGTGGGCGTGAACACCTCTCACGATCAGCTGTGAGAAGAGGAAGCGGAGCACGTATGAGCACTGCTTCCTACTTCAGATTACACTGCCTTGCAGCGGCGGTGCAGCGTAATTACAAGTGTTCGTCCCATTAAAGTAAATGGAACAAGCACCTGTAATTACACTGGGCTGCTGAGACTTCCAAGACTACATGCAGTATATTCTTGAAGAGGCAGTAGTGCTCATACAAGCACTACTGATTGGCGGGTGCCGGGTGTCAGACCCCCACCAATCAGATATTGAGGACCTATCTTGAGGATAGATCATCTATATGTACTGGCTGCACAATCCCTTTAAGTACTGACAGGGCATTGCATCTAAATGTTTCTCCAGGTTCCCAGGTCTAGTAATGCTCCCCCTCAATGGCAAATGCTGGGCGAATGTAAAAACAGGCATGTTGGATTTTACCATTTCTTCTCAAGGAACATAAGCCACCATCAGGTGCCTGGCAGTGGTTTATTACCCCCTCCCCCACTGGGAACACAAGCACACCTAGCTCAGCCAGAGGTGCAAGTGTACAATGGGTGGCAGTGTGGGGTGGTCCTGCTTCACTCACCCATCACAGAGCCCGTCATCCTCCTCATCAGACTCCTGATCAGACTCCTCTTGTTTCCGGCTTCTCCTGTCTCTCGATTTGCAGGATAGGCTTCTCCTTCCTGGAGTGGCGTCATTTTCCTTCTTCTCATCGCTTTTTTCCAGCTCTTCTTCCACATCTTTATTTTCCTTGTCGTTGTCCTTTCTTTGGTCACAATCTTCAGGATCTTTTGTGACTGAAACTGCATTACAAGCAGGTCTTCGCCTCCCCTAAAGAAAAAGTAAGAGTTATCCGTATGATCTATTCTGATCTCTCTCTGTCATTTAAAGTTTTTCCCTCCCCCTGGCACTTAAGGTTGGACCTTGAATCACCTCCCCACATCCAAAAACTAAGAAAAACCCCATTAGAGGAAGTCTGTCTGCTGCAAAATCACAATTAAACTAACCACAATGCCTGTATTGTACACGTACCACTGGCTGCCAAAAGTGATCCTGCAACCAGGGGAAATTCACTGGCAAATTAGGTATTCAGTGCAGAAGCTGAGGGTGTGCCCGAACCGCGTGGTGCATCATTGCTCTGTGTCTTTGCCTCCCAGCATACATTAATTAAAAGGCCAGACTTCCCCATGGCTATCTCGCCTGGTCCCGAAATCCTGCTTCAAACAACACTGCTTATGCTGTACTATCCACTGATGCCTGGACAGTCATTCAATGCACTTGTGCAGAGGCCTGTTGCAGGTGCACTGAATATTATTATTATTCAGTATAAAAAGATGGATTTCTCCGATTTGCAGCATCCCTTTGGCAGAAATACAGGGAGGCACCTGTACGCAGCAATACAGGAAGACATAGTAATTTTTCAGCTGACATACTCCTTTCATTCCCCATGTAATAACAATCCTGGATCATCTATTCTAATGACTGTATGATGTGCCATTCGGTTACTATTCTTGCTAGAATATTATGGATATAGGTTACCAGCTGGGGGTGTGTCCCTGCACAGTCTGACACTATCCAACCAGTGCTGCCAGTGTCAGCCTGTGCAGGGACACACCCCCATCCGTTAACTCCCATCTGTACCCATAAACTTCTAGCAGGAATAAAAGAAGAACGTCAACATAGAGTCATAAGAATAGAAGCTCCAGAATTATTACATGGGGGATGCAAGTAGTTACTAAAATAGACTTGTCAGGAGAGGTGAGAGGTCCTTTTTAGGTTGGCCATTCATAGTTTGAGGTCTCACAGCCACCCGTTTTCTTCAAGAGATGTCTCGGATCTTGGACCCAAGCTTCACATTGGCACAGTCGGGGTTCCTACCTTTTTAAAAGCAATGAAAAGCAATATCCCCACATGTTGTAGAAGTGTGTGTAATAGGTCAGAAGGCCTTGACAATACATGACAGACAGATTCACGCCGTGGCCTGGCACTCATCAGCCTGTACTACTGCTCTGTACATGGTCATTCCCTGACATCCACGGATTTTATCATGTGTATAGAGTAACTTCACACAGTTAAAGATCAATGAATAAATACTCACCCTTGGCGACCTGACTTCAGTCTCCTCCTTCTCATTCTCACTGGTAGAATCGGTGTCGTCCTCCTCATCATCCTCTTTAATCTTCACGTTGACTGGGGGGTCTGTATCTTCTTTCTTGTCACTATTCTCCATTGGTTCTTCCTGTGCCGGGCTTTCCTCTATAGGTCTGGGGTCATTATGGTGAATAGTCCTGAACTGAATTTCTGCGGAGCGGCAATATTCCTCAAACCTATACAAATACCTGAAATTAGAAGCCAAAGGTCAAATACAGCAATCAATTTTTATTTTTTTTTTGTAGCTTATACACCTTCGGAGCCCTTTTGTTATGACTGCCCGTCTTCTGCCCCTCTTCACCAGGAGGCCACAAAATCAAATATAATACGACAATATAATTGAATTAGTCAATTTATTGATTTAGCCAGATATTATACATCATATAGAGTAAAGCCTCATTCACACGTCAGTGTTTCACGGACATGTTCTGGACGTGTTCTCCACAGACAGCAGACGTCCCCATTCATTTGAATGTGTGTGTTCAGACATCAGTGTCTCATCACGGTTCGTGGTTCCGTTTTTTAAGCACGGATGCGTGTCCTATCTTGATCTGTGTTCCCGGATCCCTCACGCCCATTATAGTCTATGGGTCCGTGAAAACCACGGATGCCATCCGTGTTTCACGGATCATTAAGAAGAGATGCTTTGAAAATTATTTTTCAGCTGTTCAGTGTCAGTGAACACGGCACGGACAGCAAAAAACGGACCCAACGCGGATCCTTCACGGATGCCTCACTGACCACCTTCTCACAGGTTTGAGCACAGACACGGACGTGTGAATGAGGCTTAACACAAATATTTAGGGCCTATTACTAATTTGCCCCCTTTTCAAGCTTTCTAACAGGCCCGAAACATTGCTGTTTGTTCACATGATACACTATATCCGGCTGGATCAATAAACTGATTAATTGGATTATATTGTAGTGGAAAAAAAAAACCCCAAAACAATATAAAGACACGATGAACGATACCGTAAGCTCCAACTTACTTTTTGTATGCTGTTTTTACATTGTAAGACGCTGCCGAATTCAAAATAGGAATGCCAAGGTCCATATAAATCTGCTTCCATACAGAGCCGCTTTCAATCTGATGAGGAAAAAAAGAAAATTATAGATATATTAATCCCCCGACAGGTGATTGGAGCAGAAAGAGTAGTGGCTCTAACTTCTACTTACATTGTCACAGCCCCCCTGCTGATACACAAGTCGAAAAAGCTTGAAGAGGTTCAAATCCTTGTAACCCAATACTGGCGGCTTGTTGATTGGGGTTCCTAGTAATTTAAAGAAAATAGAGGAAGATCCATAAAAATGGCAACTGATGAACTGGACACGAGCTGTTATACATGTGATTAGCATGTACAATATAGAATGTAATCACATACAGAAAGGATGAGATAATCAGACAAGAAGATGTTTCAGTAAACCAGAATATAAATATATATATTTTTTTATTTATTTATTTATTAGGTACATCTTTTTGTAGAACTGTGCAATGTGCCAGTCCTCTGTTACGCCTACTGGCACTGGCACCTAAAACCGTATGAATACATTGACAACTGGGTACTATCATTCTCCTTGTCAACAGTTCGTGTCCCTTTCAAAGTGTGATCATGCCCTGATTGACTGGACACGGTTGAGCCACGTCCCCATCCAAGTCTAGTTTACTGTTCTTTTGATCTGTCAAAACAGAACAGGCAAAAAAAAAAAAAAATGTAATAAAATTTAAAAAAGGGATCTTTTATTTTAAGCATCCGTTCATTGCTCATTTTGCATCCGTTATTTTAGACGGTAGAAAAAGGACTTCTCCCGTCTCAGGGTCCATTCACACGTCCGCACGTGTTTTGCGGATCCATAAAACTCAAACACTATAGAAATGCCTTTTCTTGTCCGTGGCTTTTTTTGCAGGGCCGTGGAACAGAAGTGCAGATGCGGACGGCACACTGTGTGCTGTCCGCATCTTTTGCGGCCCCATTGAAAATGAATGGGTCTGCACCCGTCCCGCAAAATTGCGGAATGGATGAGGAACCATTCGTACGGATGTGTGAATGGACCCTAAAAATAACGGATCTCTGACGGAACTGACAAAAACTGATGCAAAATAAGCATAATGGATGCACAAAAATAAAGGATCCTTTAAAAAAATAAAAATGTCTGTTCTACTGACAGATCAGAAGAACGGAAGACTAAATGGTGATGTGAACGCGGCCTCAGACAGTGCAGGGACACGTCCAAGAGATACAACAATCTATTCACACATTCCGAGAATAAATATCAGAGGTTGTAAGAAAATATACTCCACGATTTTATTTTGTGGGGGCTACAAGAATTTAGTTATTGGCTATATCCTGTTTAAAGGGATATTCCCATTATATAACCTTATCCCCCTATCCACAGCATAGAGGATAACTACTAGATTGGTGGAGGTGTGACAGCTGGGATCCCCACAAATCTTGAGAATGAGGGCCCCGTGCCTTGCGGGGCCTCCAGAAATAAATGGAGTAGCTGGTCAAGAATATAACATGTGGCTCCTTTCATTCTCTATGACAGAAAATAGTCATATAGAGAATGAATGGAGTTGCACTGCACATGCTCAACCAGTTGCTCTATTCGTTTCGGGAAAGCCCAAGCGTTAAAAGGCCCCTGTTTTTGTTATTGGACCAGTCCTAGCAGTCAGGCCCCTGCGATACTGATCTAACAGTTATTCCCTATTCTGTGGAATAACCAGAATAGCCCTTTAAGCCAATTTATAGCAGAATCAAACACAGACTGCTATATAATATTGAGGAAATAAAGAGAAGGTGGATTGAGTAATGATTTTTTGTTTTTATTTCATTCCATTTCCTGCTCTTAAGCAACTTTCCTATAATCCTGGACAACCCCTTGAAGAAAAAAAAAAAAAAAAAAAAAAGAACCCTTTAACATTGGATCACCTTATTGTACAGATGAAGAGGCTCTTTTAAAGTAATTGAAAGGAGTATTCTGACTGACCGACGTTATCATCTATCCACAAGATAGGGGATATCTATTATATCAGTGGGGGTCCTATTCCAGGGACCTCCACCAATCACGAGAACGGGGGGGGCCCTGTACCCCTTGCAGCCCCCCTGAAATGAATGGAGCGACTGGTCGCACAATCATTTCTATGGGAGCTCCGGAGATGGCCGAGTACAGCGCTTAGCTATCTCTGGAATCCCCATAGAAATGAATGGAGCGGGAGCACACATGCCCGACCGGCTCCCCCCTTGATTTCAGGGGGGCTGCACAGGGTACGGGGCCCCCCTTTTTTGTGATCTCCTATCCTGTGGAACTGGAATACCCCTTTAATACTGCAATACCAGAATATTAGTGGGCAAATCCTAATACACAGAAGGTATAGAAGACTGCATAGTAAAGTAAAATGCCTTGGCCGCGGTGTAACCTTACAACTGTCATTGGAAGGTCACAACATTTCACTTCTGTGGATGAAGCAAAAAAGAAATGACATATGAGCTCAACATTGCAGTCGCCTTCCAACTAATGTTTGTGAAAGAAATTGAGGCGAATGAAAAAAACAAAACAAAAATAAACCTTAGGGCCCCCACACAGACCGACCAAACTTACAGAACAAGTCACTGCCTAGGGGAGACGAGCACCCCCCTGCGGCATGGGCCCTTGGTCGGGTCAGTGGGTGAGGGACAGCCTACAGTCTGACGCCTGGAGGCAGCCGCTGCAAAAGTAGAAAAACTGAAATCAGGTTTATGAGGAGGTACATAGCCCACAGCCGCATGAAAACGTATACCAGCAGTCTGCGATCACCTACTATGGAGCAAGATCCTGACACTGTTATACTGTAATACATAGCACATAAATATGCATTTCACATATTGTCACGTAGCGTCCAATAACCCACCAGGAAAGATCTAGCTCAAGAACCGGTCCGGGACCGCATGCAGCGCATACATACCGTAGAGGCAAACCATGCCGCCCCATCCACATTGCTATCAAGTGGCGAGAGCAGGACTCTCCTCTCACAGGGACATGCATCATTAGAAGACGCGTGGTTGGTAATGGCCCAAAGGGTGCGGAAGGGGAACAAACGTGAGGCCCTTCTGTCCTGGATGGTAAAACCTGGGGACTTTTGGATCTTGGCTATAGGTCCCTGGATGTGTATCCCTGCACCAATGTGGTGTTCTTTCACAGAATGTCACGTAAATCAGACATCAAAAAGAAACAGTTCAGTGACCTATTCAGCATTGCTACACCGGTATACAACACCGTCATACCAATTCATGTTGTCGGATTTGCTTAGCAAAGATTCTAAACTTTTTTTTTTTTCCCGATCAGTTCCGGTTTTCGTGCTGACAGAGGAATAGCTGCAGGGTGCTATATCTCGTTAGTCAATTAGCACGTCGACTACTATTCCATCCCACAAGGCGGCTGTTCCCTGCACGTGTAGGCGACAGGTACCCCTGGTTTCCTGGGAGTGTGTGGGAGATGTTCTCTTGACGTGTTTTTGTATCATGGAAATGACATGTCCCCCCCCCCAAAGCTAATCCAGTTCAGTGAGTCAGCAAGGAGAAACCTAGGGGGCAGCTCGCCATTTCCTTAAATAGTAAAATTTTAAAGGACGACAACTGAAAAGTGACTGCGGTAACCAAGTGCCCACTTTCCCGCTCAGGCAGCTGGGATATAGAGGACACAGTCTTCACACTAGAGAGCTGGCGGTCAGAAATGATCTCGAGACCCACATTGTGATGGTGGAACGTGTCCAAGATATAGAACTGAGATATTGGGATAAACCATGGGTTGGAGTAAATATGGAGTAGCTTGTTCTGCTACTTCCGTAAACCCGGCCACCTAGTATCGGTGCTTAGTACCATCTCATGGAACAACTCCTATGATCTATTGTCATCTTTTTATTTTTTTGATTACATGAAATCTTTGTGGAGTATCTGGTCAGAGTAAAGAAGCATCTTCTAAGTTCAAATATATATGCTCCATTCATTCCCCCCCCCTCTTAACAGCTTCTAATTTCTGTAATAATACAAAACAGTAGGGAGGGAGTAGGGGGATGCAGCTGCAGGTTTTCCCTCTAGAAGCTGTGAGAGGGGGGTAGCAGGGAAGAGACATCTCACTGCTTCATAGTGCTTGGAACAGCATCACGCCACTTAGCAGGCATGGAGTCAGAAAATATGCAAAAAAAAAAAAAAAAGACCCAAAAAGATGCCCCAGGAGGCGACCATTTTAATTTGAGTGTTGCAGATCAGGCTCCTGTCAGCTGTGCATATTAACTGCAGCAGCAATTTAGTTTTACATACAGCCAGTAGAGCTCTCCATAGCAAAAAGCTACTGCCTATTAGTGGTTCTCTGCTCTAGATCATCAGATTTCCAAGTAAGGTAACCTATGATATCCAAAAGCCCCATATGGACAGGGGCTGTCTGTCTGGGATACCATTAGGGCGAGTTCACACGTAGGTTTATAATAGCGTTATTCTGCAGTTTTAGTGGCATTCTGTGCACTTGCATTTTTGGTGGGTTTTTTTTTTGCAATAAAACCCGTAGTTCCAGGATCTAGTTTAAAGTCTACCGGAAATATGAAACTCAAGTAGATTTTTTTTTTTTTTTGCGTGTTTTTGGCTTCTTTTAAAAAAGCAGCATGCTGGAGCTTTTGACGCTTTTTTTTCACGCATTTTGACGACATCTCTCTATAGATGGAAAAATGGCAGAAGAAAATCCAATTGGCAAAAACACTGGGGCCATTTGCCAAAGACAGGTGTTTTAAACCCTGCGATGCCGCAGGATGCGCTTAATGTATGATGAGGCGCTGGCCTGGTCATAAAATAAGGCGCAACCTCCAGCAGTCCACGCGCCTAGATCGAAATCTACTCCAGGTTCTTGCTGGAGTAGGTTTCAAATCACAATTTACACCAGGAACCAGGCTACGCTACGCCCCCCATGACTCCCTAGTAGCAAGGGCGGCATGGACAGACATTCAAAAAGTTGCAAAACAGGGCCGTGCTACTATCTTATACCAGTTTCCTGGCACAGGGGAGGTCATAATAAATCACTCCAACTGTTTTCAAAAAACATAAAAAATACTTTTTTTTACAAAAAACACAGCGTTGGATGTGCCGAATTTATGTAGAGGTGCCAGCCTCCACATAACTTCGGCATATCCACCGCATGTCTAAATCTTCGTGAGCCCCCTTGCTGGCATAGATATAGACCATGTCCTAAGTCTAAAAAAAGGTGTAGAAAATGATGAGATTGGCCTTCTGATCCGCCCTCTTTTTTAGACCTGGCGTGAGCAGGGAAAAGTTGCAGATTGTGGTGCAAATAACTTATGTGCTGCCAACTGCACAAGATACACACCAAAATGTGGTGTATATCAGTTTGTAAAGGACCCCCATGGTGTTTATGGGTTTTTTACAGTCATATGTGTAGATGCCCTTAAAAAAGCTTCCAGTTTAGCTGCATTTAAAATGTGCATTGTTGAAGGTCTACTACTAAACTACATATTGATAGTAAGAAATCCTTTATTCTCCTGTATGCACAGGGACTCCAATGATGGCTAGTATCAACAGAAGTGGTGCTCATCGAAGAAAGCGTGTGTATATTTGGTGATCCTCAAACTTCCAAGTCTGATTTCAGGTTGTGCATCAATCTGGCTGGAGAATTGCTTTTAAAAAGTGTCATCCACTTTTGGCAATTCCTTTTCATTACAATGCAACCCCAAAACAAATGACAACAGGGACCAGCCATCTGCTTGGAAAGGCAGCAACAAGGGCTCAATTCCCAAGCAGCGCCACCACATGGGGAAATGGAGTGTTGCATGGCATCCCTTGAAATCAATGGGCTGTCTGTGTAACATGCTGGTTCATCCAGTGCCAGAGGCGAGATCTGCAGCCACTCCCTGTTCCGACTACTCCCATTTTAGAATTGGAGCATGTAATTTTGCTTTCAGTTTGTAATATTTTGTAATTTATAATAATAATTTAATAAATTTATAATATAAATATATATAAAATAAATATATATATATTAAAAAAATTATATATATATATTATATAAAATATATTTATAATAAATAATTTAATTTATAATTTATTATTATATTTATATTTATATATATATATATATATATATATATATATATATATATATATATATATATATATATATATATATATAAAATTTTTAAAGGGGTTGTCCGGGTTCAGAGAAGAACCCGGACATACCTGCAATTTCACCCAGGCAGCCTGCCTGAAGAGGACATCGGAGCATCTCATGCTCCGATGCCCCCCCCTTGCCCTGCGCTAGATCGCGCAGGGCAAGGTCTCTTGTTTTGTAAATACTCGCTGCCGGGCGGGTACTTCCGCCCGGCAGTGAGTTTGGTGACGTCACCGGCCTTAATGGGCCGGCTTTAGCGCTGCCCTAGCCGTTTTACTGGCTAGGGCAGCGCTGAAGCCTGTCCATCAGCGCCGATGACGTCACCGACTCACTGCCGGGCGGAAGCCTCTGCCCGGCAGGGACCGGTACGTCACCGGAACCCGGCGAAATTCCTTTGCCCTGCGCTAATTAGCGCAGGGCAAAGGAGGGCATCGGAGCATAGGATGCTCCGATGCCCTCTTCAGGCGGGCTGCCTGGGTGAAATTGCAGGTATGTCCGGGTTCTTCTCTGAACCCGGACAACCCCTTTAAGTCATCATCCATATAAAAATGGCTCAGGCTTGATACACCACATAGGTTGGACTGCCCAATCACTAGCTGAGGAAAGTCACCTCTCCAGTGGATGGGCAGTCCAAGCCATTACTTGGGTGTTAAAAGGCATCTGTCAGCAGATTTGTCCCTATGACACTGGCTGACCTGTTACATGTGCACTTGGCAGCTGAAGACATCTGTGTGGGTCCCATGTTCACAGAAAAAGGCTGTTTGTCTCTAGGAGCAACGGAGGCGTTGCCTTTACACCTACAAACTGCTTTCACTGCAACTGCCACGCCCTCTACACTGACAGGGCCAGGCAGGTGTGATGATGTTTTCAAAGTGCAGGGGGTGTGGCAGTTGCAAACAAAGCAGAACCTCTAGGTGTAACGGTAACACCCCCGTTGCTCCTAGAGGCTCATTTGCATACATTAAAACTTCATTTTTCTCGGCAATGTGGACACATATGAACATGGGACCAACACAGATGTCTTCAGCTGCCAAGTGCACATGTAACAGGTCAGCCAGTGTCATAGGTACAGATCTGCTGACAGATGTCCTTTAAGCCAGAGATTAGGAAGTGAAGAAAAGCAGGGATCGCAGTAGCTGCTGAATAGAGGCAGCTGGGGATTGGTGAGGTGAGCACTCATGGTTTTCTCTTTTAACCCAATACAACAGCAGTTTTTTATTAAAATGATCCCTCCGGAATATCCCTTGAAGCAATTCCTCTGCCCAGCAATGTAGGTGAGGTGACAGACTAGACAGGAGCCACAATGGAGATGTGAACAGAACCTCAGTAAGCTACTTCTTCCGAAGATATTTTGAACACCTCTGAGATGATGGTTACAGCTCAAGCACATTGCTGGTGAATGACTATTCTTCTGCTCTACACGGGATCAGCAAGTATTCCTTTAACTCTTCAGTACAAAAATATCATACTTGCATCTTAGGATGATAAAAATGTGCAAGAAAAAAAACTAAGAAAGTAAAAAGACCCCATGTTGCGACAGGTAAGAGCTGCCAAGCCGAACTACTGCCACACCTAGATAATTAGCAGGTACATGCATGAGGTATACCTGCTTTTTGGAAACCTAATCTCCCAGATCCTACCATATTGTTTTCTGACCTCTTTTACTCTGCAGCAGATTTCTTATTCACTATTTCCTCTTACTCGCATCTCAAAAAGCCCTTCAGTAAATTGTGTGTGTGAACCAGCGAGGTGTACAGCAGACGGCGCCTCAACAAAGTTATCACTGAATTCAAAAATGGCAGAATGGAAAGCGTTTCAGCCAAGCCAGGTCTATTACTTGCCATTTTCAGTGATTAAGTAAAGCTGGCAATACACATTAGGTCTATGCTGGGTGAACCCACTGATTTCAGCAGTGGGTTAAACCATCTAATGTGTATGGAGCCTCCCGACTCTTCCCTGAAGGCTGATGTTGGGAGAGAAAAGGGTTGGGCATGTTGGATTTCAAGTGCCTGATCCTATGTTCTCAGGGAGATGTCCAGCAGACACCTAATCCATCAGAAGTCAAAATGGCAAAGTTATTGGGAAGGAGCTTTCTCCCCTCTCCAGATTCACTACATATGCATGCTCGGCTATGTCAAGCATGCATATGTAAGGGAGGATCAGGAGAGAGTGCCCCTTCCTAATGACTTTGCCGCTCTTGAATGTAGTGCAGCACAATGAGAGAGGAGGCTGGTGGTGAAGATGATCTCCAGGGTACGTAGTTTTCATGTGTATTAGCAGTATTTTAGTCACCACTGAAATAAATGCCCATCATCATCACCATGCTGGACCCCAGCTTACCTCTGTCTTCCATAAACTTGTAAAGCTGCTGCAGGAAGTCGTCCCTTTCAATTGGGTCTGCTTCTTCCTCTGGCTACATGGAAGGAAAAAGAAAGAGAAACGTAAGAAACTGTGCAAGACTCCTGTTTATCAGCTGTATCACTGAAAATGGAAGCCATGTTAAGGAAAAAGTAAATTGGGATTTCCAGCTCAGAACCTCAATTAGGGCGCAGGTCTTAATAATGACACCTTAGGTCCCCGGGAGATTTAAAGGGACACGCTAGACAAAACTCCTGTGGTATTCCAAGTGCAGAGAGTCAGAGGGAGGAGATGCCAGATCCAAACAAAACCATGGTCAGATCCTAAAATTCCAAGTGCAGCTTCTGAGAGGACATGACAACTTTTCCAGACTGTTTGGATACAGCTTGATTTTATCACTCAAATCTGAATGTAATGATGCGGAACTGGAGGAGTCTGAGAAACACTGGAAAACCATCATTCCAGCACGTCGAGACTCTACGAAGAGCTGCTCTGGGAAAGCTGAGCAACAACTGTAACTGCCCACAGTACAGCGCACCAAGGGGGTTAAAGGGGATCTCCACCACTGAGAACAAAAGGCTGTGCAAACTTAAAGAGGACCTCTCCCCTCTCCTGACATGCCTGTTTTAATAGCTTCATGCATTCCCCATGTAATAATTCTGGAGCATCTATTCTTATGTCTCTATGTTGTGCCATTCCTTTATTATTTGCACTAGAAGTTATGAATGAATTGCTATTTGTCTTCAGTAAGGGAACAGAGGGGAGGTGACCAGTTGGGGGCGTGCACCTGCACAGACTGAACATGGCAGCACTGATTGGCTAGAGTCAGTGCACACAGGTATGTCTGGGATGTGACATGTAATACAGACACACAGTGCACACAGGTATGTCTGGGATGTGACATGTAATACAGACACACAGTGCACACAGGTATGTCTGGGATGTGACATGTAATACAGACACACAGTGCACACAGGTATGTCTGGGATGTGACATGTAATACACACACAGTGCACACAGGTATGTCTGGGATGTGACATGTAATACAGACACACAGTGCACACAGGTATGTCTGGGATGTGACATGTAATACAGACACACAGTGCACACAGGTATGTCTGGGATGTGACATGTAATACAGACACACAGTGCACACAGGTATGTCTGGGATGTGACATGTAATACACACACTCAGTGCACACAGGTATGTCTGGGATGTGACATGTAATACACACACAGTACACATAGGTATGTCTGGGATGTGACATGTAATACAGACACACAGTGCACACAGGTATGTCTGGGACGTGACATGTAATACAGACACACAGTGCACACAGGTATGTCTGGGATGTGACATGTAATACCTATGTGTACTGTGTGTGTATTACATGTCACATCCCAGACATACCTGTGTGCACTGTGTGTCTGTATTACATGTCACGTCCCAGACATACCTGTGTGCACTGTGTGTCTGTATTACATGTCACATCCCAGACATACCTATGTGTACTGTGTGTGTATTACATGTCACATCCCAGACATACCTGTGTGCACTGTGTGTATTACATGTCACATCCCAGACATACCTGTGTGCACTGAGTGTGTGTATTACATGTCACATCCCAGACATACCTGTGTGCGCTGTGTGTCTGTATTACATGTCACATCCCAGACATACCTGTGTGCACTGTGTGTGTATTACATGTCACATCCCAGACATACCTGTGTGCACTGTGTGTCTGTATTACATGTCACATCCCAGACATACCTGTGTGCACTGTGTGTGTGTATTACATGTCACATCCCAGACATACCTGTGTGCACTGTGTGTCTGTATTACATGTCACATCCCAGACATACCTGTGTGCACTGTGTGTCTGTATTACATGTCACATCCCAGACATACCTGTGTGCACTGTGTGTGTGTATTACATGTCACATCCCAGACATACCTGTGTGCACTGTGTGTCTGTATTACATGTCACGTCCCAGACATACCTGTGTGCACTGTGTGTCTGTATTACATGTCACATCCCAGACATACCTATGTGTACTGTGTGTGTATGTCTGGGATGTGACATGTAATACAGACACACAGTGCACACAGGTATGTCTGGGACGTGACATGTAATACAGACACACAGTGCACACAGGTATGTCTGGGACGTGACATGTAATACAGACACACAGTGCACACAGGTATGTCTGGGATGTGACATGTAATACAGACACACAGTGCACACAGGTATGTCTGGGATGTGACATGTAATACAGACACACAGTGCACACAGGTATGTCTGGGATATGACATGTAATACACACACAGTGCACACAGGTATGTCTGGGATGTGACATGTAATACAGACACACAGTGCACACAGGTATGTCTGGGATGTGACATGTAATACACACACTCAGTGCACACAGGTATGTCTGGGATGTGACATGTAATACACACACAGCGCACACAGGTATGTCTGGGATGTGACATGTAATACACACACACAGTGCACACAGGTATGTCTGGGATATGACATGTAATACACACACAGTGCACACAGGTATGTCTGGGATGTGACATGTAATACACACACACAGTGCACACAGGTATGTCTGGGATGTGACATGTAATACACACACAGTGCACACAGGTATGTCTGGGATGTGACATGTAATACAGACACAGTGCACACAGGTATGTCTGGGATGTGACATGTAATACAGACACACAGTGCACACAGGTATGTCTGGGATATGACATGTAATACACACACAGTGCACACAGGTATGTCTGGGATGTGACATGTAATACAGACACACAGCGCACACAGGTATGTCTGGGATATGACATGTAATACACACACAGTGCACACAGGTATGTCTGGGATGACATGTAATACAGACACACAGTGCACACAGGTATGTCTGGGATGTGACATGTAATACAGACACACAGTGCACACAGGTATGTCTGGGATGTGACATGTAATACAGACACACAGCGCACACAGGTATGTCTGGGATGTGACATGTAATACAGACACACAGCGCACACAGGTATGTCTGGGATGACATGTAATACAGACACACAGTGCACACAGGTATGTCTGGGATGTGACATGTAATACAGACACACAGTGCACACAGGTATGTCTGGGATGTGACATGTAATACACACACACAGTGCACACAGGTATGTCTGGGATGTGTCTGCAATCTTCTGTGGGGCACTGCTCTTAGTTATATAGGTGAAAATGAGGTGACAGGCTTCAATAAGCCCCTGCACTGGCGGTGGATCCCCCAAAGTTATGTAGAGGCGCAGGTCTTTATATAACTTCGGTGTATCCAGCGTCGGTCTAAATATAAGCCACCATAGAAAATAATGAGTTAGACGCGCCTGCCGGCCCATCCTTCTCCCAGACCACTTTTCTTAGACCTGGTGTGAGAGGTGGGGGAAAAAAATAAAAAAAAAAAAAAAAAAAATCACAGATTGTGGCGAAAATAAGCTTCGCGCTGCAATCTGCGTCAGAACTACATCTAAGGCTACTTTTGCACTAGCGTTATTGCTGGATCCGGCAGGGTTCAGCAAAAACGCTTCCGTTACTGATAATACGAACGTCTGCATCCGTAATGAACGGATCCAGTTGTATCATCTTTAACATAGCCAAGACGGATCCGTCATGAACTCCAATGAAAGTCAGTGGGGGACAGATCCATTTTCTATTGTGTCAGAGTAAAACGAATCCGTCCCCATTGACTTGTATTGTGGTTCATGACGGACCAGTCTTGCTCCGCACCACATAATGGTATGAGAATACAACCAAACTGAATGGAATGCATTTTGGAGCACTCCGTTCTGTTCAGTTATGTTTTGTCCCCATTGACAATGAATCGGGACAAAACGGATGCGTTTTTTTCCCCCCAGTACTGAGACCCTATGACGCATCTCAATACCGGAAAATAGAAACGCTAGTGTGAAAGTAACCTAATATAGTCATGTTTCTAATTGTAAATGACCCCCCCAAAATCCTTACCCTTAAAATTTTCCGCCATTCTGTCTCCGTTGGACCTGCAGCAGACAGATGTCACTCATAGCTCTGATCACTGCTGCAGCCAATCGCTGGCCTTACCAGTCACTTGTTGTTCATGCACACATGACATCATCAGTACAGGCCCAGCAAAGATCGGAGCACAGAGACCACAGCAGCGGTGCAGGACTAGTGGGGCGTTTAACTGGTGACATTTGCGCTTCCGAAGTTTGGAAAGCTAAGAGACAACCCTTGCAGGAGCAGTGATGTTATGAGAACCTATGTTTGCGAGTGAATGGGTTTCAAATTGCTGGAAATACATCACAGTCATGATTGCAAACTATAACTAATTTGCCGGTTGCAGAGTATATTTCATCCTTTGTAAAGTGCAGGTAATAGGTCACTGTGGCAATGGAGCTTACAACCTAATCTCCCTGCCACGACCACGCATGAACACCGCCGTGTACGGAGGCACACTATGTAGGACACACACCATATATACATATTTTGCATTAAGACTCATGGCTGGTGGTCAACGATGCATGTGCTTTAACTGTGCACACAGGACACATGTGCTTGACATGTCCTTTGCACACACGCTGGCATTGTGCATTTGATTTTCAATCCTGCTACATGATATAGAAAAAAAAGTATTATAATAGGTTTCCGTGCGACAAGCCAGTAGAAAATATATGGCTGGATGTGCTCTGCCCACGGGTGCATGCCTCATTGTGCTGTATTAGCAGAGAGACAGGCAGGCGGCTGCACAATAGCAAGTACAGCATGGAGGGGGGGGGGATGAAATAATGGCTGAATACATCCCATCCCAACAAACAAGTTCTAAATAACGTGTATGCAAACCCCAACCTTACAAAAGGGACAATCGGAGCTAATCAATAAAAGGACGGACACAATGCGGCCGAGCGGCTCCCTCCACACCCACCATAAGACACGCTATAAAAGCCCTGCCAGGTCATCCTGCACAGGCCGGCGCCGGGACACCTTGCTTTAGGCCTCCCGGCAGACTTGCGAGGGTTAAACTGCAGCAGCCGACATATCGTTGCCCCCGTCTCCCTGAGATTTGTCACTGGATGCCCTGTCATGGACAGAGTGAATAAACAAAAAAAAAAAAAAAAAAAAAAGGAACATCCTTCTGGCAAAACAAAAACAAATACTCACGTTAAGCCCCCTTAATGTGAACCTCAAGCAGGCAGGCCGTGGACCCTCATGGCTACATTAAAAAAAAGAAAGGAAAACGCGTCTCCATTCTGCTGCCACCTAACTCCTGAAGACATCAAGGGGCTGGATCTCGGCTCGGCCTTCCCGTTTTTTTTTTTTTTTCCTCCTTCTCCTTCTTTACACCTCAGGTCGACTTAAACTTAACGTATGTGCAAACCACCCCATCGCCTAATGATTTGCAGGCTGAAAGTAGTTCCCACCCAACGACAAGGAGGGCGGGTGGGGGGCAGATCACTCTTCTTGATCTCTTTATTAAAAGATATGAGCAGCGTGACAGATCCCACTTATTGTCTGCGAGCCTGCCCAACCTCCTCATGTCAGCCCCGCTGGAGCCATGCACACGCTACTTCTTCCCCAGCACTAAAACATCTCACTTTTCCAAGGCATTTTTTTTTTCCCCTCAGACCACATCACGTCTGCTGATCCCGACGAGAGCCCCCGCAGCCTGCGATGCAGAAGGAACACGGCATAATGCTTACCTAACGACTGCTTTTCCCCCTTCCAGGACGGGAATTGTTCATGCATGTCCTAGCAGCACAAGAGCCCCCCCAGTGCTGCCTTCAGACGGGCCTGCGTTACAGCGCTCCTGCCTGCCTGGGGTAGCTACACGCTCGCTGCTTTGCCTGCATTATTCCCTCCCGTGTAAAGGGAGCAAAAAAAAAAAAAAAAAATTAGACATTACATGAAGAAAAAAGAGAAAGACAGCCCCATTTCAAAGCATCTGGCGAACCTCCCCTGGCAGCTCGCCAAGCCTCTGCTCAACCTTCCTGTCTCGGTAGAGCATGCGTGCTTTATGCCCAGCACCATGTTTCCATGGTAACACTCTAGGCAGCCCCTCGTACAGGGGGAGAAAGCGTTGTGTTTTCACATAGACAAAAAAATGCCATCAGCAGGCATGGAGGGAGGGAGGGAGGAAGAAGAAAAAAAAAAGGGAAATGTTTCTGAACTAGACACAATACCTTACAGAGTGCTGCCCTCGTCTCCCATATGGCCGTGGATCTATAGGAAACCCTAAAGCCTTGCAAGGATCAGACAGGAAAAAAAAGAAAGAATAGAAGGGAATGTGATACATCATAAGTTACAAAGTCACCCCCCTCCCCGGGGCTTCTGACTACATGTGTTCTGGGGTCTCACGGTCCCAGCAAAGTCTACGGTCAGAGATCCAGACACAAAGGGGTTACACGGGCCCGGTCCTGCCGACGCACAGACTGCATTTAGGTTAGGGCTTACACGTAGCAACTCGTCTGACTTAAAGGGAACTGCTCACCTGGTTTAAAGGCCACCAACCCAGATGGGGTTTAGGATCCGAAAAATATCCATAGCAAACCTGAAAAAAGAAAGCTAATGAAAGTCAAACTTACTGAGAGAAGAGTCCAGGACTCTTCCCCAGCAACAGAGGCATACACAATGCACCGGTGAAGCAAGGTGCACCATCCTCTGATCCCTCCATGAGCATGCCGCTGATACCACTGGTGAAGAGTCCTGGACTCTTCTCTTATTAAAAGGGTTTTCTGAGATTTTAATACTGATGATCTATCCTCAGGATAAGTCATCAGTACCCCGATTGGTGGGGGTCTGACACCCGGGGCCCCCTGCTGATCAGCTGTTTGGGATGGCACTAGTGCTGCGGCCTTCTCACAGCTTCTCCTAGGCCATGTGACATCGCGTTCATCAGTCACATGGCCTAGACACAGCTCAGCCCCATAGAAGTGAATGGGGCCGATCTGCGATACCAAGCACAGCCGCTATATAATGTACGGCCGTGGCACTCACAGGAGCGCTGCTGCCTTCTCAAAACAGCCGATCAGCATGGAATCCCGGGAATCGGACCCCCACTGATCAGACACCGACGACCTACCCTAAGGATAGGTCATTAGTAATAAAACGTTGGAAACCCTTTTTAACCCCAGCTGTATAACTGTATGCTGGTAGTTTAGTGGCCCCCAATGTGACTTGACTACTGACTGCAACTCTGGGGCAGTGCAATTCTGTCACATGAGAGTTGCACTAAAATCAATGGCTCATGTATTTTTTGCACAAGGATTTCGCTGTGTTTCAGTGTGGACCGCGAGGCAACAAGTGTTATACGCAGATTTTGTGATTTGACCCCGATTTTTTCATTGCGGTTTTCACCCTTTGCAATGTAGTCTGGAGAAGGAGTTGACATGCTGCAGATTTCAAGATCTGCAGGTCAATGTACACGGTGCATATTTCCGCAACATGTAGAAAATATGTGTTTTCTTATAGGGAGAGAGCCTGTTTTCGTATTTCTTTGTGAAGCTTAGCTGATGAGTTTTACAGTAAACCAAAAAGGCCTACAAAAGAAACTTTGACATATATTTAACCACCTAACTGTTCTGCCGGAGTCCAGCTCGGGCAGTGTGAAAAGTAACTAACTGGAGGGGGGAGGACTGCTTTAGATGGTGATATCTCCTCAATGGTAGCAGCTAGAAACATGCAACTGGTCTTGTCTGACAGCTGACAGTCCAGGCTTTAATAAAGTCCAAGCAACAAAGGAGAAATCACTGTTAGAAATCAAGTCGAGAATAACTGCGAGTGAAACCAGTTTTTACTTTCATTTTCAGCTGCATTCACAGCATCCCGATTTCTATCAGTGATATCTTTCTCTGTTCTGAACATATTGGTCATTTTGGTATTTTGAAAGCTTTGAAATGTCAGCTTTCAAACAAGACGAGTTGCATGTGTCTAGCTGCTACCATTCAAGAGGTAGCAGCATCTAAAGCATCCTTCCCCCCTTAAGTTAGCTATGTTTCCCACTGCTGGAGCTCCACTCTGGCAAAACAGTTAGGGGGTTAAAGGGGTCGTCCGACTCATTGTAACTGATGACCTATCCTCAGGAAAGGTCATCAGTATCTGATCAGTGGGGTCTGACACCCAGGACCTCCTTCAATCTGCTGTTTGACAAGGCTTGGCACTCCTTGTGAGCGCCGTGGCCTTCTCGCTGCTCGCCCTAGGACAGTGATGTCACAACCATTGGTTACAAGGCTGCCTAGGCTAAAACAGCTGCTCATTGGGGTCCTGGGTGCAAGACCTCCACTGATCAGAAGCTGATGACCTGTCTAGAGGATAATACCTTTATAGGGAACCTGTCTATTGAAATTGCTATTCATAGCATGTTTATAGAGGAGGTAAAGCTGAGCAGACATATATAGCTTTGTAGGAAAAGATTCGGTATAAGACTACATGCACACGACCGTGCAGTGTTTTGCAGTCCGCAAATCATGGATGCAACCCGTGGGTGTTCCGCGATTTTCAAAACGGAACGGGAAGCCCATTATAAAAATGTCTATTCTTGTCCACAAAACGGACAAGAATAGGACATGTTCCATATTTTTTGCGGGGCCACAAACACTGTACTCCTAAGCACAGAATCTAAAGGGATCTGGATAACTCAAATACAAGTTACACTGAATCTTTCCCCAAAAAACTATATCTGCTCAGCTTCTTCTTCTCTATAATATACTGCTATCAGATTGAGCACCATGTTCACCACGGCAGGTTTCTTTTCAAAAACGGACCTGTCACGACAAAATGCAGTGCAATCTGCAGGCAGCACGATATAGGAGCAGACTGATATATTGTTTTATGGGAAATGATTCAGTAAAACCTGTAATTTATACATTTATATATCTCCTCTTCCCAACTTCATTGTTTAGACTTCATTACCAGAGATTGATAGTATTCTCTGTGTAAGTGTGTATACAGAGATAGCTGTCAGTCACTGATATCTGTACACAGGGAGGTGTTATCAGTGATCGCATTCTCTGTGTAAGTGTGTATACAGAGATAGAGGTCAGTCACTGATAGCTGTACACAGGGAGGTGTTATCAGTGATCGCATTCTCTGTGTAAGTGTGTATACAGAGATAGAGGTCAGTCACTGATAGCTGTACACAGGGAGGTGTTATCAGTGATTGATAGCATTCTCTGTGTAAGTGTGTATACAGAGATAGCTGTCAGTCACTGATAGCTGTACACAAGGAGAGGTGTTATCAGTGATTGATAGTATTCTCTGTGTAAGTGTGTATACAGAGATAGCTGTCAGTCACTGATAGTTGTACAAGGAGAGGTGTTATCAGTGATTGATAGCATTCTCTGTGTAAGTGTGTATACAGAGCTGTCAGTCACTGATAGCTGTACACAGCGGAGGTGTTATCAGTGATTGATAGTATTCTCTGTGTAAGTGTGTATACAGAGATAGAGGTCAGTCACTGATAGTTGTACACAGGGAGGTGTTATCAGTGATCGCATTCTCTGTGTAAGTGTGTATACAGAGATAGCTGTCAGTCACTGATAGCTGTACACAGGGAGGTGTTATCAGTGATTGATTGTATTCTCTGTGTAAGTGTGTATACAGATACAGAGATAGCCGTCAGTCACTGATAACACCTCCCTCATGTACAATGAAATCAGAAATAGAAGATATATAAAATGTATAAATGACACGTTTTAGTGAATCTTTTTTTAAAAAAAAAACACTACATAGCAATCTGCTCAGCTTCTCCTGCTCTATAACATGCTGCCTGCAGATTGCACTGCATTTTGTGATGACAGGTCCTCTTAAATCTACACATTTTTCTCCTGTTCCATGCCAACAGTCCTGGAATATTGTGGACCAGAGTGACATTGTGCCATATGATGTAACATCTGTTCCATGCCAAGGTCTAATTAACACCCAAGACAGGTGGCAGGGACAGATATAATTCAGTCAGTGGGTATATAAAAAAAAAACTTCACAGCTTTCAGTCACTGTAAGGGATCATTAAGTGGGTACAGTGTCACCCATTGCCTTATGCTTTGTAGGGCATCTCAAAATTTTTAATTCAAAGGGGATTTCAAAGACCAGACATTTATAGGGGTTCTCCATGAAGGTCAGCCCTGGTAAAAGAATAAGACATCTTCAGGAATAATATGCACTTTTTCTGCTTTATGGATTTCGTCTTCATAGTCTGCATTAATAAAAATGGTGCAGGTGAAGGTCTCAGGATAGACAACGTTGGGGCAAGGTCCATGTTAACAGCCTTTCAAGTGGCTGCTTGGAAAGATGACAAAGAGGCAACACACCCTGCCATCTTGCTCCAGCTATCCTACCAATGTCACCAGTGTCTCTGAAGAGACAACCACGTGGCATTTGGCCACGGCATATCAGATTTGGACGATTAACCCAGTTGGGTTGTTAGAAAAGTTCTTCTACAACCAAGTCTTTTAGCTTCTGCAACTCTGAATGACTAGCTGACATGTTGGAATGTGTAGTACACGGCTCTGAGAAAGCTGATACAGGCTATAATTATATCATTATTACTAGTAATAATATATTGAACCAACCAGCCAATACTGAAGGAAACGTGAAGAAAAAAAATAAAGTAACAAGTTTTAACACAAAATGGTTAAAATAATGTGGTCAAAAGGATAAGGTGCCATGGTTAAGACAATTCTTGATCAGCATGGTCCTTGCATATGGCATACGTATGGGGCCTTTGACCTGTGGTGTGCAACCTCCAGCCTCTGAAGGCTAGAAATTGCACGTCGGGAGGGCAGAAGTTAAGTACAGCATCTATGGGATCCACTTACCTGGTTCTGCCTACAGAAAATGGGCCGCATGACATAGTCATGGGGCCAGTCAACTGAATGCATAAAGCTAACGAAACTAAGGATATGTCAGACTGGATGATAGAAATCGGCCTACCCTGGCATTTCTGTCTTATATAGTAGAAAACCACACCATGAAAACCATATACAGAAAACCTCAAGCAGATTATTGCTTTTCCCCCCTCCTTTTGGCTGAAATCAGAGAGAGGCACAAGGTATACTTATATCCAGAGTAGTAAATAAACTGTTCAAAAAAGGTGCATGTGAACAGGCGCCTAAGAGCTCTGTACAACCTCTAAGGCCCCTTGCAGATGAGCTTGTGACACGCACATCTTCCGCATCGCAGCCCCTGGCCTGAACTCCCGGCCCTGACAGGGTCACATAGCATTACAGTGATTTATGATGCTATGTAACCCTTACAGTTCTGGAATGTATTGGATAAAACAGCATTATGTTAGTGTTATCCAACACATTCCAGAACTGTAATGCCCCTTTCACACGAGCGGGAGACTCGCATGTCTCCCACAACGCATCTACAGGGCTGGACTCGGCACGGACAGGGATCGCAGAGCATTATATGCGATCCCTGTCCGTGCCGAGTCCAGCCCTGTAGATGCGTTGCGTGAGACATGCGAGTCTCCCGCTCGTGTGAAAGGGGCATAAGGGTTACACAGCATCATAAATCAGTATAATGCTATGTGACCCTGTCAGTGCTGGGAGGTCAGGCCAGGGGATGCGATGCGGAAGACGTGCGTTTCACACGCTCGTCTGCAAGGGGCCTAAGTAGTATGGTGTTATAATACCACGTGCATTTTGATCTATTGGAGGCCTTACTGTACCCCTGCATGCCTCATTCATGAAGAGAAAAAAAAAAGTGGCATGCATATCAAATGCTTTTGTGTAGAGATATATACAGGAGGGGTATTGTGCAATAATATACAGAATGGTGGCAAAAATAAATTTAAAAAAAAAAAAAAAATGCTGAATTAAAAGAGGAATTCCCATCTCAGACAATTGGGCCATATCGCTAGGCTATGCCCCCAATGTCTGTTAGGTGCGAGTCCCACCTCTGGGTTTTGCACCTACACCGAGAACGGAGCAGGGAAGTTGGTGGCCGAAGGACCCCAGGTTTTCCGGGATCCGGCCACTGCCAAGCGCTCACCCCATAGGATTGAATGGGAGCGCACCGCACTTGAGCGGCCCCCACTCCCATTCATTTCTATGGGGACGACCGAAATAGCCAAGCCAGCTCTGGGCTATTTTCAGCAGCCCGATAGAAATTAATGCAAGTAGTGCGCCCTCCACAATCTTTAGGCTTTTGTTATCGATTTAGGTGCAGGTTCCAGAGGTATGCCCCCATTGTCCGAGATAGGAATACCCTTTTAAGACAACACACAAAAAGAAATTGACAGGATACCAAGGCAAATGTGAAAAATATAGAAATTCTGTACAGCACTGTAAAATACATACACATAATAGTAACCACTGCACCAATACATTAGAAAACTATGGAAGTAAGAGGGTCATACACAGGATTTTGTCAAATGAAGTTCACGGACTTCAATAGGTAGCAGGTATGTGAATAAGAAATACTAAGAGCACAGCACTGTATCTATATAAAATGTATATCATATACTGACGTAATGTACTTAAAGGGGTTGTCTGAGAATTTTATATTGATGGCCTATCCTCAGGAAAGGTCATCGATTTCTGATTGGTGGTGGTCAGACTTCCAGCACCTCCGCTGATCAGGTGCTTCCTCTTCCTAGGCCAGTGACATATGTTCATCGGTCACATGGCCTAGGTGCAGCTCAGTCCCAATCAAATGAATGGACCTGAGCTGCAATACCAATCACAGCCACTATATAATGTATGGCGCTGTGCGCTGCTGCCTGTTCAAACAGCTGTTTGGTCTGAGTGTCAGAAGTCAGACCCCCCACAGATCAGATACTGAATGATCACATGCCACGCACAGCAGACCGCTGGTTAGACCCCAAAATTAGTCAGACTCCAAACCAGACTAAATTCAGACCCCTGATCAAAGTAGAAAAAAAAGGTTAAGACGTCTCCTTAGGCCAGGGACCCTAAGACCATTCATGTGTGATGTGCTCACTCACAAATTTTAAAGAAGAACTCCTGACAAAAATTTTATTCCATGTCCTGCTAGAAATGTACATGATATAATCTGTAGTGAATGTAATTTTCTTACCAGTGTCTGAATTTTTTACTTATATCATCCTGAAGTTTCTTATCTGTGTCATGTGACCAGCAATTAGACCCACCAACTCACACACAGACTTATGTGTGGACAGGAAGTCTAATTCTCTATGTATTCCTATGAGACTGAAAGTGAGGCTCCCATAGGAATGAATAGAGCAGTTACTGGCTTCCTGTCCTAGGTCAGTTGGAGGTCAGGGAGTTGGTCACATGACCCAGCTACACTAAGAAGAGAGGTTTTTGCTCACAGATACAGTCACTGATAAGAAGATGACAATCACTACACATTATATCATGCACCTTTCTAACAGGTCAGAGAATAAAATTTTTTTGCGGGAGTTCTTCTTTAAGAACAAATGCCAGGAATAAAGAATGGGATCAAAACTTTCTCCAAGAGCGACTTCTCCCAACCATCCAGGAGCAATTTGGTGATGGACAATGCTTCTTCCAGCATGATGGAGCACCAAGTCACAAGGCAAAAGTGAGAACCAAGTGCCTTGGTGAACAAAACATTGAAATTTTGTCTCCATGGCCAGGAAAGTTTATAGATCTCAATCCCATTGAGAACCTGTGGTCAATCCTCAAAAAAGCAGGCGACACAAAAACACAGAAATTGTAATAAATTCCAAGCACTGATTAGACAAGAATGGGTTGTCATTTAGCCCAGAAGTTGATATCCAGCATCTTTATCCTCAATTGCATTTCAGATTTTAAGCACATCCTCAAAACGTAACTTACAATTATAACCAATAGCCGATGTTACATCATGTGACCAAACAACGAAAGTGACCATGTATTGCTGCCACAGTCCAGTGACGTCACATTACCGTATTTCAATCAAGCCAGTTGCCCCGTGACATGGGGCGGAGATGAAATTCATATGGCAAGCATATTTTACTTTTTTGGTGTGTAGGAACATCAGAAAACCCCTTTTAAACCAGGTAAGTAATGAAGCCATCATCAGGTCTTGTAAGAACATACTGGGGAGTACTACATTAAAGGGGTTGGTCCATCTGAGACAATGATAGGTCACCAATGTGAATGGAGAGCAACCACCCTCTGTTCACTGCACTTGAATAGTGGGTGCTCCATGTACTGTCAATGGGACTGCTGTAAATAGCAAAGGGCTTTCACTGTTTTCAGAACCCCCATATTGATAAATGGAGAGCTTGCCAGTGCGCTCTCCTTTCCATGTTCTAAAAGGTTTTCCATGTTCTAAATGTATATATTTGTGATCCGCAGAGGCATTAGACTGAAGACCAATATCACATTAAACAAGAATCTCTATTAAAAAGGTGCAACGTCATTTATAGTGCAGTATAAGAGTCTAGGTCAGGGATCAGCAACCTCCGGCACTCCAGATGTTCTGAAACTACAACTCCCAGAATGCTCCATTCACTTCTATGGGAGTTGTGAGAACAGCCGAGCATGTTTGCATGCTGGGAGTTGTAGTTTCACCACAGCTGGAGTGCTGAAGGTTGCTGATCCCTGGTCTAGGTGATGACAAGACACTCACCTCGGCTTCTTCATCTTCCTCTTTGTTCTGCTCGCCATCGCTAGCCTCTGCATCTCCATCCTCTTCATCGCTGCTGGAAGACTCCAATATTTCACTTATGTCCATCTTCCAACTGCTGGGTACTGTCCGGGACTTGAAAAAAGCCGTGGCTTCCTTTATACCTGGAGGAGGGGGGAAAAGAAGGTTTAGTCACTATTTTCCCAAAGATTCATTGGTCTTTCATGTCAAGTCAAAACTTTGAACATTTTGCAAGAACCTGAGCACTAGGTGCGTTTTGATGATCCTTCAGCACATCATGGCAACTCCTGCCCACAGAGTATACAGTATTACAGCAACATCATTGAAGGGTAGGGGGATTCTAAAGACCCTGCCATTAGCCAGGGCTTCTTACAGAGATGGGCGCCCTCTGGGTGACTGATGGTATTATATTAACCACCGGACTGCTTTGCCGGAGTCCAGCTCGGGCTGTGTGAAAAGTAGCTAAGTGGAGGAGGGAGGGCTGCTTTACATGGTAATATCTCATGAATGGTAGCAGCTAGAAACATTCAACTGGTCTTGTTTGAAAGCTGACAGCCCAGGCTTTCGTACAAAACCATGAAGACTTTTCTTATATTCCTAGAGAGGAAATGGTGATCTAGAAATAACATATGGCGTGCGACTGTGGACACAGAAAATTTTCTTTCACCTAACAGTAATGCAATACCAAGTAGTTGTGATATTAGTTTCAATCATACCCTACCTGCCCCATAGACTCTAATCCACAGCGCATTTAGGCCCCCATATTACTAACACTTATTGTAAAACCAGTTTTAGCTCTTATCCCTCCTTATCAATTTAATGTGAAATACAAAAAGGATCATTTCCCCCGGATGTGGAAATAATATTATCCATACACTAATCATGGGCACAATTATTCACTTACCTGGCTTTGCCGGGCTCTCCGATTTCAGTGCATTCATGTCAAGCTCTTCGATATCTTTCCTTGCTACCAAATGGCTGAATAAAAAAAATTAAATTTAAAAAAATTTAAAATTAAAAAAATAAATTGAAGCAGCAACAAATTTATGACACATTTTTCTATATGATACTTGCACGCTCTCTTATATCTGTGCTGAAATAATTCTAATGAGGAGGTATGGTTTAAAGGGATTGTTCAGACTTTAAAATCGGCTGGTGGCACCGGCACAGGGCAATAAAATAACAGCATAGCCCAGAAATATACTATTACTTTTTAAGACGTAACTTATTATTTCTACTCCAGAAACTGCACATTGTGCTGCGTACTGAAAAATAATCTGCAAAACGCTGTATAGATTTTAAGTTTTCTAAGAAACTGTGCAGAAATCTATGTTACTGAAACACAAGCAGATTCCAATGGGGTTTCTTACTAAATTTCCTCACTGAGGTTGAATTGCAATCAACTGACAGTTTTACTGCAACTTGCCCTATAGCTCTAGGCTAACATATCCATCAAAGACGCATGCAACATGTCTGCCACCCAATCTAACCACAAGGGGGCAATATTTATTTTGTATGCAGCTATAAGTTACTGAACAATCTGCAGAAAAATGTGTGTAACCTATTGAGATGATGATGAAAAAAATGAGGAAAAAAAAAAAATGTGGTCAGAAATAACCACTTAAAGGGATATAAATTTTGATATATAGTAAAAGGAGTCCACAGCGACATATAAGGACTGCTATCTAGGCCATTTTCAAGATGAAAAATTGTACCCTGGCACAATACTAGTTATTTATGTGTAAGACATCACAACCATCGGGGCAAATATATTAAAGAGGACCTGTCCCCTCTCCCGACATGCCTGTTTTAATAGCTTCATGCATTCCCCATGTAATAACAATTCTGGAACATCTATTCTTATGGCTCTATGTTGTGCCATTCCTTTATTATTTCTACTAGAAGTTATGAATGAATTGCTAGCAGTCTGCAGTAAGGGTACAGAGGGGAGGTGACCAGTTGGGGGTGTGTCTGTACAGTCTGAAAATGACAGCACTGATTGGATAGAGTCAGACTGTGCAGGTACACACCTCCAACTTGTTACCTCTGTACCCTTACTGCAGACTGCTAGCAATTCATTCATAACTTCTAGTAGAAATAATAAAGGAATGGCACAACATACAGACATAAGAATAGATGCTGCAGACTTGTTATTACATGGGGATGCATGAAGCTATTAAAACCGGCATGTCAGGAGTGGTGAAAGGTCCTCTTTAAGACTGGTGTTATGTACCAGTCTCATGCTGCATTTACACGCAGCGATTGAGCACACATTTGTTGGGAAGAAAGCATTCCTTCTTAATTGCCTGCACGTTAGTGGAGATGAAGAGCTGCAATAACATGCAGTGATCACCTCCATAGTATGATGCCATCACTCGTCCTCATACAGCTGCATTGTTTCTGGGCAGCAGATCGCTGTTTACACAGAACAATCTGCTGCCCAGGACTGATAATTTAGGTATCCGGATGAACAATTGTTTCACCCGATGAACATGTATTTTGCTTGTTCATCAGGTGATCTGCGGCACCAGGGTTGACCATGACCATGGTGACAGATGCTCTTTAATAAATGTACAGCACACAGTCCGTGTGCCAAAAATTCTAAGCTACTCCAGCTATGATCTATGACCATAAAATGGCGAAAAGATCTCACTATATCTGCCCCATTATATCCACACAGATATTTACTTCCTATACTTGAACATAACAGATACAAATCGTAAAAATGACTTACAATTTTGCGTCCACAAAGGATCGAACCAGGCATTGGTCTTTTTTCACTGATGTATCATCATTGCAACTGGGACAAACAACCTGAAGCAAGAGAGAAAAAAAAAAAAACATTAACATTTGGATAGCAATGTAACGGGGGGTTTACAAAGGGAATGATGTATATGTAGCTGTCAGATATGCAGATATTCAGTCGCTGGTGAGTTGACATATCAAAGAGACAAAGTGGTGCAGCGTCTCCTTCAATCTGGTAATTGTTGCAGGAGATAGCTTCTGATTCTGTTCTTATGACAAGTCTGACCCTTTATAAAGCACTTCAAAGATCGACTGAGGATGTGGAGCGTGACAACGTATAATCTACTGATGTCACTGTTATATTGTCTTGCAATCAAACACACATACTCCCCCTGACCAAATTGTTGCCCAACCTGACGGCGCGCGCATACGACAAATGTAGGAGCTGTAATGGAGGCCATGCTGGTAGTCCGACAGAATTAACAAACAAAGGGGGTCATTTATTAAGCTGAAATATGCCTATATCTGCTACTTTGCCCTAAAATTGTGGGTGTGGCATGGGTGGGGACGCGCCTATTTCAGTGTAGAAAAAGGTCTCAGAAGCTGCTTTACATTTAGAACCAGCGCTAGATCTGTCGAAGTTATGGAGAGTCCGGCGCCTCTTCATAACTTCGCCGGATCCACCACCAGCTTAGGGCTTTATTAAGGCTACTTTCACATTAGCGTTAATATTTTCCGGTATTGAGATCCGTCATAGGGTCTCAAGACCAGCAAAAAAATGCTTCTGTTTTGTCCTCATTCATTGTCAATGGGGACAAAACGTAACTGAACAGAACGGAGTGCTCCAAAATGCATTCCATTCCCATACCGGAGAGCAGCATGCTGCAGTTTTCTTTCCGTCCTGGGATGTGGAGCAAGACGGATCCGTCATGACCCACAATGCAAGTCAATGGGGACGGAGCCGTTTTCTCTGATACAATCTGACACAATAGAAAACGGATCCATCCCCCATTGACTTTCAGTGGAGTTCATCACGGATTCGTCTTGGCTATGTTAAAGATAATACAACCAGATCGGTTCATAACAGATGCAGACGGTTGTATTATCAGTAACGGAGGCGTTTTTATGGAAACCTACCGGATCCAGCAATAACGCTAGTGTGAAAGTAGCCTAAGAGCAGCGTATAAAAGCCCATCTTAATAAATGTGCCCCAAAGAGTCCAATTTCAGAACGTTTCCTACTAAATTCTGGAGGCGGATTCTCTATAAATGTGTGCAGATTTACGTACAGAAAATCCACACCAATAAATAAATGCACATAAATCTGCACTATTGCTTTATTCTAGTGCATTTGTGTGTCGTTTGTATGCGTTTTTGGTGTGGATTTGCACAGACGTCAGTCTTCTATTGAAAAGGGCGATACCTGCACAAGAAAAACTCAATGATAATTGACACACTGCAGATTTGAAAATCCGCTCATCGGGTCAGTTTCTGCTCAAATAAAAAAGCAAAGTGTATACGAGACTTGTCAAATCTCATCTTCCCACTGCTGTTAGCCTGCGGTTTTTCGGTATGAGAATCTGCACGTATTCTGCATTCACCAACATGTATACGCACAGGAAAGTATGAAAGGATGGTTGGACACAAGTCCGGAGAGACGTGGATAATATTCACAGGCTATGGCCCTCTGTATACTGAACATTAGATATTTGGGTGCACTCGTGTCTCTCTCTCCTGCCAGACATTCAATTTTTCCCCTCTCAGCTGAAAAGAAATAAAATGTCAGCTGTGCTGCAATGGGCTTTACCTTCTAAATGACCCTTGATAAATAGGCTTTTTTTTTTTTTCTAGATAATTCCTGCAGACAGAATGCCAGCTATGTGCGCAGTACTGAACCGCTAAGACAGGGCTGGTGGTGGACCGGTGCCAAGCCAACATTCAAGAGGCAATAAACAGATGTTACAGAGGGACGCCCGCATCCACAGTCACGAATATACTGCTAAAGTTCATGGTGAAGTGATCAGATGGTCAACCTGCCCATACCAGAACTTCTACGGGACCTGGACATACACCGATCACTGTGTGCCATAAAGATGCAGCAATTACAAATGAAAATGGCGTTCACAAAATCAATATACGCATAGCTGTCCATGTACCAGCATGTCTATAGCAGCGTACAAACACCACCACTGATATATGACCTCTTTATACCGCTTCTACGGCGATGTGCTGTCCCTACCTCAGTAGGCCACATGTAGCTCACTTATCACATGTACCTGACCTTTTTAACTTTGCAGTAGCGTCTACCCAAGTGTCTTTGGCACGCCCCACGTATTGTCCTCTGGATCTCTACTGCAGCTCCTCCGATTTTTTTTTGTTCTCCCCAAGCTAAATAGTTTCACCTACCGGGCCATAGGGAGGATGAGGAGCTGCTGGAGACTGAGGAGAAGGGCTTCACCGGCCGGGAACTCCGAGTCTGGTGTCACTTGTGATTGATTAGCTGCGGATTTGCCATTCCGGATTTTTGTGCGGCAAATCCGCAGCGTTGTACAGTATGTATACAGTAAAAAAAAAAAAACGCAGCAGAAAAGATGCAGTGATTTGAAATTTACAGCACGTTAATTTATACTGCGGATTTCATCCTCGCCAATGGAAAGAAAGAAACTGCAGATTTTCTGCAACAAAATCCGCAGCTTGTACGCGTTTTTTTTCCCTGCTGCACATTAGAAGCAGAAATGCTGCAGATTTTCTGCTGCAGAAAAATCCGCTGCTAATCAGTCACGTGTGAACCCAGCCTGCCGCAGCTCCACATAACTCCTTGCTCTCGGCAAGCTGCTTGACCTCCCCTTCCTCGCAGGGAGAAGGAGTTACCAGAGACTTAGGGGACAGTCAGAGACATGAGGCAGGCAAAGGACGCCTACGCAGAACAAGAGATTGCCATAGCTGCAGCTTCAAGAGAAGGAGGGGAGCCATCGACCTGCCAGACCGCAGTCAAACTCTTCTCGGGCCGATCACCATAGCCAACTGGTAATTTAAAACTAAAATTGTGGTGCTTCTACAGCGTGCAGTTTTATGTCCCAATACACTGTACAATATAGAGTAAGGCTACCTGCACACGTTCATCGTAAATTCTCATGTGGAAAAATGGCAGCTTAATACAGTACCAGCAAAGTGTAGGAAATTACACTTCACTTTTTACTTCAGTGTTAAAAATCTACATCTTATCAATTCTTTTGTGCGGCTTTCACCCTGCAAGGTTGAGATCTGTGGCAAAACCACATGAAATTCATGCGGAATTAGGCCTTGTCCACATTTCCATGTCAGCGACACGTCTGTGAAAAAAAAAGCGCATGTGTTTCATCTGTGAAGATGTCTGTGAAGGATCTGTGGTTGGTCCGTTTTTACCATCCGCGTGTCATCCATAATTCACCAACGTTGCTCAGCTGAAAATTAAATGTCCAAAGAATCTCCTATTAGTCTTCAGTGAAAAACCGATGCGCCATGAATGCCATCCGTGGTATGTCCATGATTTTCACGGATCCATAGACTTCTATGGGCGTGCTCGGTCCGCAACATGGATCAAAAGTAGTGGATGTCTCCCTGATTTGTTTACAGTAAAAAAATAAAATAAAAAAATACTGAAATGTGAACAGACACATTTAAACCAACGGGTACGTGTGCGGTCTGTGGACAATGCAGATAGCACACGACAAGAAGGAAATGTGGACGAGGCCTTATTGTGAGACTGCCCGCACCAGTGTGCCGGTAGCCTATGTCCTAGAGCAGTGGTGGTGAACCTATGGCACGGGTGCCACAGGCAGCACTCAGAGCCCTCTCTGTGGGCACCCACACCCTGGAAAAAGTCTATGGTGTACCAATATGTCTTAGACTTTTCCTGCCATTCATCAGCGCAGGGAGCACTATGAACAGCACAGGCAGTGCACTGAATGTAGGCAGGGTATTATATGTAGATGATAAAGTACATGGAAGATCTAGTATACTGGAGTGTAGTATTCAGGAACAGCACAGGCAGAGCACTGAATGTAGGCAGGCTATTATATCTAGATGATAAAGTACATGGAAGATACACTATATTGGACTGTAGTATTCAGGTTAAATTGCCGTGTTGGCACTTTGCGATAAATGTGTGGGTTATAGGTTACAGAAGCTGCACATGGCAGTTGTAGTAGATACATTAAAACTGCACTGTAAAACCTTATCTACCCCAGTGAATCATTGATGTATGCTTTCCGTATTCCCCACGGACAGCATACAGATCTGCTGATTTTAATAGACAACTGCTTTTTCTCTGTAGACCATAGACGGTAGCATGCACTACTTCTATCCGTTTTAACGGCCAAAGCCATTCAGCAAAAACTACAGGTCTGTGAAAACTACAGCCAGCACATGGACGTCATCTGGGTTTGCTCTGCTTTTCACAGACCATTGCTAGGAGGTGCTCTGGAAATCCCTTTTTCGGCCTAGCAGCGCACATGAAAAGTGAATGACTCATGGAGGGCTAAAAATGGAGACCAGGAACAAAAACAAAATCTTAACCTGCTGTTCAGTATTTCTACTCAAAGGAGCAACAACTCAAGACCTTCTTTTTCTCCACAAGTTATTGCTTGCAGATATCAGCCAACCATACAAAACTGACCAGGAACATCTCCCCCAAATATCACAAACATATTTCAGATAATTATAATATCACAGCATCTAATTTCTTGCAAAAGTAAAAAAAAACTCCAAAATCTTAAAGGGGTTCTCTCAAATGGTAGTCCATGCAATACCAGAAAGGCTAGAGATTTTGTACAAATCGTGCCATTATGGGAATATCATGGCAATAAAGACATTTTGACCACGATGTATGGCCACACTAAGGCTGGGTTCACATGTAACTGAAAATACAGTGGGAAAATGCGCTGCAGATTTTGTTATATGTTTCTGCGACAAAAAACCTGCATGCATTACATAGTTTTTGCAGCATAAATTGACAATGCTGCAGATTTCAAAATTCGCAACACGGGTCAATTTACTCTGCTTTTTTTTTGTAGGCAGTGTGCGATTGAGAATTCAGAATTTCTCATCCACTTTGCTGGAACTGTACAACTCTGCAGATTTGCCATACGAGAATCTGCAACAGTAAATCTGCAGTTTTTCAGTCATGCTGGAACCCAGTCTGAAGGTACCTGCAAGCAGAGCGGATTTGTACAGAGAAGATCTGCATGGAAATAGCAAAAATTATGATTAGAAAAACAAAGAAAAACAGGTTTCTGGTGCGGACATCATGTGTATTTTACCAACCCCATTTAAGCCCATGGTGAAACCATACTACATCACCCGCAGATCTGCACAAACAATTGACACGCAGAGGATTTTAAAAGCCACACCATAGGTCAATTTCCACACAGTACAAAATATACACCATGAGATGTGACAAATCTCATTCACTTTGCTGGTACTGTATAATGCTTAACCCGCCCTGTGTGCAGGTAACCTTAGGCTCTGTTCATCTCATGACTGAGCACTACATGAAGCATTTATACCACAAAACACTTACAAAATATTTATGCCAAATCTTATCCATCTTGTTTTACTTTACATGTTTGGTTGATGTACTTCTGGACTTTTTTTTTTTTTAGACAGATTATACACCTAATACAAAAAAAATGCTATCCTATGGGAAAACCCCTTAAAGGGAATCTGTCAGCTCTGAAACACCCTCCAAACTAGAGTAAGCCTTGTATAGTGTAAGTGATGCTGAATCCGAATATGTAAGTTTTATCTTCATACTCACTTCCATTCTGACGCTGTGCTCCCACAAACCAGCGGTAAAATGCACTGAGAGGACTCCGGTGTTCACCCATAATGGAGAAGACTCAAATAAGAGTCCTCTCAATGCATTTTACTGCAGGTTTGTGGGAGCACAGCGTGGGAATGGAAGTGAGTATGAAGATAAAACTTACATATTCGGATTCAGCATCACTTACACTATACACCGCTTACTCTAGTTCAGGGGGTGTTTCGGAGATGACAGGTTTCCTTTAAACTAAACAGTTTGATATTTTGACTGAGACCAATTTCATAACCAACTTCATTCAGCAAGATAAAAGCAAAATAAGCAGCACTCTTATAAATCATGAGCAGACCGAACAACCTAGATCATGAGGAATATAGGGGCACATTTATTAAGACAGGGGTTTTAGACACCGGTTTTAATAGAGTCCTAAGCTGGCCTAGGTTCCGCCAAAGTTACGAAGAGGTGTCCGCCTCTTCACAACTTCGGCAGATCCTCCGCCAGTTCTAAATGTACGACAGCTTCCTAGCTGTCTTACATTTAGACCTTTTTCTATGCCTAAAACAGGTGTAAAAAATGGTAAATGAGATGGGCCTACTGGCCCGTTCCCTTCTGCTTCCACTTTTTTTTTAGACCTGGCGTGAGTGGGGAAAAGTTGCAGATTGCAGCACAACTAGCTTTTGCGCTGCAATCTGCGCCTGAAATACACCTAATATAGTCGTATTTCAGCTTAACAAATGACCCCCATAGTGTTCATCAGCCCTGAGATAGAAAAACGCTTTACTCACCACCGCAGTATAGCATTCTTTCGTTGTGCTGCAGTTAACACTCACTACTTTTCCCAACAATTCATCCCCAATACGTTTCAAATCATTATCCTCCTCTTCGCTGCTGCTTTCTTCTTTCTCATCTTCTGTCCTGTGAGAAAATGTGGCGGAAAACAGAAGTTAGATCTACATGGTACTTGGTCTGCATTATTAAAAGAACCACTGCACCAAGGTAAGCATTTACATCTGAGATTTTCTTTAAATATTAATATGATTCTATGCTGTATTAATATGCTAATGAGACCTCAGAGCACTGAGGGGCAGGAATGGCCCCTTGGAGCACAGCTTCACCTTCTCATCTTCCCCACTTCCACTCCTCGTCCTGAAGTGACAACGCTCGGCACTTTCACTTTTCAATGCCTGGCCCTGAAACCTCGCCCATGCACTGGTGAGATTACAATGACAAAAGATAGAAATCTTGCAGGAACACATGCGAGAGTTCAGGACCAAACATCCTCATTGCTCCGTAGCCTGGCCCTGAAATCTTCAAAGTGTGCTGTCAAGATTACAATTGGTTGTGACTGCAATCTTGCCAGTGCCTGCAGAAGATTTCTAGTCCAAACTTTGGAACAGTGAAGATGCCTGGAAGTGTCAATCATTGTGGGTGGGGAAGAGGAGGAGGTGAAGCAGTGCTCCAAGCGCCTCACTGGAATATTAATAAAAACTAGGATTTCTCAGCAACTTAATGTCTGGATTGTGGAAAGCAAGGGAGCATTGAGCTGACCACAATCCACCTTACCAGGCAGTATGACAGGTTTAATAGGGTTGATCGGGGTGACAGATGCTCCAACAAAACCAATAGCCCTCCTCCTCAAACTGAATCTAAAAGGTTGGCCTTCATTTGGTCTAGGGCAGTGATGGCTAACCTCCGGCACCCCAGCTGTGATAGAAGTACAACTCCCAAGATGTACACTACTTGGCTGTTCTCAGAACTCCATAGAAATGAATGGTGCATGTTGGAGCTGGGGCGCCAGAGGTTAGCCAATTCATTGGTCTAGGGCAGGGATCAGCAACCTCCGGCACGCCAACTGTTCTCAAACTACAACTCCCAGAATCCTCCTGTTTGCATGCTGGGAATTGTAGTTTCACAGCAGCTGGAGTGCCGGAGGTTAGCCATCACTGGTCTAGAGGGTGCAGTGATTGATTATTTAAGTCTTATTGTAGATGGCAACCCAAAATCCTCACCATCGCCCCCCTATTCTCATCAATCTTCGGCTGATATCTCATTATGTCACAGATAGCTTTTAGTGTAAGTCCAATGTTACCCAGCGGTGCTCTATATTTATGAACATAATGGGCTTTAGTAGACAGGGGAGTAATCACTATGGTAACATTATAATTAGAGAGCGGCTGGCACTCCGGTAAACAGTGCGCTGGACTGGAATTTCCAGAGGTTTCAGAGCTCTGAAGAATCGTGATCAGGTGTGAATATTTTAAAGCCTCACAATCTGATCACGCCGCTATCACATTACCATCCAGCAATGGAAAGAGAAAAAAAGTTTCCATGTCATATTGCAGCTTTCTCAGAGCAAAGCTTATCTGGGAGGGTGGGTTGTAATCTAAGGGCTCCTTCTGACAATTGATGTCAAACTCATCTGTGTTCCGGACATTAACAAGGACACGTTTTTAAAGGGACCACACAGATGGCGTCTGTGTGCAGTCCCCTTGTCTCCCAGACCAATTCCACCAACTAGATTCACTCATTCAGAAGCTGACAATTTCTCTGCACAGACCAATGAATTGACTTGTGAACTATAACGAGTCAGTGTTCAGTCAGGGTGCTGTCTGCCATCTGAATGAGCCCTAAAAAACATCTGTATATCTACACAAGGAAGCGACCTTACTTACATTGGAAGAGACGACCTTCTTCCCCTGTTGGTTTTTTTCCCAATGACAGGCGTGCCAAAATGCTCGGGGTTGGTTAATGGAAGTTGGTCCAAAGTCTACACGAGACACAAAAGTAAAAGCCTCCTTAAAAACGTTATCCCATGACGAACATAGGAAAGGGAATCTGTTTCTGGACGCTGTGGGACCAATCACCGATCACAATAGTGAGTGCCCCACCTCCACCATTTAAACACAAGTGGCAGCATATGTCTGCCGGCCCTACATTCAAACTCTTTGGGACCGCCACAGAATGCTGAGTGCTGTGTTCGGCTTCTCTTTGGCAATCCAAGAGTTTGAACGGAGCGGCAATGGAAATAAGTGTCCCGTGTCTGAATGGATCGGTGGTCATCAGTCATTGTGATGGGTGGGGTCCATCAGATCGAGGATAAATGTTATTTCTGGGAATCGTTAAAGGGGTTTTGCCATCACATACGATGTGGGGGTGGTATATCGCTAGGATATCCCCCCATTGTCTGATAGGCGAGAACTCCAAGAGGTGGGACTCGCACCTATGAGACAATGGAGGCATATCCTAGTGATATGCCCCCATTGTATGTGATGGGAATAACCCTTTAAGACTATATATTTGATGCACATTCAGAAAACTTCATTATGATTACCTCACTCTCCGCAAAGTGCCTTTCCCCCTTCAAACACAACGATGTCCGTCTCAAAGTCCTTTCATCACCATCATCAAAAACTATAAAAAAAATAAATAAAAATAAAAGCACACTTAGAAAAAGCAAATCAAGGGCAATCTTTGTGGTACTCATTGAACGTAACATGTTAACTTATATTGTACACGTTCTCTGAGAGGTACATTGACTCACATACTGACTTCCTTCCCATTTTCACACAGGACACATGCGATTCCTCATGTAGTCACAACACAGTGACACTTGAAGCTCAGCATGTCTCCATTGTTTACCCGTTACACCATTCACCTTTGTTTATTCGCAATCCTCTCAAGTCCAAGATAACACAACAGACCAGAGGGCGAGCGTCACACAAGTTTTTAGATTTACATGCCCTGCAGGTCACATTCCCAGCCCCACCGCTCTGGAAGCAGAAAATGACATCCCATACACCACTGGAGACAGTCACAGGCGTCAGCATTGTTATGCCATACAACGTCGTCAATGCAAGCGATTGGCTGCAGCGGTGTGCAGGACGTCACAACTGCGGCCAAAACAACGTCAAAGGCTGCAGCAGCTGAGGAAGAGGAGCAAACGGTGGCACTGGATTGGACGGCACTGGGACATTAAGATTCAATTTAATACATTTTTAATTCTATGAGTCTCTTAGCAGTTTTTTTTTTTAGGCTACTTTCACACTAGCGTTATGGAATTCCGGTATTGAGTTCCGTCATAGGGGCTCAATACCGGAATAAAACACTTCAGTTTTGTCCCCATTCATTGTCAATGGGGACAAAACTGAACTGAAGACAACGGAATGCTCCTGAAAGCATTCCGTTCCGTCTTCAGACCGGAGAACAAACCGCAGCATGTTGCAGTTTGCTCTCCGTACTAGTTATCCGCACCTAAACGGATCCGGAATGACCCCCAATGCAAGTCAATGGGGACGGATCCGTTTGGTGTGGACACACTTGTAAACGGATCCGTCATCCATTGACTTTCAATAGAGGTTATTCCGGATCCGTTTAAAAGCTAATACAACCGGATCCGGAATTACGGATCCACAAGGTTGTATTACTCAGTACGGATCCGGCGGGTCCCTTCACCCGCCGGATCCGTACTAACGCTAGTGTGGCAGTAGCCTTACATAAAACCTTTTAAGCAATTATATGGAATTTTGCACAAGTAGTTCTGAATTCTAGGTTCCATTTATGCTGGATTGAAATAAATCATATGGCAGTATACTTCACAAATGTTTAAAAAAAAAAAAAAAAAAAAAAAAAGTCAACATTTTTGTATGAGTTATATTAAAATCTGACCAAGGACAACATCTGCATGGATTTTGTATGTTCTCCCCGTGATATGTCTCCTCCCACACTCCAAAGACATACTGATAAGGAGTTTAGACTGTAAGCTCCATTGGAGACAGCACACAATGATAATCTCTGTAAAGCGCTGCGGAATAGGTCAGAGCTATGTATGTGAGGAAAATAAAATAATAATTAAAAAAGGGGCGTCTGACAAAAGAGTAATGATAGACAGGAAACAATGTAAAAACAAACACCTCACTCCACTTTTAAAAGGCCTGTCGTTTCGGTGTTGCAGCTCCCAATGGCATAGGACCAGAAGTGCTGACGTACGGTCCACGGTCATGTGACTGCAGTAACCTATCAATGGCATCAGCTGTAATACGTTCGCAAACAGCACATGACAGCTGAGCCTTTGTGGTCACTGGCCATTCGTGCATGTGTCATAAAGTGTCAGAGATAGGTTGCAGTGGTCACACGACCACCATCATCATCACTTCCGGTCTGGCAAGGAGTGAATTTCCTGTCTGTCAATTGTTTGCATTTCATATACTGACATATACATCTGATACTCACCCACGGTATACCAGCTCGCATCTGTCAGCTTACTTATAACGGCTTCCTGGAGGGATCCGTCTGGTGCTTTCATTTCAACTGTAGCTCCAACCTACAGCAAGACACCAATATTAGAGGTTATAGATATTGTATACCTTTTAATCCTCACAGCATGTGGGCCTTTACCAACAAGTATGGCATGGGTGGTTTCCACCTTACCTCTAAGGGGCAGCCTGCAATCATATTCTTGCTGTCAAAAACAGTAGAACCTTGATGGCCCCCCTAAATCCAGATTCACAATAAGGTGTACAGGGTCAGTTTTTTAATGTAACATGAAGAGCAGGTCTCACTATAGCAAATGGCATTTATCATGTATAGAAAGTTAATACAAACCACTTACTAATGTATTGTGATTGTCCATATTGCTTCCTTTGCTGTCTGGATTCATTTTTCCATCACATTATACACTGCTTGTAATCCAGGGGTTATGACCACCCTGTAATCCAGCAGAGCAGTGGTCGTGCTTGCACACTGTAGGAAAAAGCGTCGGTCTATGCATGCTCCCATGGTCCCGGCCACCAGGAAGGTTGGCGTGTTTCCCTATAGTGTGTAAGCACGTCCACCGCTGCTGGATTACAGAGTGGTCGTAACCCCTGTAAACGAGCAGTGTATAATGTGATGGAAAAATTAATCCAGCCAGCAAAGGAAGCAATATGGACAATCACAATACATTAGTCAGGGCATTGTATTCATTTTTTTCTGCATTATAAATGCCATTTGCTGCAGCGAGACAACCCCTTTAACTAATTTGAAAATAGTGCCCAGTAGAGAGAGAAATGTAAAGGGGTTCCCCGGGCATCTAGGCCTCTTTCACACGAACTTTGTGTTTTGCGGTCCGCAAAAAAAACGGATGTCGTCCGTATTTTTTGCGGATCCATTGTGACAATGCCTATCCTTGTCCGCAAAACGGACAAGAATAGGACATGTTCTATTTTGTTTGCGGGGCTACGGAACGGGCAAACGGATGCGGACAGCACACAGTATGTGCTCAGTATTTTTTGCGGACCCGTAGAAATTAATGGGTCCACATTTTTCATGTGAAAAATGCAGATCGGAGCCCCAAAAAATACTGTCGTGTGAAAGAGGCCTTAGTCTAGTGAGCAAATGCAGGGAGGGGAAAAAAAAAAACGGACATGTCAGGACCGAATCGGAAGAACCTGCGTGAGTGCAGGGGAGATGGTGGCATAGGCTGAGAAGTACTACGTTAAACATCTTCCCCCCGCAGGTTATTACTGAATGCTCAGATGAAATCCCCAGAAAACCCCTTTCACAACCTATACCGCATGCTTTCATCCATTATATCATCAGGCCTAAGCTTCTGAGGACCAGGAAACAAGAGCATAAACATCCCTCCTGTTTTGCACAATGTTACTGATTTCTTCATGGTGTAAATAAATAAAACTTTATTTATAAAACAAACAACAAAAGAAAAACATCCACTAGTAATGGGGTCAGTGGCCGGGCAGTAAATAACACTACTGAGGCTTAACACTTCCCTCCCCTGCTGCTTCCAGCCTTGTGCTCGGTTCTGCAGCACCGACCCCATCTTCCTGGCGACAGCGGGGGCGTCCCGTACACACCAGGTCACTGGGCGGCCAATCACGTGTCAGCAGAGGCCAGTGATTGGCTGCAGTGGTGATGTGTATGGGAGCATCGATGGCGCAGCAGATGGATAAGTATTAACCAAGACATCTTTATTCAACAGATCCAAAGAATGCATTTTTCATAATGCCCAGAGAACGCCTTAAAAATGGGTTTCCGGCCCTGTACTGTGTAAAAATGAAAAAGGTTGTATTTCACTATGGCCTTGTTCACATCCGGCAGGCAGTTCCGGGACGGAGCACCCCGCAATCCATCAGTGGTGGTCGTGCTTGCACACTCTAGAAAAAAAAGCACCAGTCTATGTGAGCTCTCATGGTCCCGGTCACCATAGAGGCCGACACTTTACTCTATAGTGTGCAAGCACGACCACCACTGATGGATTGCGGGGTGGTCTGTAACCATGGAAACGAGCAGTGTATAATGTGATGGAAAAATGAATCCAGCCAGCAAAGGAGGCAATATGGACAATCACAATACATTAGTAAGTGCCTTGTATTGACTTTCTCTATATGATCAATGCCAGGGACGTAGCTAAAGGCTCATGGGCCCTGTTGCAAGAGTTCAGCTTGGGCCCCCCTTCCCTCAGTGCTTTGTGTGTCTTCTTATGCGGCACAAGGGACTTTGGGCCCCCTCAGGGTCCTGGGCCCGGTAGCGACTGCTACCTCTGCACCCCCTATAGTTACGCCCCTGATCAATGCCATTTGCTAAAGTGAGACAACCCCTTTAATAATGGCCTTAATAGAAGTTGAAAGGCCAGTCAATCCCTTTAAATGTTTGCTGTAATAGGCTACACCATATACTATTGTCTGCTTCGAATTAGCCCTTAACTTTCTAAATATATACAATACTGCGTTCATTTTAACCGTCGGGTAAGAGAATGTGGGCGGCTCATCAAACCCTCTGTAGGGATTCACAGACACCTGGGGTCTTCTTAAAATGTACATAAAGGCTGAAAGTGCATATCGCTGACCTTGCAGTCTTCTGCCTCCACCTCCAGCGCTCTTCCCCAGTGTCTACAGCACGAGAGGGTATAATGAGACATCATCTCATGCTCTAAATGCAAAGGAAAACTGGGGCTGGAGGAGCAGAGAGAAGCAGCATACTGAAAGCATCCGGATCTGGAGCTGCAGCATCACTTCTACATCCAAAGATACGCCAAAAACCCATGCATCAGCAGACCTGATAGTCTTAAATAGGTATTCCAGTTATTAAACAGGAGAGGAGACAAATATTAGATGTGTAGGGGTCTGACCATTGGGGGCCCTCACCGATCACGTAAACAGGGGCCTGTATCCTAAGGGCTCATGCACACAAACGTATTCTTTTTCTGTGTAAGTTCAGGTTTTTGCAGCCCGTATGAGGAAGCATTCACTTCAATGAGGCCGCAAAAAAAAAAAAAAAAAAAAAAACACGTAAAGAACTCCGTGCTCATTTCCATGTCCGTCATGCAAAATGATGTCCTATTATAGTCTGCATTATAGACAAGGATAGACTCGTTCTATTAGAGGCTGGATGTTCTGCAAAATGCAATAAGTACAGGAACGGTACTCGCAACTTGCGGACTGCAAAACATCTAACGGTCGTGTGCATGAGCCCTAAAATGGAATGGCAAGTAAGGCATGTGCACAGACAGTCCCTTTATTCCCTATAGGACTGAAAATAACAAAAACTGTGCTCTGCCATCCCCGGCAGTCCCATAGAGAATGAATAGATCGGCAGTGTACATGCTCAGCCTACTGCTCTATGCATTTCGGGGTACGGGGCCCCCATTCTCATGAAGAAGCTTGGCAGAGGGGCGCCGAGCCAAGCCGGACAAATCAGATTTTTATCAAAATTAACTCAGGTGGAGATCTCCTTTAAGGACAATCACTGCTCACATAACAAGAATTACACTGAAGATGTATTATTTCCCAGAAACCATTTATATCCCCAAAATATTTTAGACACTTCCTGACGTTTTTTTTTTTTCTTTCCAACAAAAGTACATACACAGCGGGTGGGTTACAATTCTCACCCACACACACGCACTTGAGCGAGTTATTTTGGGCTAAACCAATATTCTTCAGAATGGCGGCTATAAAGTCCCTCCGACATCAGGGCTGTAGGAAAATTCATTATTCACCAAATTAGAAATCGCTAGTTCTTAGTTAATTAGAGGAAAATGACATTGCTAATGAGGTTCTAGTCTTATATCTGCTTTTCTATTACAGAGCACAAGCAATAAATCAGTACCTGGATCCGATTCTTCTGCTGGGGGTTTGTTTGCGTTGCTGGGTCCATGTATTTGGGGCTATAAGAACCAAATACACTGATTTCTATTAACTTAGAATGGATTTGACAATGTATACCAGGGATGCCCAACCTGTGGCCCTCCAGCTGTTGCAAAACTACAACTCCCAGCAGGCATGGGCATCCTACAGCAGGGCATGCTGGGAGTTGTAGTTTTGAAGCAGCTGGAGGGCTGCAGGATGGGCATCCCTGATGTATACAAACCCTGTCCCTGTAAGTTTCTTTTAACAACTGGACATTCCCTTTAAAGGGATGTGTCATTAATGAAGGTGCCCGCTAATCTCCACAGGTCACACTCCTGGTACCCCGCCAAACAACTGATTTTGTCCAAAAAGGCATTTCTGTGGTGCTTAATCGCATACAAATAATACAGGATGGCTCAAGTCTGAAGAAACAGGAGCAGCCTTTATAGTTCTGGCTCACATAAGTAGGGCACGCCCCCTCCATGGCCTTCATAGGCCCTAACAGGACTTAAAGGAGTATTCCCAACTCACAAATGTAGTTTGTATAGTTAGATATAGCCATACCGATATTATTACTAATAGAATGTATTTATAGAAAATGTACCGTTTAGAAGATTTTCCTATTTGTATATCCATTGTCCCACACACTTCAGTCAGGCCGTTGCCCCTGGTTACGACCACCGTGGCCATGTAGTAGTGGTGGTCAGATTGCTCCTGTTCAAACCCGCTCTGAGGTAACTGCTGTATTGTGAGCGCACATTGTATGAACATGTGGAGACACATCTTAGGGTTGTAGCATTTTTGTCTGCGCTTCCAAAACTCAGAGAAACGGATCCTGTTCTAAGATCAATTCATCTCTATGGAGCAGGATCCGTTTATAAAGTCTGCGGTTTGGACGGATCCTGACCAGATGTGAAAGTACCCTAAGATGTGTCTCCTCATGCTCATGTCATGTGCGTTCAAAACACAGCAGTTACCTCAGAGCGGGTTTGAACAAGAGCAAGCCGACCACCACTACTACATGGCCACGGTGGCCGTAACTAGGGGCAACGGCCTGACTGATGTGTGTGGGACAATGGATATACAAATAGGGAAACCTTCTAAACGGTAAATTTTATATAAATACATTCTATTAGTAATAATATTAGTATGGCTATATCTAACTATACAAACTACATTTGTGAGATGGGGATACCCCTTTAAGGGCAGGGGTTGTTTTGATCTGAAAACCTATTAAAAAGGGGTCTCATTGAGATCATCAATATCTGATTGGTGGGCCCCAGTTGATCAGCAGCTTGAGAAGGTAGCGCCGCGGCCTTCTCTCACCTTTGCCTAGCCCAGTAACTTCACGTTCATCGGTCACATGGCCCAGGAGCAGCTCAGCCCCATTGAACTGATCAGGGCTCAGCTGTGATACCAATAAGTGAAACAGACAACAGACCAATAAACACAGTAGAACACGATCAAATGCATACTACCTAGTGTGAAAGTAACGTACCCTCAAAGGCCCTTTAACTTGGTCATCCTGCACCAGTTGTGTAGAGCTGTCTTGTTTCAGAGTGACCTGCAAATGAAGCCACAATCAGATAAGTATGTTCTGGTGTCTGCATTGTCAAACACAGGACCTTGCGGAGGAAAGCAGAAGAGCAAATCAATTAGAGGTCTGAAAATCCAATTATCGAGTAACTGGCACAGGCGTGAAGAGGTGGGTCACTGGGAATACACCGCTGGCATTTCTTAACTAAGTAGATGACAGAAAGTGCAGAGTCTTAAGGACTTATATGGAAAAGTTTTATTACTAATCAAAGCAAGTTTATTAAGATCCCACTGAAAGGGCTGAAACGCGTTAACAAGGCTGAAATGCATTTAGGCCGATCAGCAATCTCAGCTGTGCTCCTATTTTGCAGTACCAAAAAGACAAAAAAAAAAAAAATATATAATAAACCAAATAAAATAGAAAAGAGTAAAGAATTCTGATGGTTTGAAACCTTTATTAAAGTGAATGGCAGATGGGCTCCATGTGTGAAGCATAATGCCTGCCCCTTAGGTGTCGGGGATGGCACCTGCAGGCTCGTCATGCTACGTACACTCTTCTAGTAACCTAAAGGGACACGCTGTGCGCGGAGCCCACGTCGTCATTACACTGACAGATGTAAACAAATGCAGCAGGAGCCTGAAACCACAGGCTGACAGACAGCTTTACTACAACCCCCAGCACTTTAGTTTTCACTTAAATGGAGATCCCCTTCAAAAGACAAAAAGATGAATTATTAGTTCACATATGGATGGCGGATGCTGAACTGCAACTCCAGCGGCAGAAATAAAATAAAAAGGAAACCCAAAATGAGCATTCTTATTGGAGGTTTAACACCTTGAGGCGGCAGCGAGACCGTTATCGGGGTGAAGCGTTCCTTCCCGATAACTGGATGTTAGTGGAGGTGCAGAGCTGCATAGACATGCTGATCACCTCCACTGTACTCCTCGTTCACACAGTACAGTCTGCTGCTAGAATATATTGAAGTGGCCGCAGGAAAGGTGAATACACACCATGAACAAGTGTTTTGTTCGGTCATCGTGTGATGTGTGACATCTTTACACGTTCTTTAGTAACGTTCGTTCTCAATAATCTAACCGACGTCAGGCCACGTAAATCAGTTATTAGCACCCACTCCCTTTTTTTTTTTTTTTTACGGCCGTCAGTGCCGGAACAGTCTGCAGTGATGTCTCCTAGGGGCCCGTTCAGACGGCCGTGTTGTTGCGGATCTGCAAAAATGCAGATCCGGCTAGTGTGTGTTCCGCAATTTGCGCACACGGCCCAGCACCCCATACAAAATGACTATTCTTGACAAGAATAGGACATGTTCTAATTTTTATTTTTTTTGCGGAGCCACAGCTGTCCGCCATCATTGAAATGCATGGGGCCTCATCTATTCCGCAAAATTGCAGAATAGATGTGGACCCGTCGTCGTGTGAACGGGCCCTTAAAGTCACTGCATTAAGATTAAGACTCTAGATTGGAGCCCGCAAAGTGAAAAAGTGCCCAAAGTCCCATAGACATGAATGGGAAGTGCACCACACACACACGTGGACACTGCTCCATTCTGTGGAGCTGACAGAAATGTTCGAACCAAAACTCTGTTATTTTTAGAAGTCCTACAGAAATGAACGGAGGCGGATCTGCTCTCCTTCACTTTCCGGGCAGATCCATTTTTTAGAGATATGCCACCAATATGTGAGATGAGCCGAACCTCAATCTAACAGGAGCAGGTCTGGGGTCCGGATGGAAAAAACAGCAAAGGATGAGGAGAAGGCATAAGAGGATTGTGTCTTCTCTCTTGCAGTCCACATAGTGATGAGACCCAGCTCGACAGGCAGCTCCTAGAGATGCCACAGTTACAGCAGAAAACGGTATTTAAAAAAAAAAAAAAAATTACCTTGCGGGACATACTATACATGCAAAAATAAGAGAAAAAACACTACCCATGTCACCATAGCTGCCAGACACGTTAGGTATCAAAATGACTGACACAAAACATGGAACCTATTTTAATGCTATATTTAGCAAATTAAAGAAACTGTACGGTTTACTCTTGACCAAAAGAACAGTCATGTATTATTAAAATAATAAATAAAAATAAATAAATAAATTTGGCATCTGAGGAAATAACAAAAAGCCGGGGCCATTAAACCACCATAAGTTGCTAAAAATTGTCACGTCTTTAAGGCTCTTTCGGCAATGGTAATTAAGGGGTTAAAGGATACCAGCCACATCAGAAGTCACCCTCCCGATATGGCCGGGATACGAGGCTGGGAGTCGCAGTTCAACAAGTAAGAATTGAGAAGACAATCGTCACTGCAATGTGATGAGAGCGGAGATGTTCTTCTCTTCTACAACATACCTTGACTTTCACCAACCGCTTCACGGTTTTGATCTTTGCCTCGCAGAAGGCCCCCCGGTATTTAGCGCTGACGTCGGTCCCCACTGTTAGATAGGCAGGCTCATCCGCTGCCTAAAAAGACAAAGAGAAACGCAGACATGACCATAAGCTTCTCTGAGGTTCACTCATTCACTTTATGTCCGGACATCTTCATAAAGTCCCAAGTATTTCTGGACCGCTGCAATTACCACGTGACTCAATGGCTGAAAAGGAGTCCTGTCCAAGGGGGCGTTCACACAACTGTATCTGAATCGTGGATACGGATTCAGTCCGTGTGAATCCCGCATTTTTCGCGGGCCCAATTTAAAAAACAAAACAAAAAAAAAACGCCTATTCTTGTCCGCAACACGGACAAAAATAGGACATGTTCTATGATTTGCGGATGCGGGCGGCACATGAATGACATCTGTGTGCTCTCCACAGTTTTTCAGATAGGTCCACGTGCAATTCGGATTGCATGTGGACATAAAATACGCTCGTGTGAACCCACCCTTAGGGCTTATTCAGACGGCCGTATGATGTCTGCAAAAATACAGATCCGTTTTTTTCTGCGGACAGTTCAGCATGTCCGCAAAAAAACGAATTGCTTTCCGTATTTTTGCAGACCCATAGACTTCAATGGGGCAGATAAGGACAGGCGTACCTTCCAGCTATTCTTTACCAGGACGTCTTATGTCTGTCTAATATATATGACCTGTTAATATGAAGGGTTAATTCAGTTGGTATATTACCGGGGCAGAAAGGAAACGGCACCAGGACGGACATATGGTCCCCGCTATAGAAAGCTGTAGTGCTGAGGTCGGCTTCTTTACATACGTCTGCTTATATATGCCTGTCAATGAACAAACACTACAACCCTCATCTTCCCAGCGGTGACCGCGGACCAAAACTGGCCATATACGATATAAAGTAGTGCCACCCAGACGGTTGTGTACGGGTCCTCCCGACTCCCTTCCCTGATGGTAGCTGCTGAGGTAAAAGGAGGATCAGGCAGGTTAGATGTCAATATGTCTGATCTTTTGTTCCTACGGGAGATTTTCCCCATTGCAATAAAGATGCACACTCAGCCGAGCCGAGCGTGCATGTTTATGGTGTAGCTGGGAGAAATGACTGTTGTCTGAATAAGAGACATCATGGCCAGCTACACTTTCCATGTTACAAGCTGAGGCCGGCCGTGCGTCTTAGGCTTCTTACACATTTGCGGGACGGCCTTCCGGCAGGCTGTTCCAGTGTTGGAGCAAAAGCCATTGTCTGCCGGTAAGATCCAGAGAATCCGGCAGAGAGCAGCCGTGCTGCAAATGTGAAACCTAGTGTTACATAGCTGGAGGCTAACAGCTATTCCTGCAGGACCCCTCCTCCTCCAACACACATGCATGCTCGGCTCAGCTGTGTTTGCATTGTTCATGGGAAAAAGCTGTAGTGGGAGACCACGGAGAACAGTGGATCAAGCATGTTGAAATCTAAAATGCCCAGTCCTTGTCCCCTGAATATCTGTGAGAAGGTGGGACACTCCAACACAGTGTGACAGGACGGTCGGTCGCCATGTCATCTACTCCAGGAGAACCTCTGGAATGACACGAAAAAGATGTAAAACTTTTCTCCAAATTCAGTGTGGATTATTTTGGAAAAAATGCAACCGGATTTCTACAACTTCTCTACTACGACAGAATCACTAATATGTGAGCACAGCCGCAAAATGAGCGTGACGCAGGAGGACAAAGTCGCCGACAGGACGCTGCTGGCAATGAGAAATCCAGGGGGCGACATCCGTGCCCTTTCCTAGACGAATAAGGCCGCATTCACACAGTCAGGCCTCGTCCACATTTCCGTTTTTCACTGACATATGCTGTCCGTATTTTCCACGGACAGCACGCGTACTGATTGATTTAAATGTGTCTGTTAACGTTTCAGTATTTTTTTTTACTGACTGTGGGAGACGGAGACATGCACTACTTTGATCCGTGATGCGGACCAAGCACGCCCATTGAAGTCTATGGGTCAGTGAAAATCCCTGACAAACTGTTTTTCCACTGAAGACTGATAGGAGATTCTTTGGAAATGAATTTTCAGCAGAGCAACGTCAGTGAATTACACGGGACCAACCACGAATCCTTCACACATGAAACACGTATGTTTTTTTTCACGGACGCGACACTGACACGGAAATGTGAACGAGGCCTCAGTGTTTTGGTCAGTGATTGTGAGCCAAAATCAGGTGCGGCTCTAAACACAGAACAGGAGCAGATCTTTCCATTTTGGCTCACAATCACTGATCAAACACTGACGTGTGAAAGCGTCCTAAGTCAGGGTTACCTCTTGAGCCCTTTATCCTACGTCTTCTCCTATGGAGCCTCCTGTAAAGTCACTTTACCGCCCAGGTCTGACCGAGGCGTCTTACAACTCACATGTTGCACAACTCCTTCCACGTTACAATAATTAACCAAACACTGCAGCGGGAGGGCAACGCCGCCAGCAAAGGAACGCGAGGGCCGACGACGACACTTAGAGGGGCCCCTTGTGTGTCCCATACAACATCGGAGAGAGTAACACAAACTGCCTCTTTCTAGCCCAGGGGGTCGGTAACCTCTGGCACTCCAGCTGTTGTGAAACTACAACTCCCAGCATGCACACTTGCTCTGCTCTTCTCAGAACTCTCAGAGAAACAAATGAAGCATGCTGGGAACTGTAGTTCTACAACAGCTGGAGGTTGCTGCCCTCTGTTCTAGCTGGAGAAACCAGTAAGGGCATGTTCAGACAGCAGACTTTTTTTCAGTCCCCGATTTGAAGGATAAACCATGGCAGAAATCAGAAAGCTGACAGTATGTGTGGAGCCGACACAGCCATCCATTGTTTTCAATGGTTTAAGCCGAGAAAGGACGTGTCCTCTCTTGGCACAATGTCTGGACGGACGCTGCTGGAAGCCATGGCTGGTGTCTACTTGTGGTTTACCTCCTTGGACTTCAAATTAAAAAACCACGGCGGCCTCTGCCGCTGAGCACGTGGCGGATTTGGACAGTCTCAAAACCCGCCATGTGGATAAACCCTAAAGAATGGATGTGTCAATACTTCTCTTTAAAATCCGCGGCGTACGAACTGCAGACTGGATTCTCATTGAAAACCGCGAGAGGCAGAATACACGCAGTTCTGCCGCGGAATTCAGCGCGGGAAGTGCAACGAAATTCGCTTAAAAAGAAATCAGCGGACTGAACTAAGGACTGAGCAAACAGACACTGAACAAGCAGCAGCAAAAGCTGCACACAAGCAAGGGACAAATAACAAGCGCTCCGGACAGTAAAACGCAAAGCATCGTGACAAGAAAACGGACTTTAATAAAATGGCCGACGTTACCCAAGAACCGCAGGAAAGCAGCAATAAAAACTGACACGTCTAAACCTAGCAAGCATATCAGCCCCTTGGTTACACTACAGCACACATCTCCAGCGGTATCCCGCCACTACTGGGTCTGAGCAAACTATCTACATATGCAGCAGAGCCGACTGTCATTTAACTCTTTCATGACTGACAGCTTGGAGTTAGGCCACATTGACACTGTCAGCGTTTAGTCAGTGATTACGAGTCCAAAACACAGAGCAGGAGCAGATCTTTCCTTTATACCTCAATCTCTGGTTTTGGTTCACGATCACGGATGGAAATCACTGATCAAACACTGACCAAAGACTGACTGCGTGAAAGCGGCCTTGGCGTATTTATTTGCAGTCCTACGTAAGCCCAGAAATATCGCATGGTGAGCTGTGCCGCCTCTGCTACATCTAACATGCAGAACAGGGTGGTTTAGCCCATGTGCCACAGTGAAACACAGGAACACGCAACTACACGTATGACCTCTGCAGTCATACATGTCAGCTGCCATGGGAGCCCAGAGAGGTAGCATGTCACTCCCTCCCACCCCACGGAGGGCGTTAAGGACTTACCTTCATCGTCGAAGGTTATTTGAGGGATTCCAGCTCGAAGATTTGTCTTCACTACAACTGCAAAGAAGAAGAAGACATGGGCGTTACACATGACAGCGATATACTCGCACCTATACTGCCCTTCTATGCCACCAGTCACCCGCTGTCAGGGGGGGGGGCACCCATGCCACCCCTCTCTGCCACTGCTCGCCCTCTGTCAGGGTTGGCAGCACCCATACCGCCCCTCTCTGCCACCAGTCACCCTCTAGGGGGGGCAGAAGTGACACATCATGAACACATACCCCCTAGACAGCATGGCGCTGCCGATTTTGTTAAAGGACCTGCGTAGTCTCCCCCCAACTGCCACATTGGTTGCTCGGCAACAGTCTGAACTTTTTTTAGCCCACCCCCAAAGGGGGACTAATCAAGAAGAGGACCCCAGTTTGACATGACTAAAGCTACCACATAGCAACAAAAGAAAACCGGTTAAAGGGACAAAAAACAATAAAAGAGGGCAGATTAACCCCTTCAGGCCTAGCGGTGGAGCAGAGCTGGCATGATCGGGGTGGTCTGCGGGCTTTGTGTGGAGGAGGAGGGGGTCCTCCTTTCATCCAGACGGCGGAATGTCACGTCGCCATTGCTGGCCAGATCCGTGTCAGAGCCCCGGCCTCTGCGGGCTTCTCCCGCTTCATTGGCAGAAGTTGGGGGAAGGGGCAGCACCGGGGCACATGGACATGGCACCCCCATATGCCAGGTGCCCCCCCTCCCCTCACACCGCTGCCCCCCCTCCCCCCGTCAGATCTCCTCACACAGCTCTCCGCAGACACTTCGCCGCTTCCTCGCACTTCATTCACCGTCCTCTCCTCAGCCTCCTGTCAAAAGGCTCCGCAGCCGCCAACCCTTCAGTTCCCGGCCCCGTCACATACCTTCAAACTCTCGCCTGACTGAGAAGTCAGCTCTCGGCCAAGCCGGATGCCCCAAGCTCAAGGAGTCCGCCCCCCCTCCTTCCTTCAACCACGACCACCACCGTGCACCCTCTTCCCATTCAGCGCACCCTCAGGTACCGTAAAGTGACCCCAAAACGGGTGAAAGTTTCACTCACACACTCGGCTCCTACAACTCCCCACTTGCACGGAACTGCAAGCAGTAAACGAAATAACAAGCTGTTGAGCAGAACCAATCCTTCTCCGAAGACCATTGGCTCAGCCTCATGCCGTGGGGAGCAGACGCAGCGCCTGATTGGACAGCCCATCCAAGACGCCGATTGGCTGAGGCGACTAAAAAACGCTGATTGGCTCTCCGGAATACAGGTGAGCTCATTCTCTCCGCTCATTGGTCGGTTGTGGCTCTGTCAGCTTATTAGACAGATGACGGCGGAGACAGCCCCTCTCCGGATGCCATTGGCTAGCTGGGATCCGGATGAAGTTCGAAGAGCTCAGATTGGCTCCGCGGATTAAGGGACGAAGCCGTCTGTGCCCTGCCATTGGCTTCCCTGTTTCCTGGAAACGGAACTAAAAGCCGAGTTTAGAGCGAGCTGAAAAGGGCTGCGCAAGGGGGCGGCGATTCGTGCGCGCTTCGAGCCAGTGCGCGTGCGCCTGCCAAAGGGCTCAGCGCCATTTTGTAAAGGGGGGATGTTTCCCATTTTATGCTTAGACGGGCAGGAGGAGCGAGCGGTACGGGAGGCATAGGAAGCCCGTGGAGGCCGCAGGACACCGTGGAGGCGGGCGGAGTTGCCTTTATTACTGTCCCGTCCAGGTATACACACGATGTGGACGCCATAGGGGTATGTACCGGGGAGATAGCCGCTTCTTATGAAGCCCAGAGGTCATATCAAGGCTGTGACGTTGTTGGCAATGGAATCCATTTGCTGAGGTGACATCAGCAGCGTCACAGGAAGTCATGACTGTCAAAGGAGCTGCGCTTCCGTGTGCGGTTAACTCTGTGTGGTGCGGAGCAGTGACAGCTGCTACATACGTCAGCTCTTTAGGCACCGGGATCAGATAAATGGGAATTTGTTTCTACGGTTTTTTGTGTGTATGATTTAGACTTTTTATGCGTAGTTTATATCCTTTTTATAATTTTTTTCTTTAATATGTGTATTTTTTATCGTTTTTATTCTTGTTATATATAATATACATTTTTAGAAGAATAAAAAATATGTGTGTATATTTATATAGAATATAATATATATATTAGTTTTTTTTTAAAGAATAAAAACTATATAATTATAAAAAGGAGATAGATATATAGATATCTCACAGTGTCAGAGACGCCGTCGCTGATTCATGCTTTTGGGTTAAAAAAAAAAAGAAAAAACTCAGAGGACAACTTACCTGTGAGCTCTTTGAATCCTGGCAGACAAGAATAGGCATTTCTATCATAGGACTGCTGTGTGCGGTCTGCAAAATGTGGAACGCACACGGCCTGTATCCGTGTTTCACAGATCCGCCATTTGCAGACCACAAAACACTTAGACGTGTGAATGGACCCTTAGTGACAGCAACCTGTTCTTGATCACGTGACTGCTTCAACCAATCAGTGGCCTCAGCGGTCACATGACAGCTTCAGCCTCTCACTAGTGACATGCCGTTGTTGCACACATGGCCTCTGATTGGATCCACAAGTCAAGTGACCGAGAATAGATCCCCTTGACCTCTGGCCCAGCTGTGGTGCTGGATCGGAGGGCATCTTGAAAAATCTGAGGGTTTTTTTTTTTTTTTTTGGAACACACTGCTACCTGCCATTAGTTTTCTAAAGAGGAGCTGTCCCCTCTCCTGACATGGCTGTTTAGTAACTACCTGCGTCCCTCATGTAATAACAATTCTGGAGCATCTATTCTAATGATGTGCCTTTCCTCTATTAATCCTGTTAGAAGTTATTAATGAATTACCTGCGGTTTGTATTGAAGGCCCAGATGGGTGTTACCAGTTAGAAGTGTGTTCCTGCACAGTGACACTGATTGGATGGTGTCAGACAATGCAGGGACACACCCCCAATTGGTAACACCTATCTGGACTTCCATTACAAACTGCTAGTAATTCATCATAACTTCTAGCAGGAATAATAGAGGAATAACACAACATGGTCATATCAAATTACTACATGGGGAATGCTAGTAGTTACTACGTGTTAGGAGAGGTGAAGAGTCCTTTTAATTAAGCTTGACCTTAAGAAGAGGATCATTTCTGCAGTGGATTTTGGCGCCTCTCCAGGCCAAACATTTGCATGTGTTACATGAGGATTTACTGGGGATTATACCTTATGCATTGCAAGGGTGAAGTCCACGGCGTTTCAGCAACATAATGAGCGTGTAAAAAAAAAAAAATCTGGAGCCTGCTCATATTTCCGCAGTAACCGCCCGCATACATATTGTGCTGTACATTGATATCTGCAGTGTTTCCAAGCGGCCTTAAAGGGTGTTTCTGTGAACCTTTAAAAATCTGCTGTATAAGGAGGATATGTGTCGGTAAGCTTGATACGTGCGCGTAGCGGACCTGCCATGTTCGCCTCCTGGTAAATGGCTTGTAGGGCAGGGGACTATGAAGCGGAGATAGAAGTGGGTCCCAAAGGTAGGACTTGCACCTGTCTGACAACCAGTATCTGAGATGACAACCCGCATGAGCTTCTTGCTGTAAGGCCCCTTGCACACGACCGTATGCCTTCCGAGACATAGTCTGTGAGCAGGCCATATGTCCCGGAGCGGCATTGATCGAGCGCACAGCATCATTGATTAGTGATGCTGTGCACGTTGGGCCGCCCGCCGGGCTATTGTCCCGCACTTACATGGTCTTGAGTGCGGGAGAGTAGCCCCACGGGCGGCCTGACTTGCACAGCATCATTGTTATTAATTATGCAGAGCGCACGATCGATGCTGCTCCGGGACGTATGACCCGCTCAAGGACTGTCTAGGAGGCCATACGGTCGTGTGCAAGGGCCCTAAAGAATACAGCGCTACTTGCCCAACAGATCCTGCGCAATCGATCTGTATACCTGGCTGCAGCAGGGTCTGCCGGTACAAAGCTTCTGTCCGTCACCAGCTATAGCACGCTCAGGGTCAGTCATATGAAAGTATTAAATCAGGCTGTCTTTCAGATGACTTCTTACCACCATAAGATGACTGTCATTCACCGTGGGCAAGGACTTTGCCAGGAAAGTGACATCCAGGAGTTTCCTGATGGACTGTACGAGCCGTAGTGAAGGAGCAGCACGTAATGGAGAAGGTTAAGAACCGGAAAGGATAAGCAATGCTACGCTCCGAGCTACCAAAACGCATGTGACCATGAGGACCGGGATGCTGAGCAACGGCCTGGGATCATTAGGAGAAACGTTTGGGACACGCCATTGCAGGTATTTGCTTAAAAGGCAGCTGAGCTGCGGCACCCCGATACAGCACCTCCTGCTTCCAGCTCTGTGTATTTTCTGGCTCTGGTGGCTCCTGAGAACAGCAGCTTCAGTGTTGGAAACTAACAGTGTACAGAGTGGAAGCAGAAGGCTCCTTGCACTGTAACTTCTGGCACCAGCATACTGAAGCTCAGTTCTTATAGTCACCTGAATGGGCACTGAGCTGCAGTACTCCACTATGGCCACTACACTGTGTATGGCGCTGTCTGCTTCCAGCTTTGTTAAATGGGTTATCCAGTTTTACAATCAGCCCCCCACATGTGCCGGTCCCTCACAGGTAATATACATACCCCCTTCTCTGCACCACTCCTGGTGTCTGCACTGCCACTGCTGATTCTCCCTGTACACAGATGAAAACTTCTGATGTTTGGGGGGGAGCAGACCAAAGCAGGGTCGAGCATCCCTACCGTCACCGGAGATGCTAGGGAGGCTCGTCCCCAACACCAGATGGTTTCATCCTTGTACAGGGAGAAGCGGCAGTGCGGGCACCAGGAGCGGCTCGGGGAATGGGAGCCGGCACATGGAGGGGGTCTGTTTATGAAATTGGATAACCCCTTTAAAGGGGTTAGCCGACCCCTGAAATGCCCAGATCCCTCACACAAAATGTACGTGAATGCTCCCAACACCCACTTCGCTACTGAAACTCATAAGGCTGCCATTGCATCTTCCTGTGGTGCGGATGAAAACATCTGGGGGTGCAGGCAGTGATGGGGTTGAGCTTCCCTAGCATTGCGGGTGACGCTAGGGAAGCTCTTCCTTGTCATCGCCTGCCATTGGCTGTGTGTGTCCCTCACAACAGGTAGATGCGACTGTGCGGGCTTCAGAAGCGAAGCAGGTGCCAGGGAGCCAGGTAAGTACATTGTGTGTATGTGAGAGAGAGGCCCGGCCATATGGGAGGGCATTTCAGCATGTCCATGTTCTGGTTCCTGGACGGTTTACCTCCGGAGGCTTGCTGCAGCAGTGCGTGCACCAGAACATTGACGTGCAGAGGACCGGAGCAGGTAAGTATGAATGCAGGCTGTGGGCAGTACAGAGAGTTTTTATTCCCGGAGAACCCCTTTAAAAGGAAACTGACGAAACAGTGGTAGGTACCAGGCGGAGTGTGAAAATGAATCCTGCCGTCGTATATGCAATAAGCTATGTACAAGCCTTCAGTCAGCCTTCTAGTCACACACTGCTGCAGTGCTGATTGGTGTGAACTTTCTAGAGTTTCTCTTCTAGCTGAGGGTCTTGTGTGTCACGGCACCAGATCACACGTCTGTCTTGTTTGTAGGAACGGCTTGAAGATCGTGAAGCGCTGGAGATATGATAGTCACGTCTGCTGCACAGATGCTGGAAATCTTCCAGAGGTCAGGTAAACCACCATCTGGGTCTTGTAGGACTCACAGACAGTTTGTGGACCCGGTGTTTCTAGGTGTCTTTCACACAGACCAGAAACAGTTGACAGCCCTTCACCCTTTATACCAGGCTGGATGGGTTATACTTTGCTATGTACTAAGTAATGTTAATATCTAGGGATTTTGTCCATATAGAAGTATACACTTTGAACCATATAACATTATTTTCCGCATTTGGACTATACCCTGGTGATCATTAGTGTTGTATATCCGCAGATTGTACGGTCTGTTGGGGTAGGCAATGAAATCCTATATAATTGTGATATACTGTGAGATCCCAATAAAGTTTAAAAACTTTTTTTTTTACCCTATGGCGAATGTGTTTGAAGTCATTGTAATCTTGTTCGCTTATAGCTGACTTGCTTGGGTCATATTGAAAGTTTCCACTGAATGTAATTGTAGGTTTCAGTTGGATCAGAATGTGCTTTTGACGTAGGTCTGAGCAAGAAAACGCAAGGGATAAGGGATCTTCATTAGCACTAAATTTGCTACTTAAACAGCAGTGAGTAAATGGTTAGTCAGCATCTGGTGACCCTTCTACATAAATATCAAAGCTCCCATTGAAATAGAACAAAACAGGCAAAAAATGTCTAGTATAATAAATATATATCAACCGTAATTGAATGTGTAATATGAGTGCAGTAGACCTGTGACTAAACAGCGGTGAGATCCCAGAGCAGCTTTTAACAAACTGTGCCTTAATGAGAAGTACAGTGTGTACATAAAGAATAACCCTATTTCCAGCCATTCTATATCTTGTATCTGGCATCTTGTAGCAGCTGTATGCTAGATCTCTAGTTTGCTCCTCTCCCTGAGATGCTGGGTTTAGACTAGCTCCCATCCACTGCAGGAAGTAGAGGAGAATCTGCTTCCTAACCTTCTCTTACTCAGAAACAGCCCCAAGATCATGGGGGACATCACAGAGAAGAGTACTGACCTGTATGGATGTGACTAAAGCACGTGGGCTGAGATAGAAACTGTCTGTTTGGTAGGAATTTACTATGAGGACAATATTTAAAGTCTGCTTTGCTTGAGTCTGCGGTGGCATACTTTGTGCCAGACTTGTTCAATTGATCTAATACTTCTGTGTAGAAAAGGTACTCCAGTTTTCTTACTCCACCCTCCTACTTGCGTCAGTTGGCAACTTTTTTTTTTTTTTTTTTTTTTAAAGTTTGTGATAAATATGGAATGAAGCTAGATAATAGCTAACCATGTCCACCTTCCCACCCACTTTTCAAAAATGGACAAAAATGCAAAAAGTTGAAAATTTTGGTGCCAATAACCCCAAAAATCTACAAATGCCCTATTTTGCGACTATTTTTCTTGTAAGAGCTCATGCACACGAACATATTTTTTTTTCTTGCCGACTGTATGCGGAATCATTCATTTCAATGGGTCCGCATGCATTCCGTGTCCGTATTCCACAAAAAAATAGAATATGTCCTATTATCGTCCACATTGCGGCCAGGGATAGTACCATTCTATTAGGGGCCAGCTGTTCCGCAAAATACGGAATGCACACAGACGTCACCTGTATTTATTGCAGATCCCTTTTTGCGGACCGAAAAATACATAGTCATGTGCATGAGCCCTAAGCCTGAGTTGTGAAGCGAAAAGAGAGATTAATTCCCCTTTGTCTCATTCAGCTCACTTCTCCCCTCTCCATAGACTTCTATTGACTCTTGTAATCTGATACTTCTGGGAGATGATCCATCTACAGATTCGGTAAAAATTTCAGAGAGTTAGTTAGGCTAGGTTGGCATGTCCGTTCGGCATTGTGGTAATCTGTTTAGGCAGAGGAGCAGACTACCGGAATTACTGTATCCAGCATAGCCAGATTTCCCCATTCACTATAATGGGATCCAGTGGGTTTCGTGCATAAATGACGTCTTTCTGACGGGAAGAAGACTTCTGCACGCAGGAATATTTTTCCATTTGAAGGCCTACGTTTAAGCCGGAAACCACTGGATCCCCGCCAGATCCCATTGTAGTGAAATGGGGGCCTGCTATGCCTGGTATGGTAATTCCGTTAGTCTTCTCCTCTGCCAAAACAGACTACCAGGATGTGAATGGATATGTGGACCTAGCCTTAGGAAACGAGGGAGGAAAACCGCTGATGAGCAAACAAGACGTTTGTTCTAAGATATATTACAAAGTTTCTTACACTGTAGTTGCTTGTGCCCTAGATTTATGAAAAATGGTGTGAAAAGTTAGAGACTATTTTAATGTTTTTCGCCAGTCCACTAGTTCAGTGTGTTTTGATCTGGGGCTGTCTGTCATGTTGCTTAGGCAGTTTTTAGACAGGCTTATGATGGTTATGGTGGCTCAGATCACTTTCGGGCAGATGGAGTACTTTTGTGGCAGATGCCCTTGCAGGATTTTCTGCCACAGTCCCCTTCATCTGAATAAGGCTTCCAGAAATTCATGTGCTTTCTGCCAAAAGGACCCCATTCACCTGAATGGGACTGAGCTTCAATTGTAGAGATTTCTGACACAAGTCTGCCATGTGTGAGTTCACCCTTTAGGCTAGGACTACACGACATCTCTCGCGACAGTGAGGCCCCTTGCACACGACCGTATGCCCTCCGAGACATACGGTCTGTGAGCGGGTCATATGTCCCGGAGCGGCATTGATCGTGCCCACAGCATCATAGATTACAATGATGCTGTGCACTTCAGACCACCTATGGGAATGTTGTCCTGCACTCATAAGATCATATGAGTACAGGACAGTAGTCCCTTGGGCAGCCCAACGTGCACAGCATCATTGTAATCTATGATGCTGTGCACATGATCGATGCCGCTCCGGGACATATGACCTGCTCACAGACCGAATGTCTCGGAGGGCATAAGGTCATGTGCAAGGGCCTTTAGTCTCGCAACATATAGGGCACAACTACACTGCTGCATGTGTCACGCAACAGTTTTATAATGATAGTCTATGGTGTCGCAATGCGACAGTTGCAGATAAATCCATCATGGTACAGTTGCAGTGTGACACCATAGACTATCATTATAAAATTGTTTCGTGACACATCTTTGAGTCTAGCAAATTATAAGAATGGCTATTGGGATTTTCAAGCAAAGGGGCTGCACGTGGACCTCATACGGGATGCAGAAATCCTTCATTACGCTTAGGCCTCATGCACCCGACCTGATGTGTTTTGCATACTGATTTTCCCTGCAAAGCGGACAAGAATAGGACATGCACTTTTTTTTCCCAAACAGACACATGGTTAGCGCACAGATGACATCCATGTGCTGTCTACGTTTTTTTGCAACCCCCATAGACGTTAATGACTCCACATTCGATCTGCAAAAAAAACGTGGATTGGACATGACCGAGTGTTTCTTTCGGACTTGGGGCCACCATGTTTTACACATCTGTTGATTTATTTGATTGGTCGCTATTTGATGCTTCCGGGGGGAAATATGCAGACGTCAGCAGCTGCCCCCAGCGTTATCAGCAGACCCGGAGAACCCCCAGCGTGGCTTTGTGAGTTTAGAATTGGTGTCAGCAGGTTCCATAGAGAGCGGAGGATCAAGTCTTCTCTTACAGATCTGTTCCTGCATTTAAAGGGAAAATCAAAATTGTAATGTGACATTCGTTACCTAAAGTCACTGCTCAAACGGAATAACGAGGTAACGGACAGCATAGCTTATAATTTAGTATATTTTACAGTCTTGGGGCTCATTTACACGACTGTATCAAATTGTGGCTCCGGAAAATAGATACCGGCCGTGTTCCTTCCAGGTTTTGCGGAACCAAACCTCCTTCTCCATGATAGAAATGCCTATTCTTGTCCCTTAATAAGGGCAAGATTAGGACATGTTCTATCTTTTTTGCAGGGCCATGGTGTGCTCTCTGCACCTTTTGCAGCCCCATTGAAACAGATGGGTCCACATCCGTTCTGGATGCGGGCAGAAATATACGGTCGTGTGAATGGGCCCTAAGGCAGAATTTTAAAAAAAAAATTTTTGTGGGCCTGATTCATGGCAGAAAATCCTGTTCCGTCCACAGGATTAATGACCCTATCGTCGATAAATGTCTTATCCGCAAATGTGGCTTCCCATACACATGCATGCTCGGCCAAGTACGTGGTCTCAATAGGGAGAGAGGAATAAGCCACTGTGATCTCACAGAAGGATCCCACAGATTTGTGGACTTCTCTTTTTCTACTTTTAACTTTACATGGCTACTCATCACCAGAACGGAGGCGGCGTCTTGAGAAGGAAGCTCTGGTCTTGATATTTTCTTCCGTCTTGCCTGTTTATCGTACAGAGGAAGCGTGCGCTGCAGTGTAACGTCCTGTAGTGTCGGCCTGCTGGCCCCTGCTCTTCTAAAGATTTTATTTTTTTTATAGATACGATCTAAATATGTTGAGTAACTCTGTGAAGTCATCATCTTGTGGCTGTCTTGCCTTTCATCGCTTCCTTTGCACAATTCTGCTACCAAAACCGTTTCCATCTCTCTCAGTGCAGCAGAACGGAGCCATGGCGGCTTCTTACAGTAATTCACATTGTAAGATTATCTCTCCTCTCCCCATTCGCTACACGCACACGGCTGCATATGTATAGAGATAGCGGTCAGGCCCCCTGCTATCTTGTGCACGGCCGGCTTTCGGCTGCCTCTTATCACTGCCAGCATCTCCTTGTGCAGGACACATGGGTGGGCTTATCTGTATATGTATTTTTACATGTCGCCCATTAGCTAATTGCATGTTCCGGAGGCAGGCTGTGTGCGGTTGTATTTTATGTCACTGGGGAACACAATTGAGGACCCTGGAGATATGATCTGTGGGGTCAGGGTGCGTCCTGCATCATGACAACTGAATTTCCAGCTTTGTCTCAAGCAGGGCTGTGACGTCTCCTATGGAGGTTGCCTCTGCAGTGCTGGACCCTGTCCATTGACAAGCGTTGTGCACACTGGTTACCAGTCTGTCTTGCTTGGCTTGAGGCGTGGAGAGAAAGATCCCATGATGGACTGCGGGAGTAAGATTATTAGTAAAGGTGACTGGAAAAACTACTTGTGTCACGGCAGCTGTTAAAGGGGTGGCATATTGGTGGCATATCGAGCTGGGACCCACACCTGTCTCCAGAACGGGACCTCAAAGTGAGCGGAGAGCAGCTGCGCATGTGCGACTGCCCTCCATCCATTTCTGTGGTACTGCCGACAATAGCAAGCACGGCAGTCCCATACAAGTGAGTGGAGCAGTGGCCGCGCTTGCGCAGTGCTTTCTCTATTCATTTCCACGTTCAGCTGGAAGTCCCATAGAAATGGATCGGGAGAGCACCCACTCACTAATGTGGGATAGCTGTGCCAGCGCTCTATTTTCTGCACTCCCATAGAAATGAGTGGAGGGGACGCCACACATGCCTCCACTTTCGGGGGCCCATTCTGGAGATAGGTGGGGGGTCTCGCCTCAATATCACATCAATGTCTCAGATGGGACAACCCCTTTAAAGTGCCCCAGTTGAGTGACTCTTTGGAGACTGCTGCTGGTTATTTTCGGTGTCACTAGGACAATCCATGGCTGCCCCTGTAAACTAGTGCTGGGTAGCTTCACATGCTGCATTTAGGCAGGTGCTTCCATCCACTGCCTTGTCATTGGCTTGTTAACCGCTCGATGCTTTGCTGCGATTTTTGACCTGTTCATAGGACTGATCCTGTGTTAACCCCCACAGCCCCTTCCCTCGCATCTTTCCTCCCAACAGAGTATAACGTGGGTACTGTAAAATGCAGCAGCAGACAAAAAAAACTGCGTGTTACCATACCCCGATGTGTGAGAGAACCAGCTGACTCTGCCGTGGTGAGAGGTTGAATAGAAGTTGCAGAGCTTGTGCATGTTCTCACCTTGCAGCATCTGTTCAGTCCCAGAGCTGCAGAAATAATCGGTCCCTGAATTACAGCGAGATCCTTACTGTATTATAGACGGGTGATTCATTCGAGGAAGTTTAATGGTGCCCTTGACTGTAAGGACAAATGAACTTGATGGACATGACGTACTTTACGGTATACTTTGGGATTAAAGGAATTGTCCATATTTTAGGCCCCATGCACACGACTGTATTTTCGGTCCATGTTATTTTGCGGATCGGATGAGGACCCATTCATGTCAGTGGGGCTGCAAAAGAAATGGACCGCTCACCATGTGCTGTGTCCGCATTCGTATATCCGTTCCATTACCCTGCAAAAACGAGAGAACATGTCTTATTCTCTTCCATTTTTGCGGATAAAGATTTCTGATTTCTGCAGGAGCTTGGGGGGAAAAAATGGCAAAATGCACACGGCCATGGTTCTTGGATACGGTTCTGTGCGTGACGCTGTAAGTGATGGCCTATCCTCAGCTGATCAGTGATGGCTGTGCTCACTACAGCAGTGCTGTTCCTGTTGAAGTGAAAAGGTGGACAACACCTTTAAGCTGGCTACAAGCTTTCAGATAGTGGACGGCTATACCTCACAGTTTCGGCTGAGCGTGCATATGTTCTGAATGGGAAGAGGGCAGTAAGCTGCTGGTCTATAATCATTTAGTATGGGGATGAGCGTTGGCTTTAGCGATCACTCTTCCCTATACTGTGGAGGAGATTGCTGCTTGTAAATGTAGGGTCTCCTCCACTGATGAGCAGGTGATTGTTAGGAAGAACAATGGCAGTGCTCATCTGCAGCCCTAAAGCCGACTTTTATATTTGTGACGTTTTCTGCTATTTCCACCACAAGGCTGAGCGGAGCTCACAGCACAAACCTGCTGCCTGGAAGGAAGTGAATCATTAACTGACCGTCCTGTATACATGTCAAAGGTACAGTCTGGGAGGAGACGCCTCTAGGACGGTAATAGGTGACATCCACGTGTCGTTACTACAGGTTCTGCCTCGTGATGCAGGTCATCAGTCTGTTTTCGCTCGGTAGATGACTGTTGTTTGCCTGGCACTTCATGGCTGACAGGGTGTTGTCTGGAGACACAACAGATTGGTCTGACCCCCATACCCGTAAAGAAACACCGCAGAGAACGGGGGGGGGCCTGTGGTGTAATATCCGTTTGTATTGTGCTGGCGCTCGGTGACCTATATGCATTCACCCTTCCCTGTCTCTGGAGGATGTCTTAGTTTTTCTGTACTTGGTGTCTTCTCCTCTGTGTGATGTTTTGGTCTTTAGTTTGAGAACTCAATGTCCCAGCTAGAGCAGGTAATGGCATCAGGGCTACCACACCGGTCTGAGCGAGGGGGCATGTAGACACTCGCTCGTGCCAGTCTGCCCTTCTGAATTAGCAAAATTGGGCCTTGCAAATTTTTTATTTCTTTATTTTTTTTCTGGCCACTTGTGCAAAAACATTGCACCTTTTTGCATGTTTGCACCACTCCAGTTTTGGAAAGTGGGTGCGGACAGCTACGTTAATTAGCTTCACTCCAGAGTCTTCTCTCAGTCACAAACTCAGTCCAGTAGAGGGCGTGGTGTAGTAAACTGAAGTGGCATTTCTAGGTAAGTGTTCGGCCTCTTTCACACGTTCATGATGACACCCGTGACGAGATGGGTTAGTGAAGATTTCTGTGAGGGGTCCGTGTTTTCTATTTTTTATTTTTTTTTTTTTTTCCCTTTCATGTCATTAATATTTCATGTACAAGTCCAGTGCTTCTCCCACCAATGTTCTGTGAAGACCACTTACAGAACATGGATACCATCTGTGTTGTCAGTGGTTTTCATGGAGCCTTAGACTGCAGTGGGTGCATTCGGTCTGTATCACAGACCAAAGTAGTAGATCATATCTCCATGATTTCTTTTCCTCTGGCCTATGGTTCATGGGAAATCACTGTAAACACATTAAAATCAATGGCTATGTGTGCTGTCCATGGTGAACACGTCCTTGATTCACTGATGGGTAAAAGGTTTATGCTACTTTCACACTTTTGGTAGCCTTTTCCAGCAGGCTGATCCAGGCTACCGGAAGTCTGCTCCAGCTCCATTCACTATAATGGGAGCAGGCCTGCTCCTATTATAGTGAATGGAGCTGGAGCGGACTTCCGGCGGCATGGTGGACTTGTGGTAGTCCGGATCCGGCAGGCTGTCCCCACCCACCATTAAAAGGCATGGATTTGAAAGGTCCTGACAGCGGGTCTTTCTGCCCAGTAAGTGCTGGACGTGGTGGGTGTCTGCTGCATGATATAGAAGTTCTGTTATTGGGAAGGAAATTTCACGGTAAATGACGCCTATTCTGCTGCCTCGGGAGTCTGCTCCATGGAGTACAGCTGAGGACGTGTCCCTTCACTGACGCGTCTGCTCCCACAGCTGCTGCCCCCCCCCCCCCATTAGTGGCGTCCTTTATATGACGTAGCATTCAGTGTTGCCATGGAGATGCCGTTTGCGTTGTCCCCACAGGGGGCGGCCATGTCACCACCTCTCTTCCTAAGAGGAGGCTTCACGAGCGAGCGGCACCAGGGGAGAGCTTCCTATTTATAGCCGGAGGAAGCATTTCCAGTCGGCTTGTCTGTTCCTTCCGCTGTGTAGATACGGATGCAGTACGGTACACACTGATGGCAGTTATGATGGTGGCAGGAGTACGGTACACACTGATAGCAGTGATGATGATGCTGGTGGCAGGAGTACGGTACACACTGATAGCAGTGATGATGATGCTGGTGGCAGGAGTACGGTACACACTGATAGCAGTGATGATGGTGGTGGTGGCAGGAGTACGGTACACACTGATAGCAGTGATGATGATGGTGGTGGTGGCAGGAGTACGGTACACACTGATAGCAGTGATGATGGTGGCAGGAGTACGGTACACACTGATAGCAGTGATGATGGTGGCAGGAGTACGGTACACACTGATAGCAGTGATGATGGTGGCAGGAGTACGGTACACACTGATAGCAGTGATGATGATGGTGGTGGTGGCAGGAGTACGGTACACACTGATAGCAGTGATGATGATGGTGGTGGTGGCAGGAGTACGGTACACACTGATAGCAGTGATGATGGTGGCAGGAGTACGGTACACACTGATAGCATTGATGATGGTGGCAGGAGTACGGTACACACTGATAGCAGTGATGATGATGGTGGTGGTGGCAGGAGTACGGTACACACTGATAGCAGTGATGATGGTGGCAGGAGTACGGTACACACTGATAGCAGTGATGATGGTGGCAGGAGTACGGTACACACTGATGGCAGTGATGATGGTGGCAGGAGTACGGTACACACTGATAGCAGTGATGATGGTGGCAGGAGTACGGTACACACTGATAGCAGTGATGATGCTGGTGGCAGGAGTACGGTACACACTGATAGCAGTGATGGTGGTGGCAGGAGTACGGTACACACTGATAGCAGTGATGGTGGTGGCAGGAGTACGGTACACACTGATAGCAGTGATGATGCTGGTGGCAGGAGTACGGTACACACTGATAGCAGTGATGATGCTGGTGGCAGGAGTACGGTACACACTGATAGCAGTGATGATGCTGGTGGCAGGAGTACGGTGTACACTGATAGCAGTGATGATGCTGGTGGCAGGAGTACGGTGTACACTGATAGCAGTGATGATGCTGGTGGCAGGAGTACGGTACACACTGATAGCAGTGATGATGCTGGTGGCAGGAGTACGGTGTACACTGATAGCAGTGATGATGCTGGTGGCAGGAGTACGGTACACACTGATAGCAGTGATGATGCTGGTGGCAGGAGTACGGTGTACACTGATAGCAGTGATGATGCTGGTGGCAGGAGTACGGTACACACTGATAGCAGTGATGATGCTGGTGGCAGGAGTACGGTACACACTGATAGCAGTGATGATGCTGGTGGCAGGAGTACGGTACACACTGATAGCAGTGATGATGCTGGTGGCAGGAGTACGGTACACACTGGTAGCATTAATGATAATACTGGTGGCAGGAGTACGGTACACGCTAGCCTGATGGCAGTGATGATGGAAAAGCGGTGGTGCAGGGGCTGGTAGCGGGGTAAGTATATTCTGTGTGAGGGGCCCGGCACATGGGAGGGCTGTTTACAGTATTGGATAACCCCTTTAAAACAAGCCCTTGCATGTCTGTGAACGGAAAAATAAGACATTATTGCTCTGGGAAGGCAAGGAGTAAAAAAAAAATGGAAAATTGTTCTGTCCTCAAGGGGTTAAGGTGCCTTTTACATATTCGACAGAATGTACGCTCGTGCTTTGGGTAACCTGAAGCTGCACCGTCCAGTCCCATCAGGGATTTCACTTAATTTACCGACCTAAAGTTCCTGTGCATCAGTGCACCATTATTAGTGGATTGCTTTTGGAAATGAGATATATATATCTAGATCCTTGTACGAAGGCAGCTGTCGCCGATCTACATCTGTGTATGTGACAGCTGCCTTTATACAATGCAGAGAGGAATGAGGCCTTCAGAGTGTATATAATCATGTATTTTACATGTCCCCCCATGACAGCACCAGGTTATTTTGGCTTGGTTGTGTCATCCGTGTGCCTCCCTGCTACTCCTGTGTGGGTGACTTGTCACTGAAGTACAACTTACAACTCGTATTTACTCGATGGCATAGTTCCAATAGCAGAGATTTCTCGTGCTGTCACATGCCTCCCGTCTGAGCATTGTGACATTCTCTCGCAGGCCTCGCTGGTATGCAGTTTGGCCAGCAGTAGTATAATCTGGATTTTGCTCTGTACATGTTCACCTTGTCTCAAGCGTAGTCCCCAGATGTCTACAGGCAATGAACGTGAGCTCTGCTTTTCATCTGAAACCTTTAGCATGTATATAAGGCGCTGTTCACACTGTGTTTGAGTTCTAGCCTTGCAGTGTTCACTGGGAGAGCTTCTGGTATAGATGTTAAAAATAGCCATAGCTCTCCACTTACCTTACAGAGGGTGTCTTTTTGACCTCCATTGGACTGGTATACATTGGTATACCCCTGATCTTCTATCTCTTCCCCCTACACATGCCAACATTTTGTTTCAGACCTATTTATGAAGTAAGGCAAAAAGAAAATCCCGCTATACCCCATCTGACACAGGGTCGTCTTAACCACCTAACTGTTTTACCCGAGTCCAGCTCGGGCAGTGGGAACAGTAGCTAACTGGAGGGCTGCTTTAGATACTGCTAATCTCCTGAATGGTAGAAGCTAGAAACAAGCAACTGGTCTTGTTTGAAAGCTGAGATCCCAGGCTTCCATACACGACAGCTAAAGTTCACGCAACAGAAGAGAAATCACTGTTATAAATCGGGTCGGGAATAATCAGGGGTAAAACCTGATTTTACTTTCACTTTCATCTGCATTCACAGCATCCTGATTTCCATCAGTGATCTTTTCCCCTGTGCTGTCGTTCTGGTATTGTATGAAAGCTTTCAAACAAGACCAGTTCCATGTTTCTAGCTGCTATCATTCTGGAGATGGCATAATCTAAAGCAGCCCTTCCCCCTCCAGTTAGCTACTTTTCCCACTGCTGGAGCTGGACTGGGGCAAAACAGTTTGATGGTTAAATGGGTTTTCCATGAATATTAACTTTTAAGGAAAGACCATCCCCCCCCCCATCCCAGTCTGCACTGCCACCAGAGTGAGTCAGACGTGCCTGCTTCCCACCACTCTGGTCCTGAGCGCTGGCTCCTGTTTCTTCGTCTTCCGGTTGGAGCATGAATAAGGCCACATGCCGAGCTGCAGGCAAAGACTGGCTTCAGCAGTGACATCCCCGCTGCAGTAGCACAGTTGTCCTTGTCTATTCCCCACCCGGAAGAAAACTCGCCAAGGACTGGAAGATGAAGTGGTTGCAGGGACCTGGAAAACATGAAGGCAGTGCAGGCTAGGGGCCTTGTGTTAAAAGTTAATATTCCAGCAAAACCCCTTTAAGATGCTACAGATTGCGAAAGAATTTCAGCGCAAATTAAAATGTCTAGTCGTGCACCAAATCTATCATCCTGCAGTTTTAGATCATCCTTCCATCTAGACATTAGACGTGTGTGGTGCTGGACCTGCTATTATAAGGCTTCACGTGAGCAGGCGGGAGGTGTCCTGCTTTACTCATAGATTCTTTGCTAAGATTGTTTGGCTCGCATACTTCACAGGCTTGATCACTCGCTCAGCAGGGAAGACGATGGGGCCTATGACTAGGGCTGCACGCCGACTTTAATGTGACACCTGCCACTAGAACACAACATTGTGCAATGCTGTAAATCGCCTGAAGAATTTCCGTAAGAAGCTAGGACAAGAAAGCTTACATCAAGTGCTAATGGCAACTAAAGGTGGATTTATGCGGTGCAGATTATTAGGAATGAACGTTACTCTCGTTCGCCACAATCTGCCCGTGTTAAGGTGCCACCGATGAATGAACGCAACGCTTGTTCATTTGGTGAAACTGTCGCTTGTGCAGGAACATAAATTATAGTTTCTGGGCAGCAGATCGTGCAGCTGTATGCGGGCGAGTGATTGCAATAGCGACCGCTCGTCCTCCTACTGTGAAGGTGATCGCTCCATGTAAATGCAGAGCTTCACTTCCACTGAGCAAGGAGCCGACTGTCTGGAAGGAACGCTTCCTTCCCGACAATCTGCTGCTCACCAATCCTCATTGGTGCTCTATTGCGGGCCTTAGGATTGTCGTGTGGCATGTGATCATGCAAGCGACAAGTTTTTGCACACAAAAACCTCTGTGTGCCTCTGACTTTATACAGGGATGTACAGTGCGGGTACTGTACACCCCTAGACTCTCAGGGTCCATTTACACGTCCGTATGAATGGGTCCGCATCTGTTCCGCAATTTTGCAGAAAGGGTACGGACCCATTCATTTCAACGGGGCCGCAAAACACACGGACAGAACACCATGCACTGTCCGCATCCGTAGTTCTGTTCTGCGGCCCCACAAAAAAAGAATAGAACATCTCCTATTCTTGTCCACAGCCACAGACAATAATAGGCTTTTCTATAAAAAAAAAAAACATAAAATTGCGGGACGTACATGGCCGGTGATCCTCAGGTTAGGTCATCAGTATCAGATTGGTGGGGTCCGACTCACCACTGATGAGCCATTCAGGAGTAGCACTGAAACTACACAGCTCCAGCCATTCTGTTTTGGTGCATGGACTGCAGGGGGGGGGCTAATTTATGCCTCTCCCCAAATTAGGTTCATCCTCGGCAAGACTGGTGCAGAGAGCTCCTGTCTCGATGAATCTCCCCCATTGCTTTAACAGGCAGCTTTAGGCCAGTTTTACACAAGCGTATTGTTAAATGTCTACAATTTGGATGAATCACTGGTGATCTACCATCAGTATTTCATCAGTTTTTGCACCCACCCTTTTAAACCTCTATGTGGTAATCTATAGCATTACCACATGGAGATACATGTTTTTTCTATGCTTATATATCACATATCACTGGTGTTTTTCAATCATACATTGTGCTTGTGGATAAAGCAGTAATGTGTATATTAGCTTTCTGAGCAGATCCCAGTGTGGTGAAGCTATAGTACATGGAGTATATGATATGTAGATGCTAGGACACAGCTCTCCCCTCAGCATGTCTATCCCTGTCAATGAAGGGGAGGGGGGAGTGTGCAGAGCACACGGTGCTCAAAGGATTCAGCCCCGCCTCCTAGTGCTCCAATGTGCTAATTTGCATATAAATAAAACACCAATATCTCTGCAGCTGTTTAGCATACAGACAAAAGATAGGCATCATTTTAATCAGCACGATGAGCCCTACCAGCCAATTGATCCTGGTGACAGAGCGGAAAATATATTACCTCTAAATGCATCCACTCCCATAGATTATAATGGGTATATTTTTGAACAGGTAGAAGTAGTGCATTGTGGATATTTAAAAGATGGGGGGGGGAGGCCTGGTGAATAACCCCTTAGGTTTACGTTACGCTAGTTTCACATCTCCTGTAGCAGTTCCAGCAGGGAATCGGCCGGACACAAACTGCAGCGGTTTCTGTCTGGTCGATTCTTGGCATTTTGGCTGGATCTCTGCCGGACCCCTTTATATTATGTATTTTAATGGGGTATTCTGATTGCATCCACCAGCAGATGTGAAACCACCCTTGGCATGTCATCCAGAACACAAAACAGATGACACATGGGTTTCAGGGACTTGTAATACACCAGGGCTCGTGTCTGTACACCCGCCATATAGTTGTGTGAGGCGATGGGACAGAAAGCTGTCAGTCGGGGATCAGTTAGTGTACGGATGGCTTAGGCCCCCCATAAATCTATGCATGCTTTAGCCAGACTACTGACGGTCACTTCTCTCCCAGGCCAGGATCGGACATGTTCTATTTTAGCCCTCCCAGTCCTTTTCCCCTTCTTGTTCGTCTGCCCAAACCCAACACATCAGCCAGTCCGAGAACCTGCAGCAGAGATCCATAAGAAGCCGCATGCTGGCTTGTCTGGTATGGATTCCTTGCTGTAGTTAGTAAGTGGCTGACGTCACTGGCTGCGGCGTGCTGGTTACTGCCCAGCACATGTAATCCGAAACTTCTATTCACCAGTGTGCAGGGCGGGCGTGTCTGCTAAGGCACGGAAAATAGTTTCATGGGAAACACAGCTCTAAACTGGGAAGTAGGAAAATACAGAGCAGGACGCGACTTAAAGGGGCAGTCCCATCCAGGAGATTAATGGAATATCGCTAAAGACTGAGGACTTGTCACCTCAATTCTGCATTAAATGACCATTCTGGTGCATTTATTGTTAAGACTTTGTTGTGCCGTACCTCTATTATACCCTCTAGAAATCTTAAAATAAAGGTATAACTCTGTGTTACCAGTTGGGGGATGGATGTGCCCTTGCACTGTGTGACTTGTCCAATCAGCGCTGCCAAGGACAGACTTTGCAAATGACCCCCCCCCCCAAAATGGTACTACTAAAGTGTACCTATTTATATGGGGAATGCAAGTAGTTACTAAAGCAGAAATTTCCGAAGCCAAATGAATGACAAATTTCCATAATCCGCAGGAGGGAATCTGCTGTGGTAACAGGAAATTGTGAACATGCCACATTTCACTCAGCTACACGTCTTTTATGCACATGACAAACTGTGTACAATTCACTTGAAGGTACTGTGCGGCTGGTCCCCTCCGTGACGAGGGCGGCTTATTGTCACGCTTTTTGTGCAGTGTCTGCGTTAGGCCTCAGTGACGTTTGTGTTTTGGACCCACTTCTGGTTTGGCGTACAGAGGACACAGCAGAGGGAGAAAGCTTTCCACATAGTTTGTCTGGTTTTCACTTACAAGTACTGAACTAAGGACTGTGGGAACAAGGCTTTTCGAGAATGTACCGTAAGGCACATATCTGTTTTCCTTAGATTTTCAGTCGTGCTTTGAGGGTAAAAATCGGAGTCCTATCACAATACAGTGGGAGCTTCTTGGATAGTTTTGAGCAAACTTGTGTTTTAAATTCGGCGTTCGGGTTATGGATTCCGCTACCACTGACCATAACTGAATTCTATGACGGCATGCACCAGGGAAGCTTGTAAGCGTATTCCGTCATAATAGAAGTCTATGGCCAGCATAGACTTCTATTATGATGGAACGCTATACGAAATGCCTCTTATAGGCGTCGGTGGTGCATGCCGTCATAGAATACCGATTCTCCATAAAAAACGAACCATGGATGGCAAACCTAAAATACAGGTTTGCTCAACACTCACTATTCATGGACCTTTGTGGCACCCAATTAACCTCTGTGTACAAAATGGGGCAGAAAATCTGCCGGAATTCAACAGCAGCAAAATCTGCACCAAATGGTGCAAACTTTGTTGCAGACATGTCACAGAAGGGAGAAGTCCATGGTGTGTATCCTCCACATAAACTGACATTGTTAACAGATCAGCTGGAGCGTTTACACCACGTGCAGCCATACCCGTAAAATAGGGTCTGTATGACACACAGGAACATGAAAGGAAGTTGTCCATCAGGACATAATAAAGCTGAGGTTCTCTGCTTGGAAACGTTCTCTAGTAAGCTCATCCGCTTTCCTTCTGGAGCACCCGGCCCATTGTTTTTTAGCAAGTGCTGTGTGCCGCCTCATGTTTTGTGTTGCATCACTGCACAACCAGTTCTCTGAATAAAGCCGACCTCCCGGTCAAAGTTTTGCCTCTTACACTGCCAGTTAGCAGCTGATTTTGTTGTTTGCTCTACATTTTCCCCTGCAACCACTGCTGTAGTATTACACGCACTCCTTTAAAGAAGCACTCCCACAAAAATCTTCTCTGACCTGTTAGAAATGTACATAATGTAAACTGTAGTGAAGGTATTCTTCAGGTGGCAGTATTTGAGAGTTATAACCTCCCTTCTGTTACTAGTGACTGTATTTGTGAGTTATAACCTCCCTTCTGTTACTAGTGACTGTATTTGTGAGTTATAACCTCCCTTCTGATCCTCAGCTGTGTCATGTGACCAACACTTTGATCTCCAACTGACACAGGACTGGAAGTCAGTTACTTCTCTATTCATTCCTATGATACTGACATAGGAATACAACAAGAAACTCGCTTCTTGTCCACACATGTTATTTGGAGAGATTGCTGGTCATGTGACACAGCTGAGGCTCAGAAGAGAGGTTATACGTCACAAATCTAGAGACCAGTAAGAAAATTACCCTCACTACAGTTTACTTCATGCACCTTTCTAACAGGTCAGAGAAGAATTTCGTGGGCGTGATACTTTAAATGAATGGCCATGTATATAATTGGGTCTGCCAGAGCTGCTGTGGGAAGATGGAGACTAGTTCTTCACAGGAGGAGGGCTTTCAGTGGTCAAGAGCGTGCCCATTCAAAGTTTATGGCCTTGTCAAGAATTGTGTTCTGCCACTTTTTGTCAGCCCCATAGACTTGAAATGGAGCAAGTTGAAGGGAGCGTATGATTCCCCGTCCAGACACTGTCCTATAATATCATATATTTGGTGTTTTACCGATATTATTCGGAGATTTCCCTAGTGTCAGTATGCCTAGTGGCTGGGGAGGCAGTTGGGTAATATTCTCACACTTTCCACATTGAAAGTATTGTGTTCTTGGGGTGGAGACCATGTGCAGCTCTGTGCTTCTGAACAGCACTTACCGTATAACCGTCTGGACTGATGTAGGTGTGCTTTCTGGGTATAGCTGGAAGTATAACATTGCAGTAGACTGTGTGGCCTTGATTTATCATGCCTTCGCTCCAGAACTTTGGCTAGAAGATGTTACAAAATGGGGTTTTTGCAACTTTTTGGATGAATGGGCCTAAAAAAAAGGTACAACTTTTTTGGCAATGTAAAAATGCAATCTATCTCCAGTAGGAGGGTGGAGTAGGAAAACTGGAGTAACTCTTCTAGACAGATGTTAATCTGTCACCACGTTTTCATGTTCTGAACTGCGTATATAGTGTTCTTGCACACACGGTTATAACAGTACATTTGTTGTTTTTGTCCCATCTAGTAAGGCTGAAAAAATTAGTTATGCAAATGAGGGCACACAAGTGCCCCGGCCCCTCCATAACCTTGCATCATCCTCTTCAGGTCTCACCTGTACACTTCACCACCAGACCCAGGCATAGAGATGTGCAGTGCACGTGCCTATTAAAGGGTTATTCTCATTTTAGACAATGGGGGCATATCGCTAGGATTTGTCCCCATTGTCTTATAGGTGCGGGTCCCACCGCTGGGACCCGCACCTATATCGAGAACGGAGCCCCCGAAGTGAATGAGGGCGCACTGCGCATGCACAGCCGCCCTCCATTCATTTCTATGGGGCCGTCGAAAATAGCCGAGCGCTGGCTCGGCTACTTCCGTCGGCTCCATAGAAATGAATGGGAGCGCATGCACAGCCCGGCTCCCATTCATTTCTATGAGCGGCGCCTGGTGGTGGCCGGACCCCCAGAAACCTGGGGTCCTCCAGGCGCAGCGCTCCCCGCTCCGTTCTGGATATAGGTGCGGGTCCCAGCGGTGGGACCCGCACCTATAAGACAATGGGGGCATATCCTAGCGATATGCCCCCATTGTCTAAGATGAGAATACCCCTTTAATGCCGCAGCTTGCTGTCCTCTGCAGCACGTGGCCTAGGCGCAGGCCATAGAAGTGAATGGGGCTTAGAATGATACCAAGCACAGCCTCTATACCAGTGATGGCAAAGCTTTTATAGACAGAGGTGCCCAAACTGCAACCCAAAACCCACTTATTTATTGCGAAGTGCCAACACAGCAATTTAACCTGAATACTACAGTCCAATATAGTATATCTCCTATGTATCATTTAGCTATAATCGCCTGCCTACATTCAATGCCTTGTCTGTGCTGTTCATAGTGTGCCCTGCGCTGATGAATGGCAGGAAAAGTCTAAGGCATACTGGTGCACCATAGACTTTTCCAGGGTGCAGGTGCCCACAGAGAGGGCTCTGAGTGCCGCCTCGGGCACCCGTGCCATAGGTTCACCACCACTGCTCTATACAATGTACGGAGAAGGCTGCGTCAGTGCCGTCTCAAACAGCTGATTGGTGGGCTTCTGACACCCGGGACCCACACCAATCCGATATTGATGACCTATCCTCAGGATAGTCATCATTACCAACATATCTAGAAATTCTTATCAGAAAACCCTTATAAGTATTTGTGAGGATTGTATGTTCCTGGGTGATGTGGAAGAGTGTATATATGGGCTGTATTGGTAACTAATATCAGAATAAATGGATGTAATAGAGAAATCCTCCCCGCTGGGGTGAAAGGGGTCCACCATTCCTGTGAATGTTGGGTGTCCCAGTGGTTGGACCCCCCCACCTATCTAGCATTTATCACTGGATATGTGAAAAGTTCTGAAGACCAGAATAGTCCTCTAAAAGGGGTTGTCCCACGACAATAATTTATCACCTAGCTACAGAATTACAGATAGGCATCTTCCTCCTGATCACTAGTGCGGGCGGCCTGTGTTCCCCGCTTGAACAGAGCAGCAGTTTCGAGGAATCTGTGTGTGAATGGAGTGACAGACGTGCATTTGTCTGCTGTTCCATTGAACTCTGCGACTGCTGGAGATAGACAAATGCACGTCTGTCACTCCATTCACACTGTGAACATGCCCCGCTTCCTCAGGGGGGCCCCAGTGGTCCAACAGCTATCCTCTATATGGGAGATAAGCTGTTGTCACACTAGCGTGCGTCTGTATTATTCTTTATGGGAAAAGAGTTGAATCCAATTATCACAAAATTTCAACCCTGTTCATTACAAGTCACATTTGGCGTGTAAGGGCTCATTCAGACGGCTGTCTGTACTGGTCCACATCTGTTCCGCAACTTTGCAGAATGGGGCAGCAAAAGATGCAGACAGCGCTCTGTGTGCTCTCTGCATCCGTTGTTCCGTTCCGTGCCCCATGCAAAAAAAAAAAAAAAAAAAAAGGCGTGTCCTATTCTTGTCTGCAATAGGCAATTCTATCATAGTGCCGGCCATGTGTGGTCTGCAAATTGTTGAATGCACACGGGCTGATATCCGTGTTTTGTGGATCCGCGAATTGCAGACTTGCAGACTACAGTCGTGAGCGTGTACCCTAACCCTTAAGCATTGTGACTGGCAGATCTTTTCCACCAAGGACATAGACTGGCCAGTACTTGGCAGACAGCAGCTTTATCTTACTGGTTTGTGTCCAAGCATGTATGGAGGAGATTTTATGCTACTATTTATTACGTAGAGAAAATTATGAGATCAAAAACATTGGAAAATATCAGCCACAGACAATTGTAAAGCTCTGTGTGACAGAATGGTACCTGAAGGGGTATGAAGCCTGGGGAGTTTCACACCAAGGGTCCCATTATAGCTCCCAGTTGGTTAATACAGTGGTACGGTGGCAGTTGTCATTGCTTTTCCGCCACCTCCCCCACCAGTGCAGAATAAACAGCAGAGCTGGAGCCCGGCCAACTGGTTCTGACAGCAGCCTGAGAACTCTTTCCCCACCCACACTGTGCTCCTCAGTGGACAAGAGCACCACCTAGTGTCTGCTGCTAGGAGGTGCATCATCATCCTCCACCCTCCCCTTTCAGTGTGAAGTGCAAGTGGTTGGTGAAATACGTAAGACTATTTCAGCAGTGCACGGTCATGGCTGTCGTCTTAAAACATCCTTGAGGTTTAACATGGCTGACTAGTACTTGGTAGGAAATGGAGGAGGTAAAGCAAAAGGTCACCAACTATCTGCCACTCCAGTTGTTATAAAACTACAAATCCCAGCATGCTGGTGCTGACCCCCTCAGATAAGGGATGCCGGGGCAACACTGCTGTGACTATGGAAGGAAGGAGTCTGGATTCCTTCTATGACAGGTATTGGGGCTGCCTTAAAGGGGGGTTTTGTCTAGCCGCCTCTCGGCATGTTTGCCATGCTACATCCAGACCTCCAGCCCACCCCTATTAAATTGAATGGGGCCAGAGCGGACTTCCAGCGGCCTTGCGGTAGCACTGATGCGGCAGGCTGTTCCCTCGCCGGAACAGGCTACCGCAAGTGTGAAAGTAGCCTTACTAAGGCATGAGAGACAGTCTTGACCACCAGCTGGGCAGGAAATAGCAGGGCGTTTGCAGTTTCAGTAGCTCACATTGCCTTGCATGAGAGCTACAGGAATAGTGTGCTACGCCGTTTCCATAACTCTTGTGCACGGCAATGTGAGCTACTGAAACGGGTGCTCTGCTGTTTCCTGGCTGGTCAGGACCAGAGGACGCGCTACGTTTTTTTCAGAAGAGTAAAAATACTCCTCTGACCATTTTTGAGGAGTATTTTTATCCGAGGAGGAGTACGAAATCTGCAGTAATTAAAATACATAATACGCAGGCCTGCACTTGCTCACATCTGTGTTGGAGCCTCTGTTGCAGATTCTGTTGAAAGACCAGACAAAAAAGCCTTGTATGCAGTTTTTTGTCTGGTAAAAAGACAGATTGCAAATGGAAACTGAACAGATCCCCTTGTAGTCGGTGGAGTCTGTTCAGCTTCCCTGTGGGGTGACAGAAGGAGGAGAGCAGGGTCACTAGTGGGGCGACAGGGGGAGCAGGGTCACTAGTGGGGCGACAGGGGGAGGCGGAGCAGAGAACTGGGAGACTGGACAGAACCATAGTTGGGGGAGGGGGGAAAAAAAAAAATCATTTACCTGAAGACGGACAGCTTTTCACTGCCACAACTCTCCCATCCCTCTCCCCCGGGGGGGCCACAGGCTGGAGGCAGCTCTTCTCCCAGGCACCTTAGGCATCAGTCCACGGCCCTTTACCTCTCCAGCCGCCCTGTTTTGTTCCCCAGGGTCCATCTCTACGCGCCCGCTCTCCTTCCGGCCTCGGGAGCAGGCCCCTCCTCCTTCCAGCTCCCGCCGGCTTCCTTTGCCTCACCCGATCTGTATTTCTCTGGTGCACCAATAACAAAGCTCCTTGCTGTAAGAAGCTTTGTTATTGGTTATTTCAGGCACAGGCAGCATTGCTGTGCTGCCTGTGCCGTTCACTGCGCTGATGAAAAACTGGAAAAGTCTAAGGCGTAGTGGTACGCCTTAGACTTTTTTCAGGGAGTAAAATTGCCTGAAAACGCGTCTGACGCTTTTTTATGCGTTATTGCGACCTCTGGTCAGGACTCATCTCACCTTGAGATGAGACAACCCCTTTAAGGCTAGTTACAGGCAAGTTCAGTGCAAGAAATATGCTGCGTGTGTAAGCGTGATTAGCTCAGACGTGCGGATGCAGAACGCACACTGTGTGCTGTGCGAATCTTTTGCAGCCACATTGAAATAAATGGGTGCATCTGATCAGCAAAAATACGGAAAACTAAGGGCGTGTGCATGAGCTCTAATTCAGTAGACACAGGTCTTGAAGGGACACATAGCATTATAAAGCTGTGCTATCCTGTCATGCTGCCGCAGCAGTATTTCTTGCATTAAACACACTCTTCTCTAACTGGCCTAAGAGCCTTTTACATGTTAATTGGGAACAGCAGCTCATATCTGGTCATTGGCCTCTGATCCCCTGATGAATACACAAAGGCTCAATCAGGTGATGCAGCAGCAGGTAGTCCTGTGTAAACCGTGATCCATTGCCCAGAAACAATGAATTTGTATGTGGACCAGTGATCTGGGTTTTGTAGGAGAGCCTCAAGTTCAATACCACTGATCTTGTAAAAGAACATGTAGTAAAGGGTTTTCCAGGCTCCTGATATTGATTACCTAGCCTCAGGATCGGCCATCAATATCCATCTGGTGGGGGTCTGACACCCAGCGTGGTAACTACACTTTGAATAGAGCCAGAAGAACCGCTCCATTCAAACTGCTAGTTCTGGTGTGGACACAGGGATTGGATACTGATGGCCAATCCTGATAGTTCATCATCAACATCACAAGCCTGGAACAACCCTTTCAGCTTTATGCACATGGCGTCAGATTCCTACATTCGTGTAGATGCCAGCATACGTATCAATTGGGCTCCATGCATCTGAAAAAGGCCAAAAGAGTTTCCCCGTAGGTGTATATTCTTACTGTAAGATGCAGCATACTGTGCTCTCCTATACAGTGAGCACTGCAAAAAATACAAGCTTACAATGTAAAATAAACCTACCACATAGTGAGTCAACCCTATTACGTGGCTTACTTTTTGTTCTGAGTCAGTGGGTCACTGTATACCTATACAGAGGGGGTATAGGTTGTGAAACTGTCAATATACACCTTGCCTATATGCTCAAGTACACAGAGCCTTGCAGATTATATAGACTTGAATTCATTTTATGCATCAGATACTACCAAAGTGTCGATACCACAAGAATTCAGTTAATTACTTGTGGATAGCAACAACAAGGGAATGTATAAAGCAGAGAATAAGGACCACCCAAAAATGCCAATTTTTAGTGTGTCCTCATGCTGGAAACTCCAGCGCTCAGATATAATCTGCATGGGAGTAATGGGCTATTACTGCACAGTGCCCATTGAAATTGTGTTTTCTAATGTAGACAGCTGCTTTGCCATCCTGCGAGGGGAGAAGTAAAGCAGTTGCTGGTCTTACTGGTGAGCAGTACAATAATCCCAGTGACACAAGCTGTGTAAACAGTGGTTTAATGCCGGTTTCCACATGTTTGATTCAGGTCCATACATACATATAAAAATGGTGATGGGAGTAAAGTTGAAGTAGTCTAGCAGAAACAAAAGTTAAATTACATGTTGTCGTCATCGGAGTCGTCCTCTTCTTCTAAAGATTCCTGCCAGAGGAAAAAACAAGACTGGTTCAGAACGAGCTCTGACACTAAAGACAAATACAAAACTGTCTCACTGGCTTTTTACCTTTGCATATTTCTCTGCTTCTTCTCTGATCTCTTTTGGTACAATTTCATGTCTTCCATTAGTTACTGTCAGAAAATAAAATAATTTTTCATCGCAGTATGATGTGATTATTTAGCTGTAATTTTATGTTCTACTTTCACTCTCACATTTACACCATGAAGGTTTACCAGGAGTTTAATATTGATGGACTGTTCTCAGGATAGGCCATCAATATCTGAGGGGTGGGGGTCCGACTCCCAGCACCTCTGAGTGAGGAGGTCAGTGACGTCACATTCATTGGTCTTGTGGACTATTCAGTGGAATAAGCCTGGACTGCAATATCAAGTGCAATCACTATACACTGTATTTGGTAAGCTGTGAGAAGGTTGGAGCTGATAAGTGGTGGTGTAGATATTGATGACCTAGCCTGAGGGTAGGCGATCAATAATTTACTCCCAGAAACCTTAATTAAAGGTGTTGTCCAGGGATTTAATATTGATGACCTATCGTCAGGTTAGGTCATCTATATCAGATAGACGGGGGTCCAACACCCGGCACCCCCGCTGATCAGCTGTATGAGGAGACTGTGCTCTCAGTATGCACGTGCCATCTCTTCCTGCTGTTGCTTTTCCACAGACGCAGCAGGAAGGGAGACGGCACATGCGCAGTCTACTCAAAGCTCATCAGCAGGGGTGTCAGACCCCCACCGATCTGATATTGATAACCTATCCTCAGGATAGGTCATCAATATTAAAAGCCCAACCAACCCCTTTAAGGTGTTGTCAATTTCATAAGTTTAGTAGGGAGGTTTTCTGTAAGGCTAGTTTCACATCTGTGGCACAGTTCTCCAGGAGGCTGTTGCGGTAGAGAAGAGCCTGCTCGAATTCTCCAGATTTGGGATTGCTGGATACTGCCCCCACTGACTAGAATAGGGTCCAATGGAGATGCATGCAACGGGTTTTGTCTAGCCACATTGTATGCGGGTGACAACAGATGTGAATCCAGCCCAATGTGCCACCCATAAAATCTCTTATTACAGCCAACATATGCACTATGGATATAGTACAGAAATCAAAGTTCTTACTTTCTCCAACCCAGCTCAGCTCCAGTTCAAAGGATTTATCTTTTACTTCATCATGGACGATATAGATTCTGGAAGAAAAGCGAAGAGTAGATAAGTGTCAGGTTGAACAATACTGATTGAATTTCCAAATCATATTTTCCTTTCTGCCTGCTACATAAAGCACATGTAGACATTAGATATTAAGATGACGCCTGTATCCAGGACTACACTTAAGACTGCACCATGTGATTCACGTGAAACGGAGTTTCGATTCAGTGAAAACGAGACCTAGGGGGCTGCTAGTACCTGCCTTGATCATGCAGCCTGCACGAGCCCAGAACAAAGGGAATCACACAGAAGAAGAACCTATCAGAAGATACTAACTCTACCGGATACAAGACATATATGCTTTTGTAAGACAGCTGTGCAGCGTGTCCAAAATGTAGCTTATGTCCTGGTACATCCTGATACGGATTCGACTCCCCCGCCCACCTGTCCAGGACGCTGCGGTGGGGTGTATTAACCAAGACAGAAAACTCTGAACGAGGCCCCCACCTTTTCTACGATGTGTATATGCTTAAAGCCTGCCTATTATTAATCACGCCTTTTTTGTATAACAAGTGCCTACACTGTGAATAAAGCTCAGAACCTCTTGCCGTGCTGCCACTGAGTGCCTTATGCATGAACTGAGATTGAAACTGAACCACGTGTCAGACTCTTTCTTAGTATGCTAGCACATGCTTGAATGATTTGGAGCGAGTGACCGACGAGTTTCTAATTTAACTGAATCTTCAACTCAACATAAGTTCCATGTGTGGACAAACTTCCCACTGGGACATTATAGAGATGGAGTTCTCTGCTCGAAAGCGGCTCAAATCAGCCCTTGCAAAGATCTTATCCTGCTCTGGAAGACACTGCACGACCACAGATTACATTGTCTATTTTGAGAGACGTAGAGGTCTTACAGCTTCCGCTGCTAGTCCTGTGGTCTACAGAAAACACTTACATTTTTGCTACTTCTTTAACCACTTCCCGGCAGGTCATTTCCTTCATCTGAGGGGGGAAAAAAAAAAAAAAAGCGGGTTACCAACTCCAACAATTCAGTGCAAACCTAGGGAGTATCATTCAGATCAGCTAGAAGAACATACTTAAATGGTTTCTGTCACCAGTTTTTTCGGTATGAATCAGGCTGACATTAGAGATGTGCTAATGTCACCTGATTCCAAATATATATCTGTTTTATTTACTGGTGCCCCCATTTTTATATAAAATGAACTTTTATTTTATGCTAATAAGACTTCTAGGTGCAAGGGGTGTTACCTCTGCTCCTAGAGGCTCTGTTGATTGACAGGACCAGGCAGAGAAGAAACACTACATTCACCATAGCTTTCAAGGACCTTCAATGATGTCATGACCATGTGATCAGTCACATGGTTAGGATCACACAAACAGCCTGTCTCCTCCTAAACCATGTGACTGATCACATGGTCAATACATCATTGAAGGTCCTTGAAAGCTATGGTGAATGTAGTGTTTCTTCTCTGCCTGGTCCTGTCAATCAACAGAGCCTCTAGGAGCAGAGGTAACGCCCCTTGCACCTAGAAGCCTTATTAGCATAAAATAAATTCATTTTATATAAAAATGGGGGCACCAGTAAATAAAACAGATATATATTTGGAATCAGGTGACATTAGCACATCTCTAATGTCAGCCTGATTCATACCGAAAAAACTGGTGACAGAAACCCTTTAACCACTTTAGGCTACTTTCACACTAGCACCATGCTTCTCCGGTACGCAGTTACAGCGGGTGAACAGCCCGCCAGATCCACGCTGCCACTAGTGCAAACATGTGGCTGGAACTCCTTCAGTCCCATTCACTATAATGGCAGTTTTATTCCAGCCGCCTCTCGGCATGTTTGCCGTGCTGCGGCCAAAACTCCGGCCTGCCACCCTTAATATTGTAGAAAAATCTATGGCACACTGTTTAAGTTGCAAAGGTGATTTAATTCATATATAATAAAGTGACATTTTTCTCATTTCCAAATATTTCAGAGAGTAAGGCACAATATGCTAAGCAGCATCAATTTCCAGAGCTTATACAGCAACGCATAAGACCTAAGATCCCTTGAAAAAGGTCATTGCTGACCGAAACGTTGGGAATAATATGGGTCTATAAGAAATATTGTGCCTTACTCTCTGGAATATTTGGAAATGAGAAAAATGTCACTTTATTATATATGAATTAAATCACCTTTGCAACTTAAACAGTGTGCCATAGATTTTTCTACAATACTGATGTTTAAACCTTCTATTAGCACCCCAACAAGGGAGTGCAGATCTCAACTCTCTCCTGCCTCCCTTAATAGTGAATAGGCTAATTTCACACTCCGCTCCAGCCCCAACTCTCAGTGCTCAACCACCGCATAGTAGATGATAAATGAGTACAGATGGGTGCGGTTAAAGGGGTTATGCCTTGACTGATGTACGTGACAACCTCTTTCTAACAAATCTAGAAGCAGCCCTCACATGGATCCAGAGATCTCCCTATTCATTGCTCTGCTAGATTATCTTCAGTCTAGCAGCTCAGGGGGGGCGTGTTCTTTCTGCCGCAGCTTCTAACAGAACATGTTCTGGTTGGTGGCAGTTGAGGAAGATTTACACTGAGCATGTGCGACCAAATCAGTGAGAAGAGCAATAAAAAAGGAAAAGAACAAACAGCAGGTGGCGCTATACATACTGGCTATACTACATTTGCAGAATGTTTTGGGACACAGCCCCTTTAAGATGCACATGTAAAGCTGTTGTACAAGCCCCTGCACACAAGGTATTGCTGCCATCTTTTCCTTACATTTGTGATCACTATGACTGATGAGAGATTACAGGGCATTAACCTTTACATTATATATAAATTATGGCTTAGCGTAGGTTTACACCTGCAATAACTGGATCAGGCAGGCTGTTGCAGCAGAGAACAGCCTGCCCGACTTCACCGGATACTGACGTTCACTGCTGGACCCCACTGTCTTTACTTATACCCCGATGACCCTTATAGTCAGCCATCGGGGTATCCAGCTTGTGAACGCCACAGACTGTTGCTGGATCCATTTACTGCCAAGGAAACCTTATTTTGTGCTGGAACGTGGAGAGAATGACAAAATGGCATCGCTGTTCCTGCACGTCTATGTCAGACTCACCTGGAGTTTTTCAATCTCTGTCTTGGCCGCCTGCTTGGCTTTCCCAATGGAACATCCCCAATAACCCTGAGGTGGAGAAAGTAATGATTTACCATTAACATCACATAGCAAGACACAAAAACAGATATAAATGGGTTAAAGGGGAAATGGCCGGATGAACTATAGTGATGTCCTGTTAAGCTGAAGCTCCACCTATTCAGCTTCAAGTATCATCAGCTAATGTGTACGGGATGAAACAAGACAAAGTGGTTTACAGACTGAGGTAAGTGCAATCTGTTTGTCATCAGCCCTGGCAGCTTACTGAGCATGTCAGTGAATCACAGGAAATCTAGGAATACAGCACGCACTCCCGGGTCACGCCGAAACTTGACTCACATCGTCCTTGTAAAGCTGACACTGGTGGACAACTACATGAACTTGGTTTTACAAGTACACTTGTACTTTATGCCCTACGTCTTCTGAAATGAATGCTCGGGCCGTGTTAGGTACACGACAATTCGTTACACTATATTGTATGGCGTTCTAGATGGACCCATACGGAACTATGTCCACAGACGCATATATACAAGCTTATGCACAAAGCCAAAGAAATCCAAGTAATTCAGACTTACATAGGCTACACCAGATGGGTCGACCATGTACAGCTGTGCCCCGTCATCTTCATTGTAAGATCCCAACATAAAGCTGCAAAAAGAACACATAATATGAACAGCAATTAAAGTGGTTCTCCAACAATTCCTTTTTCTTAGGGTCTCCAAGATCCCAATGAGGAAATAAACAGGAACTTAAAGGGGTTTTCCGGGATTGTACTACTGATGACCTATGCTCAGGATAGGTCATCAGCATCTGATCAGTGGGGGTCCAACACCCGGGACCCCCGCCGATCAGCTGTTTGAGAAGGCACTGGCGCTCCTGTGAGCACCGGGGCCTACTCTTAGCTGTTCCTAGGCCAGTGACTTCATGTTCATCGGTCACGTGGCCTCGGAGCGGCTCAGACCTATTCAAGTGAATGGGGCTGAGCACGATACCAAGGACAGCCGCTATACAATGTACGGCGCTGTGCTTGTTGAGCGGCGCTCAAAGGAGCATCCTGAGGATAGGTCATCAGTAGTAAAATCCCGGAAAACCCCCTTTAAATTCTAAAAGGATTTTTTGTGAGAACAGTATTGATAACTTATCTTTAGGATAGGTAATCAATATAAGATCAGGGGAGCTCTGAATCCTGACACCCCTGCCGATCAGCTGCTTGAATGGGCCACGGCATATACCCAGCACAGCGCTGTACTTGTTATCACACTCAGCCCCATTCACTGGAATAGGTCTGAACTGTGCCTAGGCCATGTGACTGATGTACGATGACGTCACTGGCCTGGGAAGAGGCCAAGCACAGCTGCCTCTTCAAACAGCTAATCAGTGGTGGTGCCGGGAGTCAGACCCCACTGATCAGATATTGTGACCTATCCTGAGGAACCTAATTTGGAATCTCAGAAACCCTGTTAAGAATATATTTTTTAAAAGTGTAATGTCTGTTTTTCATTAGTTTATTTATTTTTTTATGAAGCCAAGAACAAATACAAGAGTTAAAAAAAATAAATAAATAATAAATTAAGCTTTCTAAGATGTGAAAAAACAAACTCTTCTGCCTGTGTGCATTGCATTCATTACTACTTTACTCATCTTAAAAGGATTCTCCAGTTTCATAATACATTTTTTTAATGAAAAGACAATATATTTTTACCCCCTATACCTGTTTTTCATGTCAGCACTTTCCTTTCCCTGTTCTCGGCATCACTGCAGGATGTTTACATGCAGAACTTCCTGTTTATCGCTAATTCCAGCATACTTTGCTCTGTAATATTTCTTAGGGTTGCCCCGCCTGTCACACTGTCCACTCTGTGGTAGCCATGCCCTCTACGCCTCCCCCTCCATGTTAGCTAAGCAGAACCATCCCTGTGAAACATTACAAAGCATGCTGGGATTAAAGAGGACCTTTCACCACTTTGAAATAATGAAACTGCACTATGTACCTGAAGGAGTTCAACCCTGCTGTGAGCGGTCCGCTCTGATTGGACAGCGCTCACAGCAGGGCAGAAGCAACGCCCATTGAGGAACAGGGAGTCTCCTCCTCCCTGTTCCGATGCTTGCTAATTAGCATAAAGCCCGACAGAAGAACGGGGGGCCGTGTGAAGCCACCGGGGGACAATTTGAAAAAAAAAAACAACGCTGCTGGCATCAGTGGGGGACGCACAGGTACATAGTGCAGTTTCATTTTTTTCAAAGTGGTGAAAGGTCCTCTTTAATTAGAAAGCCCAGCAGGAAGCTGATGAAGACAGGAAGTTCTGCTTGTAAACATCCTGCCAGGATGCAGTGAAGCTGAGAACGGGAATGTAAGTGCCGACATAAAAAAAAAAACAGGTACCTGGGGCAAACATATGAAATGCTTGGGGTACTGGTTTCCTATCCCTAACATGCTCACGTCAAATAAAGGTATGCAAAACCGTGGTAAAGAGGTATCTGTACCCACAACTGACAGTTCATACTCTCTGCTAGAGGTATTATACGGTATTATATACACTGTGCCACCAATTTTACATGGGTCATGCTGCATTACCAAACACTTATTCCATTTAAAGAAATGCATCTGTGGGTGCAGCACAGAGCCGATTAGTATAAAATTACATAGAGTGTTACACAATATTAGTGCTGCCTGAACGTTGCTGTCATTTCTTACCCGCATCCAAATGGTCTGACAGCACTGTATAGCGTATAGGCATGTACGTACATAGACACCCTGTCTGCAAGATGCTGCGAAGAAACAAGAACATGACATTAGTAATACTACAGACCAAAATGTGGGGTAAACATCGCTCGGAGGACTACCATACCTTCAATGGAATGTCATAGCCATAGTTTGATCTAAAGTTGGAAGCTTCCTCTCGAGCAATGTCTGCCAAGGACCGAGCATCTGCCAAGAGTCCAGCAACAGCCTGCAAATCACACAAGGCAGGATTGTATAAGGACACACAAAACTGTGTTCATCACAGTACTTCAAGAGGCTTTCCTCTTCCCTGAGCACCCAGATTTACCTTTATACAGGTCGTCCGGTTTTCCATATTGATGAACTATCCTCGGGATAGGTCATCAATATCAGAAGAGAATGCAGCGCATACAAGTGCATGCTGTCGACATTGCAAAGGCCGAGCACTGTACAAGCGCTACGTCCTCCCCAAACAGCTGAACTGGGTGGGGGTTTCATAAGACGGACCCCCGCCAATCTGATATTGATGACTTATCCTGAGGATAAGTCATCAATATGAGAAACCAGACAACCCCTTCCTGCGATAAACAGTGGGAAGAACATACTTCCTGTGAGCGGCCATACTATTATGGTGCAGGCTCTGGAGCAGTGCCCACGCCGTCACTTGTGGGCTCCAGCTGTCTTATTCAGCTGGCAACCTGCTCTCACTGCCGGGGGTCGGAAATAACTATAACCCTGCAATTGAACTCTTTAAATGCCCCCGTTCCCTGAGGGATTGTCATAGCAGTCAAGAGGCATAACCTAGTACATTAGAAGATTGTTCCCATCAGGGATATTGACAGTATATCGCTAGGATAGACCATCAATGTCAGATAGGTACCGGTCCCACCTCTGGGACCCACTCCTGTCTCCAGAAAGGGTCTCCCAAAATGAAGGAGTTCATTATGGATGTGTGGCTTGGGAGTTCCAAAAATGGCCAAGCGAGTGCGCTCGGCTATTGTTGGAAGTCGCAAAGCTGTGAATGAAGAGCGCACTGTGAATGCACGGCCATCTCTCAATTCCCCACATGAGCAATGTGTTCTCTCTCCATTCAGGGGGCCTCGGTGTGGAAGTGGGCTCCAAAGGTGGCCCCCGCAACTAGAACCGACGTTGCAAGACAGCTTCTGGAGAAATTTAGGGACTGAGCCATTTCTGTTTGTGTCAAGTCCTTGACATCAAGGTCTGTGCAGCCAGGGGATGGAAATATTTTTCATCAGAGGACATTAGAAAGCTGCTTTATCACTGTATAATGAAATACACTACATTATTCAGATAAAACCCTTCCTGACACGGCACTAGTAGATGGGACTAGTTGGAGTATGTGGCTAATCAATGTGCAGCCAAAATACAGATACCGAGGAGGTTATAAGGGTTTTTTTAAGCTGTCTGGTAAACAGCAGAACTAAACATTTCTCACTGATAAAATGTATTACAAAGTTTCTTGTGGTCGCTTATACTATTGATTTATGCATAGTTGTGTGACACATTAGTGACCATTTGAAGGGAATGTGTCATCAGAAAGTGAGCTATTGCTTAAAGGGGTTGTCTCACCTTATAAAGTCTTAGTTATTGTGTAGAAGATGTTATTTTCAGTCACTTTGTAATGTACTTCTGTTTTCAATATTGCTTCTCTTCCCTGTTTTCTTTTATTATAGCCTCCTTTAGACCCTGCTCGTCTCTAGGGGTTACAGCCACCCCTGTAATGCACTTGCGGTGGCCGGGCTTGCGCACTCGGAGGCTTTTCTGGCGGCCGGGGAATCGCGGGAGTGAGCGTACCTAGAGGCCAGTGTATGTGAATTCACTCCCGTCCCCGGCCACCTCGTAGGTGCTCTTGTCTTAGATCCTACACCCGGCCACCTTGTTCTTCCTATAGAACAACTTCAGGACATGAGATGCAGCCCTGAAGCTGTTCTATACAGTTATGCCAAGAGGATTTATAGTATAACAGGTTCGGGGCTTGCACAAACAGCCCCGGACCTGTAATACACAGATCGCAAGTGCCGGCTGTCATCTTGTGAAAGATGACTGTAGGAAAGCTTCAGATCTGACCTGAAAGTTTCTTAAGGTCCTTTTACACGGGCCGATTATCGGCCGAAAAATCGTTCCTAGGAACGCTAGTGCCGATAATCGGCCCGTGTAAAAGTGGCCCTAATCAGCCGACGAACGAGCAAAACGCTCGTTCGTCGGCTGATTGGATCTTTTGTAGAAACCAAAAGATCCAATCTGTCGGGCGCACATCGCCCTGTGTAAACAGGCGATGTGCGCCTGACAGTATGGAGCTTCCCGGCCGCACGAGCGATACAGCAATCACTCGTGCGGCCCGGCGCTCGATTCGTCGGGCCGTGTAAAGGCCGATATCGCTGATCGGCGCTCGGGCAGGGAGAATAATCGGCCCGTCTAAAAGGGCCTTTACAGTGGCTGGCAGAGCGATCGTATCTGTCTCCTGATAAGGTTATCAGGAGACAGACATCGCACTTGCTGGAACCCTTTGTTATCTCTATATGCAAATATATAGAGATAACAGTGTGCAGTGAGCAAGCACGGAGAGGCAAGGGTTACTGTCAGCAGAAGAAGCTCCGCCCCCCACCAGCTCAGAAAGAAGCCCATGGAGCAGCAGATATGCCGGGAAGGCAGGAGGTGAGACAACCCCATTAAATCACATTTTTATTTTAAACATTATTTATAAAGAATTTTTGGCAAGTTTTATTTAATTATTCCAAGTCACTATTGATATTAAAAAAAAATAAAGTATATAATCCTGCAATCTTCACACTGGCCTCCAGGCCTAAAATACGTTAATTCCCATGTTGCAGCTGCATGGGCCATAGACACAATGATCAGGAGGGGACTTGGTTGAATTATATGGGAGATTTTTTTTCTAGGCATGCTCTGTGACCTGTGCATTGGTCAGGAGGGAGGAGATGAGCTGTGATATCACCTACTGTAAATGGTGGATTGTGATATCTATATCTCTATCTCTATCTATAGGTGATACCTTGCTTGTGATAATGAGATGACTGCTGAAAAGTTACCTGTACAGAACAGGAAACCATAACCAATTATTAGACCTAGTAGCCAGTGTGCTAATTGCAGGATTATACACATTTTTTAAATATAGATAGTGATATGGAAGATGAAAAAAAATAAATAAAAATTCTACCAAAAGTGTTTAACACAAAAATGTGATTGAAACAGATCATTTTCTGATGATATATTTCCTAAGATGAAACAGCCCCTTTAAGGCATCCTGTATCTTCTTAACCCCTTGTGGCCATCAATATGCTTTTTTATAAACGGTCACTAATGGGCCTTAGGCTGAGCAGCTGCCTTTTTACGGCAGCCCAGTGTAGGCGCTGCACTGGTTTAAAGCTCTCGATATGAGAGCCGCCATCCTGCTCTAATGGCCCAGACTGACAGAAGCGCCAATCTGGGCCATTTAATCCCTTAGATCAGTGGTCCCAACCACCGGTCCACGGCCCAGGACTGTTTGCTGGGCCGCAGCAATACAGACGAGGAGACATGCAGGAGCTGGCACTCTCCATACCAGTATGACAATCCCTCAGGTAGCTGCTCCCAGCCATTCCCAGTGCTTCTTTCATGTACAGCTCATGCGAGAACAGCTATAACAGGCCCGCTCATTGGTTAGTGGCAAGACAAATGTTCATTGGCTCTAAATGGTTTGGGTGTGGGGCTTAGCACGGTCGGGAAGTGTAGTAGTTTCAGGTTAGTGTGGCTTGCTGTTCATTACTCGGGCTGGTGACTACCTGCAGTGCATGACCCGGTGTGCTGTGTGGGCCCTAGCTGCTGTCATGGGGTTGTCACTGTTACTGCCTGATGCTTTGTGTTTGCATCATACAATAAGTTAAAGAAGCAACCTATGGCCTTAAGTGCACTACAAAGCTCAGCAAGCCCTTAGCCATTTATGCCATGCAGACACTGAATAGATATTGTATGGGGGGGGGGGGGGGGGAGAATTGTTGCTCCATGCAGTATAATATCACCTTGGGCCCAGCCGCCTCATACATAGTGTTATATATTTTAATATGCACCTTGTGTTTTGTTATGCGCGCGAGTCAGCCGAACAGAACCCCCGCCCCCCGGGAAAATTGTCTTGCATGAAACTGGTCCTTGGTGCAAAAAAGGCTGGGGACCACTGCCTTAGATGCCGCGTCAGTCAATATTGCAGAATGCTGATATCTATACACAGCAGTCTGAAGCCTAATAAGGCCCCAGCCCTCCCTTCAGTGTATCTTAGCAGGGCACGCCTCTCTGGCACAGCCTGATGGTGACTGTCAGTATAGCACTGACAGTATAATTCTCATGTACTGCATAAGCAGTACATGAGAATGAAAAAAAGATATCAAAAGATAGCCTATTAAAGTCCTCTTGAGGACCTGTTAAATAGTAAAAAAGAAAAAGACTTTTAAAAAAAAAAAAAAAAACAACTTTTAAATAGAAAAAAATTGAAAATATAACATATTTGCCAACGCTACATCCATTATGACTGGAACTACAAAATTATCGTGTAATTTATCCCCTATGGTGAACGAAAAAAATGCTTATTCACCACCAAATAAAATGTGTATTATTATTTTCTATGATAGCAGGAGGAGCAAGAGTGGCTCAGGCTCACTCTCGATGCACTTAAAGGGGTTATCCAACCCCTATAATGCCTGGGCCCCTCGCACACATTGTACTTACCTCGCTCCCAGTGTAGTTCCGGATGCCCACACGGCCACCGCTGCATACCCAGCGATGGGGGGAGCAGCCAATAGCAGGCCACGACCGGAACAAGCTTCCCTAGCATCGTGGGTGACGCTAGGGAGGTGAGGAGATGCAGCTGGGGCCGTGCGGGCATCATAAGCGATTTGGGGGCCCGGGAGCGAGGCAATTACAACCTGTGTGAGGGGCCCAGGAATTTTGGAAGGCACGATAGGGGTTGGATAACACCTTTAACTGCTCATTTGCATATGGATTACAAGTACCTTTTCCCCAGAATGAAGCAGCAGATCGATAAGTGTAAGGTATCATTACATTCAGCTGAGCTAGCCTTACAAAGCATTGTGCCTGGTGTAACAGTGACACAGTTATGCCTAATATAGGACAAGAGGTGGCGCTGTTTTAGTCTTTGAATCCCTGTGTCACGCTCCACTTCCTTGCTCCCTGACATAACAGTGCATCAGTCTGGACCAGAGTTTGCTTTCCTTACCATGCCCACATGCCGATCCACATTGAAGATGCGCTTGTTAGAACCTTCTTCATACAGTTTAGATAACACAAGCTTCTCTACGCCAAACACAACACCATCCTTACATCTGATGCCAATGGCCGTGCTGAAAAAGAAGAGGTACAATAAATGGCGGAGCAGTGGAGGCTCGGAGACTACGCTGCTTTTTCACCTCAGTAATGCTGTTCTCTGCCTGCCCTTGCGCTTTGTTAAAGGCGTTTTCCAAGTGTTTTTTTTTTTACCGATGACTTATCCTCTGGATAGGTCATCAGTATCTGATCAATAGGAATCCAACCGCCACTGATCAGGTGTTTGAGATGGCACCGGCACTCACAGTAGCGCCACGGTGTTCTCCGGATTTTCCTGGGCCAGTGACGACACATTCATCGGTCACATGGCCTGGGAACAGCTCAGCCCCATAGAAATGAATGGGATTGAGCTGCGATAGCAAGCACAGCCACTATACAATGTACGGCGCTGTGCTTGGTGAGCGACGAGAAGGCAGTGGTGCCACTGTGAACTCCGATGCCTTCTCAAAGATCAGATACTGATGACCTATCCTGAGGATAGGTCATTAGTAAAGAAACATTTGGAAAACCCACTGGCAATATTTTCTGCATCTCCAATTTTGGGTCTTGTCCATCAAACCTAACCCTATCACTTCTATTAAAGGGGTTGTCCGAGTTATGAAAAAAAATATAGAGCACTGTAAATCTGATGGGCAGCAATATATAACTAAGTTAAGCAAGTTTTAGGCAAAAAAAATCCATATTTCCTAATTTCCCTGGTTCTCTTCTGGTCTTTGTTTACATGCAATAACAACAATCTCAGCCCCTCCCCCTTCTCCCCCCTCTCTGCAAAGGGAATGAATACAAGTGCTGAGTGACATGTCTGCCTGCTGGAATACTCAGCAGCATGTTGTATGTGTAGGACTACAAGTCCCAGCTGTACAATGACACTGCTGATACATACAGGAATTTCTCCCTACCTGTTCTTGTACAATACAATTCCTCTATAGCTCCTTGCCCAGCATTTGTCTCCTCTCACTGCTGCAGCTACTGTTTGTTTTAAAGCCTTGAGTCCTCAGTGTGTTCTGGCTGAAGGGGTTAATGTTTTATCTGAAGGAAACCAGGAAGAAAGCAGATAGCAGCAAAGGAAGGGGGCGTGGCCAGTGACGTCTAGTGTACAGACTCTTATCTGAACTCTGAGGCTTGTACATGAAACATCACAGACCAGGGAGATAAGGTGACATCACAGGTCATGTGACCCTCAGTCAACTCTGAGAAACCAGCAGCTTTAGAAACACAAAGTATATGGGAAAGTTGTTATACCTGACAAGTTAGAAACATATAAAGAACAAAAAAATAACTTGGACAACCCCTTTAATAGAGTCAATGGGATTCCTGCAGCAACCTCTGTGTATACAGTGCCTTGCGAAAGTATTCAGCCCCCTGGAACTTTTCAACCTTTTGCCACATTTCAGGCTTCAAACAAAAAGATATAACACTTTACATTTTTGGTGAAGAATCAACAACAAGTGGGTCACAATTGTGAAGTGGAACGAAATTTATTGGATCATTTAAACTTTTTTTATAATAATAAAACTGAAAAGTGGGGCGTGCAAAATTATTCGGCCCATTTACTTTCACTCCAGAAGTTGATTGAGGATCTCTGAATGATCCAATGTTGTCCTAAATGACTGATGAAGATAAATAGAATCCACCTGTGTGTAATCAAGTCTCCATATGAATGCACCTGCTCTGTGATAGTCTCAGGGTTCTGCATCATGAAGACCAAGGAACACACCAGGCAGGTCCCTGATACTGTTGTGGAGAAGTTTAAAGCCGGATTTGGATACCAAAATATTTCCCAAGCTTTAAACATCCCAAGGAGCGCTGTGCAAGCGTCATATTGAAATGGAAGGAGTATCAGACCACTGCAAATCTACCAAGACCCGGCCGTCCCTCTAAACTTTCATCTCAAACAAGGAGAAGACTGATCAGAGATGCAGCCAAGAGGCCCATGATCACTCTGGATGAACTGCAGAGATCTACAGCTGAGGTGGGAGAGTCTGTCCATAGGACAACAATCAGTCCAACACTTCACAAATCTGGCCTTTATGGAAGAGTGGCAAGAAGAAAGCCATTTCTCAAAGATATCCATAAAAAGTCTCGTTTAGAGTTTGCCACAAGCCACCTGGGAGACACCAAACATGTGGAAGAAGGTGCTCTGGTCAGATGAAACCAAAATCCAACTTTTTGGAAACAATGCAAAACAATAGGTTTGGCGTAAAAGCAACACAGCTCATCACCCTGAACACACCATCCCCACTGTCAGACATGGTGGTGGCAGCATCATGGTTTGGGCCTGCTTTTCATCAGCAGGGACAGGGAAGATGGTTAAAATTGATGGGAAGATGGATGGAGCCAAATACAGGACCATTCTGGATGAAAACCTGTTGGAGTCTGCAAAAGACCTGAGACTAGGACGGAGATTTATCTTCCAACAAGACAATGATCCCAAACATAAAGCAAAATCTACAATGGAATGGTTCAAAAATAAACGTATCCAGGTCTTAGAATGGCCGAGTCACAGTCCAGACCTGAATCCAATTGAGAATATGTGGAAAGAGCTGAAAACTGCTGTTCACAAACGTCTCCATCCAACCTCAAAGAGCTCGAGCTGTTTTGCAAGGAAGAATGGGCAAGAATTTCAGTATCTAGATGTGCAAAACTGATAGAGACATACCCCAAGAGACCGCAGCTGTAATCGCAGCAAAAGGTGGCGCAACAAAGTATTAATGCAAGGGGGCCGAATACTTTCACAAGGCACTGTATGTAGATATATCATGCATCCACCAGCAGTCCCATAGACTAATATTCAGAACCCCACAATGAGGGATCACACAAACCCAGACTCAGCAGCAAAAGAGAGAACATTACTCACAGGTGACAACTGGTAATTGACAGGGCACAGCCCATACAAAAACCAAAGGGAATATGAAGCTCTCCTAGTTGCCTTGCTATTTGTCGTTCAGTAAAACTGGCCATACATTTTTAGCTAGCTGTCCTGATACATGCACGTATTCTAAAGATGCATCCACACACATCACTGAGAACAATAGTATCAGGCATGTTAAAACCCAATCTCCCCTACCATCTGACGTTGGGAAGGGTACACATCAGACATTAATTTAATTATGTAAGGCAAGTGTTATATACAGTTTGGGCAAAGCCGAAACACTCATGTCATGCTCTGCTCTCCCAGGCCCTGCACTAAACCATGCCCCACACTTACTAATATCAGGGCATCTAGAGGTTGCGGTAAACTGTACCCAAGTTTGGTGCATCTAGTTTTAGACAAGTGCTCTATATAGAGTAGATATAGCATTTTAAGCCAACACTGGGCCACAATTTTAGCATGATATTCTGTCGCAAGCTAAGGCTCGTTTCACACTGCCGATACAGAGTCCTGGCGTAGAATGCCGAGAATCAGCACGCAGCGGTATTAGTCCAGTCGATTCTCAGCATATTTGCCTAGTTTCGTCTGAATCTCTGCTGTATTCCACTATAGTTAACGGGACCTGATAGCATTTCAGTCGCATCCGGCAAGATGTTCCCGGCCAGAACAGCCAACGAAAATGTGAAACAAGCCTAAGCCAATCGATAGTTCATAGAGTCGGAGAACAGTGTCTCTCCCTGCACCAAATTTATCATCATCCAGATAAGATCCGGTGCAGGGCTATACAGCCGGGCTAAGCTTACTGCCATCTACAAGATTCATAAATCCGCTCCATTGTATCAGTTCTATCCAAAGTGTACCTTTAATTGGAGAAGGAACCTAGAAAATCATCACTTACCTACTGTTTTCCACCGCTTTCATTGCATATTCAACCTGGAATACTCTGCCATCCGGTGAGAATGTAGAAGCCGACAGATCATACTGTAATCAAAGAAAGAATTGTCCATAAAACCGGTCCACCGCCTTCCACATGATCAGATCCCTTAAAGGGGTTATCCAATAAGACGTATTTATCCATAGGACGCACTCAAACAACTACAGCAATTTCAAATATGGCCACTCACAAAACTTTTGTTGTGCAGAAGTAATAAACAAAAACCCTATATACCCCTATATATGGCGGTATCGATGTATTTGTACTGACCTGCAAAATAAAGCTAACTTGCAATTTATGCCACGTGGCGCAAAAATCTATGAATTTATGTTTATCGTAACCCCCCCCCCACACACTAGTAGTGAAGCTAGCCATTAGTAATTAGTACCGGGACGTTGACATATAACGTGACACAGCGACATGACGCTAAGGAGACACATCAGCGGCCACATGACCAACGGCAAACCAGATGTTGGAAGCAGGAATCGGGTAGGTATGATGATTACCACCACAGGTCCAGCCATGCTTGGGGGGGCGGACGGACGGGGGGGGGGGGGGGTGGCATTTACGGTAACCTGCCATTATTGCACACACCAGGCCAGTGATTGGCTGCCACAATCACTTCAATACAGACAACCCATCAGTAAGTGATGACAGCACCTAGCAATATGATGTTACTAAGATAGGAATCCCCCTCTAGAGGTGTCACTGCTATGATTAAAAGATTAGGATACTTTCATCCTCTGGATCGAGATTAGAAATTAGTTGCATTTCCATTGCACAGTGATACATGTCAGTCCAGTGCTTTCACTTTCACTAGTGAGTCAGCACCGGGCGCTGCCACCTCCCTGTAACAGCCGGGATAACATGACTGACAGCCCGGGTGGGCACACTGTGCACTCCCGCTCCCCACACTGCACAAAGAGACACCAAGTACCCCCGGGATCCCCGCTCTAATGAACCAGCTCCTTCCAGTACAAGCCCCGGACACAGCCGGCGTCACCACAGGCAAGCAGCCCGGCTACGGGACACATCACTCACTCACCCCGGTCCCGATAGAACTCATGTCTGACAGCGCTCTGCGGACTCTGGCGGTGAGACGGCACTTTCACTCCTGTCTTCCTCCGTACGCTCACCAGCCAGTATCCTGCTACCTGATTGCTCAGCAATAGACCAATCAGCGGCTTTTTACTAGGGCGCTTGCGCGGCTATTGTAGACGCTCGCACACGGTTTTAGCTTGTGGACTGTGTAGAAGAGCACCCTCCAGTGGCGGGAGGTCTGCACTGCTAAATATATAAAAAAAAAATATATAGATATATACAGTATATACTGGCGTATAAGACTACTTTTTAACCCCTTAAAATAATGGCTACAGTGGGGGGTCGTCTTATACGCCGGATATACGGGGGCCGCACTGTGTGAGGTGTTTTTTTTTTTCCCCGTCAGCGCGTAGAGAGCCCTGCTCTTAGCATACTGAAGTAGCATACTATTCTCTATATTCTCAGGAGGATTTTGAAGGCTTTTAAAGGGAAACTGTCATGCCAGCAAGACCTGTTACAATATCGCAGCTTACAGTTATGATCACCAGGCACTTGCTCTCTTGTTTGTTTTGCAAAGTTTTAGCTTTACCGTACATGTTTGAAACAACCTTATGTTTATAAGTGACAGTTTTGCTGCTATATACAGTACCTGCATGTCATATGCATTTGAATTAAAATTAACATGTTGAAATCAAAGCAGACTTTTTTTCATTTGGGAGAGGGGTAGTCTTATACAGTGAGTATATACCAAATTCTATATTTTTAGGGCAGAAGTTGGGGGTCGTCTTATACGCCCAGTCGTCTTATACGCCGGCATATACGGTATATATATATACACACCGGTAATTCAAAAAATAAATATATATATATATATATATATATATATATATATAGACAAAATTATTAAAAATCATACAAACTACTAGAATGCTTCCCAGGCATTAGGGGAATTCAGGATCCATATGCAAAAAGTGTTGGTGATTTTAAGTAAAAAATTAAAGGGGTTGACCAGCCTTTACAAAGTAATGGACTATCCTTGAAGTCAATGAGAGCAAAGTTGCAGTAACCAGCACCTTGGACTACAAGGTTGATGGAGTTGTGTAGTTCTGCCACTGAAGCTACATCCAAACAGCTGATTGGCAGGAGTACAGGGGTGTTGAAATCCAGCCGATCAGCTAGTGATGGTCTATCCTAAGTATATACAGTCTATGGGTGTACACAGATATCATAGGGCCCTGACAGCTCTATAGAAGTGAACAGAATGGTGGAACACCTGGAGTCAGGGGTGGAGATAGGTGTCACACCTAATGCAGGATTTGAGTATATGGGGCATGTCTCAAGGATCCCAAAGAGAATTCCTGTGTCATGCTCCACCCCCTCAAGCCCCACATGAAGCACAACACAGCAGTTTTGTTCTAGAGAGTTCCTTTAATGTCTACTGCTCAGAGGCGGATTGGCCATAGACCTTACAGGGAAATTTCCCGGTGGGCCGATGCCCAGGGGGCCACCTGGGTCCTCCTCATGGCCAGCCAGTGGAAGTTTTTGGGGCAGTATTTTGTGATGGACTGTGGTATTTGTCTCTGTTGGGCTGGTATAATGTGCCACAATATGGTATTGCTGACCCTGCCTTCCATCAATTTGGACCCAACTACAAAATGGGGCCACTTTTAGTAATTTTTCTAGGGTCACTAAGTTCCCAGTCCGCCCCTGCTACTGCTGTTTAAGTCCATCCTACGTGTTGTGGGATCACTAGTACTATGATACCTGTATGCAGTCACACTTCAAGGATATCACTTATGTCATACTTTAAAGGGGTTCTCAGGGATTTACCCAAATTCTCTCTTTCCACTAACCTTTGGAAGTGAGTTTCAGCAGTACTTACCCTTCTGTCACGCCCCCAATTCCGCAATCTTAGCTGAGATCACATCACCGCCTGACTGGTTGCAGGCTTTCCGTGTATGTTTTGCCTGGAAGTGTGCCCCTTTGCCTTCCTGTTCAGCTGCATAATACACATGTAGCTGAGCAGGAAGATAGCAGAGGAAGAGCCCGGGGTGCATCTGGAGGTCTCATGATCACAGTCAAGATCACCGAATCGGCAATTTGACAAAAGGGTAAGTACTGCTGAAAATCTTTCTTCCACAGCATAGCTGAAACAGAACTTATGCTCTAGAGAACCCCTTTAACCCCCAGTAGCCATATTCTAAAATGTATCCAATGCAGGTACTAACAGTTTTTATTTTAATACAGCTGCAATTACACAAGTGGGATGCAGCCCTGATTGATTGATTTGTGTATGTATCCTATCTACGAACATAATCTGCTCAATAGCTGCATTTTTACACAAGCTATGAGCGCCCAGGTCATGCCAGAAACAAAGAAAGCGCAAGAGAAGCAGCTGCTGCAGCAAGACTGTGCTAAGGCCTATGGGTACGTCCAGGCAGAACGTAATTTAGACAGAAAAATCAGTCAGGGATAATGACATGGATCCGACGGAAATTTTGAGACAAATCTACAGCAATTGCTGAACATATTACATGCAGATTTGCTATGGATTTGCATCGGACGCTGATAAATTGATATGTGGATTTAAAATCCATATCGCCTGTCAATTTATGCTGCAAATTTTACCAGCATCACATAGATGTGGTTTACTGAAATCTGCTATATCAAATCAATCCCTGTTGTGTGTGCACGTACACTCGTTCTCCTCTGTGAACCATCATTGCACCTCCTGCCAAATACTAACGTTTTCTAACACATCTGAATTCCTGTGTGTAGTCTCTTCTTGTAGAAGCGCAGATCTTAGCCTCTCCTTCTATACGTTGGTTCTACATGGACAGAAACTTTGACTTCTAACATTCACTCCTGCAGTATGACAAATGGAGGTGCTGTGGCCGGTCATTTCTTCTCCGAGCTGTCACTGCCTATCCGTTATGCTTGTCATTATGTAGTGCAAAGCTGCCAGGTCCCTAAAATGCAGCAGCGGGGTCTCTAATAAACCTCTCCATGTATAGGGCTTATAAATCAGAGGGACATATACTCAGGAATGAAATCAGGCAACAGGTAAGGTTTCTATCTATATACACCCATCTCTCACAGAATACAGTTCAAACTTCTCACCACAAAACTCTCCACAGTGCTGCCCCTCCCTCATCTCCGTCTACCACCCTACTCGTGCTCTCCGTTCTGTTAGTGACCTAAGACTAACATCCTCCATAATTCATACCTCTCACTCCCATCTTCAAGACTTTTCTCAAGCTGCACCTACTCTCTGGAATGCTCTGCCCAGAATATCAGGTCAGTTCTTAAAGGGGTATTCTCATCTTAGACAATGGGGGCATATCGCTAGGATATGCCCCCATTGTCTTATAGGTGCGGGTCCCACCGCTGGGACCCGCACCTATAGCCAGAACGGAGCGGGGAGCGCTGCGCCTGGAGGACCCCAGGTTTCCGGGGGTCCGGCCACCACCAGGCGCAGCTCCCCGCGCCGCTCATAGGAATGAATGGGAGCCGGGCCGTGCATGCGCGGTCGGCTCCCATTCACTTCTATGGAGCCGACGGCAGTAGCCGAGCCAGCGCTCGGCTATTTTCGGCGGCCCCGTAGAAATGAATGGAGGGCGGCTGCGCATGCGCAGTGCGCCCTCATTCACTTCGGGGGCTCCGTTCTCGATATAGGTGCGGGTCCCAGCGGTGGGACCCGCACCTATAAGACAATGGGGGCATATCCTAGCGATATGCCCCCATTGTCTAAAATGAGAATAACCCTTTAACTTCCCTACCTTCAAATGTGCCTTAAAAACACATCTGTTCAGGCAGGCTTATCATGCTTCCTAAACGGAGTCTTCCCCCACCTCTTCAGACCTGAACTCGATCTTCTGACAGTCTTACATCCAAAGCACTAGCACATGCAGATCAGCCTACACCACTCCTTTCAGTACAGAGATGGCCGGACTACTTAAAGAGAAGCTGTCACCTCTCCTGACATGTCTGTTTTAGTAACTACATGCATTCCCCATGTAATAACAATTCTGGAGCATCTATTCTTATGTCTGTATGTTGTGGTGTTCCTTTATTATTTCTACTAGAAGTTATGGATGTATTGCTAGCAGTCTGCAGTAAGGGTACAGAGAGGAGGTAACCAGTTGGGGGTGTGTACCTGCACAGACTGAACATGGCAGCACTGATTGGATAGAGTCAGTCTGTGCAGGTACACACCCCCAACTTGTTACCTCCCCTCTGTACCCTTACTGCAGACTGCTAGCAATTCATTCATAACTTCTAGTAGAAATAATAAAGGAATGGCAGAACATAGAGACATAAGAATAGCTGTTCCAGAATTGTTATTACATGGGGGATGCAAGTAGGTTTTAAAACAGGCATGTCAGGAGTAGTGAAAGGTCCCTTTAATTTAACAATCAACTACCCTTTGTGATACCCCCACTTCCTCCTAGATTGTAAGCTCCTGCGAGCAGGGCTCTCACTCCTAGTGTTTTAGTTGTATATTAAGCCAGTTACTTTGCGATATCTTTTGTTTTGTACATGAACCCTCTGAATTGCAAAGCGCTGCGGAATATGCTGGCGTGATATAACTAAAAATTATTGTAGATAGATAGCTAGATGATAGATAGATAAATAGATATGAAAGATATAGATTTTTTTTAATCCAGCCATTTCATTTCATGGAGAGTTGTAGACTCTGTTCATGATGCTGCCTTGATATCATGAAGCTAATTTAGCAGTTACAAAAATTTAAAAAAAAAGTTAAAATTAAAAAAAGCAAACTTCTTACACGGTAATGCCAGTATCTGTTTATTGTGCAGATATATCAGGCAAACAGAAGGTTTTGGAAATGCAGTGAGTTATACAAATCTGGGAAAAATGCTGAGTTTATAGGGTGCATTAACTTTTTGGCTTCCACCTAAATGGCCAAATCTAATCTACCCGGTCCCCTTAGCCCTACACAGGCACAATAATACTTAATATGGGAATACAGCACATTACTATATCCTGCTATGCAGGTGCAGACATACATGTATATCCAGTGGAGGAGAAGTAATGTCACCTGCAGCTCCTTAGTTCCAAAACGTTCACCCTTCCCCGTGTGACAAGTGCATTTCAAAACGGACCTCTCTTATGGGTAAAGGCAGCCATTTTTATGCCCTACATCAATATTGAACTCACAAATAATGAGTACATCCTATAAAGGCTTTATGTAGCCCAGTGTGGGATACTGACTGAGCACACATAATGGCTGCCTCAACCGTGTAGCCTACAGGTCCACTGTACGATCAGTGCTTACATGAGAGAATGGAGAAGCTATATAAGTAATTTTACATCATTTCCTAACACTTTGGATATCATGGCATACGACCACCTACAGAAAAGCCAGGAAAAGAGGGAAATATATAATACAAATATACACAAGGCCTTGTTAGCGTTGAAGAGTAGAATAAATTTTTGCACATCTAGTTTAGTCTTTGTCCTAAAACAGTCGTTTTCTGGTCCAGGGTCTTCACTTTTCGGTAGAGAAGGCTCGTTTCATCATTGGAGGTGCGGACTTTCCAACATCAAACATGATTTCAAGAGGCGGGTTGTTAAGACAGCACCAGTCAGGAATACGGCCTGTCTGGTTGTAATATTCTTTAGACACAGAGCGGCTGCCGAGGATATCCTGAAGAGCTCCAAATATCGCTCCTGGATGGTGAAAGAGATTGAGAATAATTACTCTGTGTAATGTGAGTCACGTACATGCGAGTGAGGCACCCTTTCTGCCGAGATGTCCATGCATGTGAAGTACACTAATCCACTGCACACAGTCAAGCTGCATATCTTGGGAGCACTCCAGTGCATATATTATATTAAAATATTATTAGTCATCACATTATGTTATGATCAAAGCTTGACAGAGGTTACAAAGCCATTTCCCGGTCTCTGGAGCTCCATCACTACCTAGGAACAGCAACGAATGTCTCTATTACAAATGAATCTGTCACCAGGTTTATGCTGCTCCGTCCTATAGTGGCAGAAACCCTAAGGCCCCTTCAGACAAGCGTGGGTCACGCTGCGAGTCCGCATCGCAGCTCCCAGCACTGACGGGGGTCACATAACATTATACTGATTTATGATGCTAGGTAACCCTTACAGTTCTGGAATATGTTGGATAACACTAACAGCATTATGTCTGCGTCATCTGATACATTCCAGAACTGTAAGAGTTAAATAGCATCATCAATCAATATAATGTGACCCCCGTCAGTGCTGGGAGGTCAGGCAAGGAGCTGCGTTGTGGACTCGCTGCGTGACACTTGCTGGTCTGCAAGAGGCCTAATAGTGTGTCATTTAGTTTTTCATCTTGCAGTAGTTTCCATAAAATCACTTTATTACATATAGTATGAGGAGAGGGTGGACTTATCACCGTCTCCGCTGTCCTCCCGTGGCTGATTGACAGCTTTTCTCACTGTGGCTAGGAGAGAACGCTGTAAATCAGCAGCTGGTGGACTGGGTGATTGCAGCTTATGAATTTTGAGGACTCTCTCCAGAACCCCAAAATCTTTTAAAATAATGCAAGAACATAAGCTGACTGCTTAATCCCCCGCCACTGACTGCACAGCCGTTCTGTCCTCACCTGCGGTCTGTGCTTACAGGCTGCAGCAGTGACGTGGCCTCAGCAGTATACGGCATGAGAAGACTGAGGTGAGGAATGGCAGCAAAGGGATTAAGTGGTGAGTATATGTTATGTTATCAGATTTAGGTCTCATGCGTGACCGGAGCCATGTTGCAGCCCGTAAACTGCAGATCTGCAAAGTATGGATACTAGTCATGTGCGTTCTGCAATTTTCTCACAGCCATCAGTAGAAATGGCTATGGTTGTCCACAAAACAGACAAGAATAGGACGTGTTCTATAACATGCAGAAAGGCCACATGGATGCGGATAGCACGCGGATGGCATCTGTGTAGTGTCCACATTTTTTGCACCCCCACAGAAATGAATGGTTTCACATACGATCCGCAAAAAGAAGCCGATCAAAAATATGGCTGTGTGAATGAGGCCTAAGTCAGATAACTCCTTTAGTAAAGTGTGATTTTAATGTAAGGGACAACCCACTATAATCAAGGTGTCTGCCATTACTTTATACCGACCTCCGAAAGGGCAGCATAAACCTGGTGACATGCTAAAATGACTCCAGGAGAACACGGACAACTTGTGAGGCGAGATATGATTAATTCCGTAAGTCAGTTAGTCATACATTACCTCCCAGCCAGGCCACGCAGTTTGGCTTTGCAGGTGGACTGTGAACCTTGAAGGTCTTGGTGGCGAGGGCTTCTTTATATTTTGGCTTTTCCACCAAGTATCGGATCTCGGCCATTAACCGGTGAAGAAATCCCGGCAGCATCGCTGTACCTCCAATAACTACAATGTTCTCAGACAGTTGTTTCCTGGTATCTATAGGGCACTAACGCACAGGATGACATGAACACTAACATGCAATATTCTACAATGATCAGTCACAAATCAGGAATGGACAAATTAAATGCAACTCATCACGGCTTCTAATTACAATGATACTAATGAAAACCCAAATCCACACCCAGCACAAGTCTCTTCACTGGGTAAAACCCATTATCTGGATGTGTGAAATCTGTAACTATCACAGGGCTACCACTTGTGATCAGCTGATCAGAGTCAATGGGGTTGTCCAGGCTGGCTGTTTCGGGTCTCCAGTTACTACATCTATGTGTCACTGATTCTGCAGTTATACAGACTTCCATCTGTCTCCTACCTCTACACAGGGGTTGTTTGCAGTGAGACACATCGGTCTTCCAACAAGCTGCATTCACAAAAGGATTTGACCTGGAAAATGGAAATGAGCTGGTCGCGTCTGCCTCCTACAGACACTTGGTTAAGGCCTCTTGCACACGACTGCAAACCGAGGATCTGCAAAATACGGATACGGCCTGTGTGCTGTTCGCATCTTGTTGCGGACCCATTGACTTCAATGTATCAGCATTTTGCAGACATGTTCTATCTTTTGCTGAACGGACACACAAACGCAGAAAGCACACATATGACTTCCATCTGCTTTCTGCATCCGTTTGTCTGTCCTGCAAAAGATATAACATGTCCTATACTTTCCCGCAAAATGCGGACCCACTGAAGTCGTATTTTGCGGATCTGAGGTTTGCAGACTGCAGAACAGATTTGGTCGTGCGCATGAAGCCTAAGACTAATTAGACTAGTGTATGTGGAGAGGGTAGAGCCCTCCTGGGAGGAGAAATACTTTTTCTTTTAATTTCTAGTTATGGCCTCCTAGAGGCTGGGCCTATATCCATGGTGATGTGTCCTGCAATGATATTAACCAGAATTTAAACATTTTTTTTTTATTTCAGATGCTTAAAGGCTGTGTTACCTGTACAAGTGAGTCCAGTATTAAAGTGGCAACAGACTTCTCTTCGTTGTCCTGCTCGAATAACATCTCGACCACAGAATCTCTGTCAATAAAAAGCAGACGTTGTCATCAAAATTGTGGGGTTTTTTTTGTTTTTTTCTGGAGGGGGCAACTCCATATTAATAGCTATGGATTTAGAATGGGATGTGACAAAAGCTCCTATAGGTGTAATGTGTAGGTGTTCTAATACTTCTGTCCATTATATATCATATACAGAAGGTTAGGCTCTAACTACTTTGTGACTGCAATCAAACCACCGAACCTGATGTCTCCTTTAACATGCAGGATCTTCTGTCCATCCAGTGGGTAATCAACATCAGGAGGAGGCGTGGGGCGCTGAAAAAAAAGGAAAGTGCATCACAGAACTGACAGGGTCATAACTTCAAGAGTTGTTGGCCGCTCTCCTGAAATACTTGTATTCTCCATGGAGCATCATTTCTTAGAACTTTAAATTGTACTGCACCTTCCGCCTAACAATTTATGAATGCATTAACAACTGGGTGTTGCCATTACTCTTGCAAAAGAGGCGTGCCTGCCCATCCCCGATAACACATAGTTGTCAATTTATTCAGACATTTCTAGGAGGAATAACAGAGGAACTGCACCATGAGCCACCACCTTAGACAAAATGCTCCAGAATTGTTATTTCATGAAGAATGCAATTATTTTATCAGAAGATGTGACAGGTCATGCCTTATAATTCTTAATTGTACTGTTTCTCCGTTATTCCTCCTACAAATTTATCAATGCATTGACAACTGGGTGTTACCATTCCCCTTGCATCAAAAGGTGTGTGTGTGTCTCTGCAGCCTGCTACTAGCAGCACTGACTGGATAATGTCAGAGCATGTAGGGACCCCCCCACAAACACACTTCCCAGTAACACCCAGTTGTCAATTTATTTATAATGTTCTAGGAGCAAAAACAGAGGTGTCAGATTTAAGGCTCTTGCCCACGACTGTATGCGCTCTGAGACATTTGGTCCGTGAGCGGGCCATATGTCCCGGAGCGGCATAGATCGTGCGCACAGAATCATAGATTACAATGATGCTGTGCACGTCAGGCCGCCCGTGAGGCTATTGTCCTGTACTCATATGATCTTATGAGTGTGGGACAATAGTCCCGCGGGCGGCCTGACGTGCACAGCATCATTGTAATCTATGATGCTGTGCGCTCCCGTGCTCACGATCTATGCCGCTCCGGGTCTTGGAGCGCATGCGGTCGTGTGCAAGGGCCCTTATAAGAAGAAGCGACAGGTCCTCTGTAACAGAAACTCAGGAAGGAAACCTACCTCGGAGCTTCCATCAATGTTAAATTTGGCAGCCTGGATCTTCAGCCCTCGCTGCAGGTCACTTACAAAACAGACACGAACTAGACAGAACGAACATAGTGTAAAAGAGTTCTCGTCAGCAAAATACTTGGCACATCCAAAAATAACACTATTCAGTACAGGCCCACCACACCCATTATCCTCCAGGTACAGGTAACGCCAGCCCAAAACTGCCACAGCTAAAAGAACCGAGCCATGCCTGGAAAACAATGAAGGGGACGTGGTTCTCGTAGCTCCGCGGCCCCTAAAATGAGCTGATACCAAGAGATGGGACACCCACCAATTTAATACTCATGGCCTATGCAGTCTTGCAGTCCTGGTGATAGTCTTTAATCACTGACTAGAACATTATACATATTTCCAATATGCTTTGTTCCAGTTCGTTTTGCAGTCGGTGAATGAAAACACTTGCTCACATTCACAGGGGGTAAACCTGTCCACAGTTAGGGGCCACTGCTGTGTGAAGTCATTTGTTTTTAGACGGAGGCAGCACTGAAGTTCACAGACTGGCGGTTTAAAGTCGCAATGGCGCCAAGAAGGGGCATTCCCAATCTTGGCACTCTGTGCGGCTGTCATTCAATGGAGCTATAGACTTTGTTGTATAACTGGATACGATTTCAATAAAATCTATGACACTTCAATGGTTCTTCAAGGTACTGCTATTATCTTACCTTTAATATCTTCCACTACCTCTTCTGGTACACTGCCTACAACAGTACAGAAAAAAATCCATGACACAGGTTCTCTCAGTGACACTCCCCCCCATGGATATTAGTTACTTAACAAGAGTTAAAGGGGTATTCCGGTTGTCAGAAGTTATCCCCTATCCACAGAATAGGGGACAACTATCAGATCGGTGGAGGTCCTACCTCTGAGACCCCCACTGATCATGAGAACAAGGGCCCCAAACCCACTGCAGCCCCCTAAAAAGCGCTGTACTTGGCCATCTCTGGAATTCCCATAGAAAACAATGGAGTGGCTGCGCATACGTGTGACCGGCCACTTCGTTGTTTTCAGGGGGGCTGCACCGATCCAGTAGTTATCCCCTATCCTGTGTATGGGGGATAACGTTAAACAAACAGAATACCTCTTTAAAATAAAATAGTCTCCTTACTCATAACAGACGGGAGGCTCTGCTCCTTGGCTGTCCCGGTGTCAGCAGTGCACTGCTCCAACAACTGGGCTTCGAGCTCTCTGTAGATATAAAAGGGGGCAACTTAGTATAAGAGATCACATACACAATGACGGTCTATAAGAGAGACCTCTTAGTATAAGAGATCACATACACAATGACGGTCTATAAGAGAGACCTCTTAGTATAAGAGATCACATACACAATGACGGTCTATAAGAGAGACCTCTTAGTATAAGAGATCACATACACAATGACGGTCTATAAGAGAGACCTCTTAGTATAAGAGATCACGTACACAATGACGGTCTATAAGAGAGACCTCTTAGTATAAGATCACATACACAATGACGGTCTATAAGAGAGACCTCTTAGTATAAGAGATCACATACACAATGACGGCCTATAAGAGACCTCTTAGTATAAGAGATCACATACACAATGACGGTCTATAAGAGAGACCTCTTAGTATAAGAGATCACATACACAATGACGGCCTATAAGAGAGACCTCTTAGTATAAGAGATCACATACACAATGACGGCCTATAAGAGACCTCTTAGTATAAGAGATCACATACACAATGACGGTCTATAAGAGAGACCTCTTAGTATAAGAGATCAAATACACAATGACGGTCTATAAGAGACCTCTTAGTATAAGAGATCACATACACAATGACGGCCTATAAGAGACCTCTTAGTATAAGAGATCAGATACACAATGACGGTCTATAAGAGAGACCTCTTAGTATAAGAGATCACATACACAATGACGGTCTATAAGAGACCTCTTAGTATAAGAGATCACGTACACAATGACGGCCTATAAGAGACCTCTTAGTATAAGAGATCACGTACACAATGACGGTCTATAAGAGACCTCTTAGTATAAGAGATCACGTACACAATGACGGTCTATAAGAGACCTCTTAGTATAAGAGATCACATACACAATGACGGCCTATAAGAGACCTCTTAGTATAAGAGATCACATACACAATGACGGTCTATAAGAGACCTCTTAGTATAAGAGATCAGATACACAATGACGGTCTATAAGAGAGACCTCTTAGTATAAGCGATCACATACACAATGACGGCCTATAAGAGACCTCTTAGTATAAGCGATCACATACACAATGACGGCCTATAAGAGACCTCTTAGTATAAGAGATCACATACACAATGACGGTCTATAAGAGAGACCTCTTAGTATAAGCGATCACATACACAATGACGGCCTATAAGAGACCTCTTAGTATAAGAGATCACATACACAATGACGGTCTATAAGAGAGACCTCTTAGTATAAGAGATCACATACACAATGACGGCCTATAAGAGACCTCTTAGTATAAGAGATCACATACACAATGACGGCCTATAAGAGACCTCTTAGTATAAGAGATCACATACACAATGACGGCCTATAAGAGAGACCTCTTAGTATAAGAGATCAGATACACAATGACGGTCTATAAGAGAGACCTCTTAGTATAAGAGATCAGATACACAATGACGGTCTATAAGAGAGACCTCTTAGTATAAGAGATCACATACACAATGACGGCCTATAAGAGACCTCTTAGTATAAGAGATCACATACACAATGATGGCCTATAAGAGACCTCTTAGTATAAGAGATCACATACACAATGACGGCCTATAAGAGACCTCTTAGTATAAGAGATCACATACACAATGACGGCCTATAAGAGACCTCTTAGTATAAGAGATCACATACACAATGACGGCCTATAAGAGACCTCTTAGTATAAGAGATCACATACACAATGACGGTCTATAAGAGACCTCTTAGTATAAGAGATCACATACACAATGACGGCCTATAAGAGACCTCTTAGTATAAGAGATCACGTACACATTAGATAAGTGTCGGTAGAACACATCTTCGTCTGGCAGCTATCACTCCGCATTTAGAGAAAGGGCTGTCCAGATGGGCCCAATCCTTTAAAGGGGATGGTCCATCTCACACATTGGTGGTATATCACTACTAGTATCAGATAGGTGCAGGTCCCACCTCTGGGAACCACACCTATGTCCAGAACAGGGCCCCAAAGCAAAGGAAAGCACACCACACATGCATGGTGTAGACGTTTATAGTGTAGACTGCTCTTTTATAGGATTACAGACATTAGGGTTGGTAATGTCTAATCTAATACCATAGGTATTCCCATAGGAGAGGTGGTTACACATGTACGGCCAGGAATAAAAATATCTGGATGTGACCAAAGCTTCATATCTCAATACTTACTTGTGAATAGCTTTTCCACCCAAGGGCAGAGCACCCCAACAGCTGAGGATTGGAATACCCTCATATATCTGACACGTGTTAAGGATGAAACTACTGCAAACTCAACAATTCCTATCCATAACCAGCGCCCCCAGCCACCAGATCCCAACTCTAATTTTTAGAAAAGTAAGGAAGAGGTCTGATTGCTAGGGACAAGACTCCACACAGTTCTTTCGAATGCCCTATGGCAGCGCTGCAGGGTAAATAGACACCAGTCTATGGGTTCTCTCATCAGTACCAGCTAACCACGGGAGAAGGACTCCCTGCAGTAAGCTAGTCTGTGGGAGGTTTAGATATCTGAGCCTATAAATTACTGGAAAAGACGTTTTTCAGCAAGGAATGACAGTACTTTCCATAGACTACTTCTATACAGCCACTGACAAAAGAGGATACAGGCAGAACAAGGGTCTCTCGATATCCACAGTCCAAGACCATTGCAGAGTTGATTCCAAGTGTCATCAGAGACATCAGGTGTCCCGGTGCAAACAGCACAGATGGAACCTGCCAAAGAAGACGAGACTCTGGTTACTTAACTGCAATCAGTTCACATCTATGTCGTCTTTCACGGTTTTCGGTTCTGTCAAAGAAGCAGAAAACTGAAAGGATAGAGGGCTGGACCGGTCACACATCAAAGGTGCCCGAAGGACTCCCTAACAATAATGAGGTCCATTGGGTCCCATTGTGATGTCCGCATATTCTTCTCGTCCACTATGACGTATCCTGCAACGGAGGCTTGTCCATGGGGTATTTTTAATACAGAGCGCAACCCCATTCAGTGTGGACAGGGCCTTTAAAATCACACGAAGCTTTATTCCAAAAATCGTCATGATACCTGGACTCACTACAAACCAAATCCAGATGGCATAACGTCTGTAATATAAGCAAGAAAGCAAACAACGCGTTCATTATTAGCCCCGTAAACCGCAGCCACTCCCCAAGGACGCCCGTAAAACAAGTGACCTTTTCCGGGGCAGTCTGCAGCTGAATGTCACAACCTTGTGAACTTTCTTACCTCGAAATACTTGAAAAGAACCCGGGTCAGAGTCTCCCTGAAGTGGGAAGGGGAAAGTACGGATTCTATCAAGACAACACGGCGGTCACGGGGATTCACCAACAAGTGTCTGCAAAAGAACAAACGGAGGAGTTAAAGGGTTTGTCCCACGAAAAATATTCTACAGTTTACAAATCAGCGCCTGGATCTGAACACTTTTGTAATTGCATGTTATTAAAAATTCTGTATAGTCAGTGAGTTATTCAATACACTCTATCTGTATAGCGCCACCTGCTGTTTGTTTTTTTTTCTAATTTTTGTCCTGCTCACTGAGAAGGCCGCACATGCTCAGTTTCATCCTTCCACTGCCTCCTGAGCTGTGATAGGGGGATCATGGACACGCCTCCTGAGCTGTGATAGGGAGATCATGGACACGCCCCCTTGATATAAATCTAGCAGAGCAATGAATGCGGAGATCTCTGGATCCATGTGAGGTACAGGGCTGGTTCTAGCTTTGTTAGAAAGGGATTGTCATGTACTATATGATGATGATGATTCTTTTACATTAATTGTGGCATAACGTCTTTAAGACACGCTTAGGTTAGGCTGGAATCATACAAGCAGTTTTTGTTTTAACCTAACCCAGGGCCAGATATAAAAGACGGGAAAAGTATCAGTCTTTCCTTTATACTGTTCCTTCTTCAAGGACCCACTCCTGTCCGTAGCTCAGACAACTGTAGTGCTGTGTCACAGAAGTCATGAAGGTGCAAAGTGTGAAAAGAAAAGCTTCAATTTCTTCTGCTGTGTATATATATCGTTCTGCAAACTGCAGTCACCGCAGAACCTCTTCTTAGAGAGAGGTAAAGTACATGTCATTCAATCAAGGATCGGCACAAGGGACTAAACACTGCAAAAGATATGTTCTGCAGGAAGAGATAAGCAGTGTCTAGGTGGCGCCGCTCATCTCTGAATGTGATAATTATACAAATATGTACCTAGATGTCACCTGGAAGATTACCACAGACGTGTATTATATTCTGTACAATATAATGTCTCTGAACTCCAACAGAAATGTCATGGTGCTGCGTCCTGCCGTGTGACCTCAGCATAAACATGGATATTATTAATCACATACAGGAAAACCAAGGAAGGTCATCTGAACACTCTGATATACGACCGTGCAGAGTGCCATTCATTATCTTGCTTTACCTTTGTTGTCCGGGCGGATGTCAGCAGAAGAAGCCATCTAATCACTTGATGACTACGGGCAGCCATATTTCTGCCTCAATGAAGTCAATAACTGTGATTTGACAGTCTCGGCTTAAAGGGGCTGTGTGAGATCAGACTTTGATGGCATATCACTAGGATAGGTCATCAAAGTCAGATAGGTGCGGATACAACCTCTGAGACCCGCACTTATCTCCAAAGAGAGACCCAGAAAGTGAAGGAGAGCCCACTGCACATGTGCGGCGTGGTCTCCATTCATTTCTATTGGAGTTCAGAAAATAAAGTCTCATAGAATTGCAATCGCGGCCACCACTCCATACGCTTCTATGGGACTGCTGAAGATGGCCGAGCCAGTGCTCAGTGATCTTCGGCAGTGCCACAGGAATGAATGGAAGGCAGCACTCACTTCAGGGGTCCGATTCTGGAGTTAGGTGCGGGTCCTGCACCTATCTGACTTTGGTGGCATATCCTACCTCTGGGTAGAGGTCATTGGGATCCTATGCTAAGCCTTAGGCCTTGTTCACACTTCCGTGTGACACGTCGGTGAAAAAAAACGTACATTTTTCATCCTTGAAGGTGTCCGTGGTTGGTCTGTGTGTCTGTTTTTACCATTCGTGTGTCATCCGTAATTCACTGACGTTGCTTAGCTGAAAATGAATTTCCAAAGAAGAGTCTTCAGTGAAAATGGATGCAATACGGACACACCACGGATGTGTGTCAGTGATTTTCACAGACCCATAGACTTCAATGGGCGTGCTTGGTCTGCATCAAGGATCAAAGTAGTGCATGTGTCCATGATTTTTTTTTTACTGACCCACAGTCAGTAGAAAAATACTGAAATGTGAACAGACACATTTAAAACAATGGGCACGTGTGCACACGCCAGTGAAAAACGGAAATGTGAACAAGGCCTTATTCACACGTCAGTGTTTGTGAGCCAAAAACGGGATTGGAGCTTCCACAGAAATAAGATATAAGGGAAAGATCTGCACCAGTTCTGTGCTTTTGACTTGCACCTGGTTTTGGCTCAAAATCACCGATGAAACACTGAATGTGTGAATAAGACATTATCTAGTTGTAAGCGATATCCGTTATTGTAATGTTGCCTGTGATGATAATGAGATGACTGTTGAAAAGTGATATCTACAGAAAAGGGAATTTTCACATATTATTAGGCTTAGAGGCCAATATGAAAAAGAAAGGATTTTAAGATTTATTTTTTTTTTTAAATATAGAGCTAGGAAAATCAATAAATAAATCACCACAAAAACATGATTAAAGCAATAGGTCAATACCTGATGACATTCTTATTAAAGGGGTTGTCAATCAGACTACAAACCCCAGCGCAATCAGCTGTTTTTACAAGGGGAAGCAGCGGCCGCCCAGGCTGATCCCCCGCAGTAGTGTTAATGTAGAAGTAGATGACGGCCAATCCAGTGGATGGCTGTTCATATAACACAAGGACGGCAGCCCAGGGGGGTACTGAGCAGGGCTCCTCTAGTAAGTCATATGACAGGGAAGTCTTCATGTGACAGCCCCTTTATTGTTCTGCAGCATCTTACCTGAAATACAGCATGTGAATGAAGTCTATCAGGTAGGAATACAGCTCCTCCGTATTTATGTGATACTGGACAACCTTTATAGGCTGCAAAGGAAAGACAAAATAATATTAAATTATTCTCCATGTGCTTAGTAAATATCCAATAAAAATATAATAACCAAACAGCAGCCAAAGCCCAGTGCTAGGCCTGAAGCACACGGCCATCTCTTGGGCTCAGAGCCTGTACGGCGTCAAATGGACTTGGTAAGGGATTGTATTGGTAGTGGTTACTCCGTGTGCTGTGTATGGCACAATGCTATTACAGGAGACAGGAAAACGGCATGGTGGGGGGTGTAGTATGTGTCTTTTGATTTCTCAAAATTTCTCTCTATGTCAGCCTTTGCCATGAGTTTACCAGCGGCAGAGAGAATACCGCTGTCTGCACTACACATCCCAGGGCAGTTTTTATTGCAGCTGTAGTCACTGAAGTCACTGGCAAGATACAAAAACGAAGCACAAACATGCAGAAAAAATAGAGTTTAACAAAAAAAAAAAAAACGGTCTAAAACATGTTGTTTTTACATTACTATGTGAAAGGGCCTTACGCAGAACTGTCATGTGTGAATGGGACTTCAGGGTCTCTATGTTGATCCAATAAGAAAAAAAAGAACAGGATAGACCAGTGATGGCTAACCTCCGGCACTCCAGCTGTGGTGAGACTACGACTCCCAGTGTGCTCCATTCATTTCTATGGAGTGCCAAGCAAGTTTGCATTTTGGAAGTCGTAATTTTACCACAGCTGGAGTGCCAGAGGTTAGCCATCACAGGGATAGGGGACAAGTGTCTGATTGGCAGGGGTCTGACCACTAGGGCCCCCTCTGATTACAAGAACAGGGCCCCCCCCCCCATATGAATGAAGCAGCAGTCATGCATGTGTACTGCAACTCCAATCAGCTCTGGGGTCTGCCAGAGATAGCCAAGTGCTCATCCCATAGCGCTGAATGGAGCAAAGGGCTTGCATACATCACCTCTGCTCTACCCAAGCTTGTGCTCCCAGTATAGATAATGCCCCCCAATAGTCTCCCTAGGATTTATTATGCCCCTCATTACTGCCCTTAAGATTACCGATAATTATACAGTTCATTAGTGTAATCAGTACAGACAGTAAAAAACTCCCCTCAGCACAGGCACACTGGGAACACTTACTGTACACTGGAGGCAGAAGGACCCGTGATCATGTGATCACACTGGGAGCATCAGGCCCGGCTGCCTCCAGTGAGAAGGCATTCCCATTGTGCCTCTGCTGAGGGGAGTATTTTTTTTCCATAGTGTAATGGCCTTTAGACAGGCGCTCCTCAGTCTAAATGGCCATTAAAAACAGGGCCTGTGATTAAAAAAAAAAAAAAAAAAAGAAGCCATGTGAATATTCCCATATACGGCAATGGTTCTGAAAACGATTACCTTGGAAACGCCCGGCTTTCTTATTTCGCTCCGAATAATGCATCTTGGACCAGATTCACCGGCAAATCCACACCTAGAACAGAGACGTCTCAGTTACAGCTCCTGCGGCCCACATCAATTAAAGGGGTTTTACTGGGTGACCCATCCTTAGGGTAAGTCATCAGTACCTGATTGGCGGTGGCCCGCGCTGGCTCCTGCATGTCCATGTTCTGGACGCAGGACCGTTTACATCCGTGCTGCATGCTCGGCTTCAGCTGTAACAAGGCCACAAGCAGTACATGACCACTGAGGCCAGTCATTGGCTGCAGCGGAGCATGTGACCATGCAGCATCGTCTGGGGATTGGAACACAGAAATGCGGGAACCAGTGCGGAGGTCCGGAGAGACTGGGAGCAGATAAGTATCAATCTCCTATTTACAGAGGCAGGCTGCATGCAGTACAGAAAGTATTTTTACCGGAGAACCCCTTTAAATATAAATTATCTTCAAATATACAGTCCTGAAATCACTTCCACAGTGTTACACAGGATGGTATGGTTTTCTAAGGATTCTTTCACACACAGTTTTGGCCCTGGCATTCATCTGGACCACAAAAGAAAATACACTTCCAAAAAGCGCCCAACGGTGTTTTAGCACCTGGCAATTTTTTGGTAGAGCTTGGCATGCCTGGCATTATTTTTTAGGGGAAAGTATGTGCTCTCTGTAAGGTCACTTTTGTACAGCAGTATGGGAAAAAAAAGACAGTGGTTGAAAAAAAGCAAAAAATTAATCACAGATTCCAAATGTATTTTTTTTGCAAAAAAATAAATAAATAAAATAAAAATGGAGCTTTATGGGAGAAAAAACTGACAAAAAAAGGGAAAAACCACCAGATGTAGAGACCCTGCAATTTGTAAAATAAAAACACCAATGGCCCACAAAATGCACCTCGAGGGTGAAAAAACACCTCTACAAAAATATAACAAATTTTAATAAATGCTTCTGCGTTTAATATTTCCCGTAGACTTCCATGTAATTTCATGGAACCGGTGTTTTCTGCCTAGGGGTTATTTCACACTAGTCAGTTTTCTGTCCAGCTGTATTCTGTTTTCTGCAACGGCCGGCATCTGGACTGAACCCGCCCCTTTTATGTCAATGGCTATAGGAGCACAAGCATCATTTTTCACTTTACATCGCTGTTTTATCCATTTTTCACACAGGACTGGTTCATTCAAGTCGATGGATCAGTGAAAAAAAACTGACAGCACTAGCAGGGCATCTGGATTCTGACAGTTTTTCCACTGACAGTTGCTATAAGAGATATTGTGTGTTATTCTTCAGTTTTCCTTCACATGGGTGAAAAATGCATCAAAAACTGCATCCACATGGGAAAAAAACTGATTTTCATAAAACACGGAAGCATACTGACGAAAAAAAAAAGCCCAAAAAAATAAAAACCCTCTAAAATGCAAAATCAGTCCCAGCCGCAGTTCCTGCAGCATCATGAACATGAAGCCACAACCAGCAGTCCTCACTTCACTGCGCATGCGCCGGACGCCGCTACGACAGTTCAGAGGCTGCAAGCACTCTTCTTTACGGTCCAAGGCCCATTTTAGAGAAGTGACATCTTTATACAAGACGATTACCATCCCGTAGGGCACTATGATGGCGGTTTATTCCATGACAGGTTCCCTTGAAGTCGCTGCATTCACTGCTATACATTACTGCGCACAATCAGATAGCGGTAGTCACTGCAATGAACGAGAACCTCAGGCTACTACTTCACACATGGGACATTTTGCCAGATGATCGCCCCAAAAATCTACAATGGCCCAAAGCCAAATGTAAATACACCTCTTATGAGATGGCTCAGGACTGACACCTACAGCGTGGTCATGTGACATCACCAAGAATGACACCTATCCGATACCTGGCCAGTGCTACCTGTGAAGAGATCTATATTCACCAGCATCCCCCCGCGCACCCCTATCGCTTGGTTCCTGATCCCCACCACTCTTCACTGGACTTCTGGTCCCAGTTTGTGACCTCCCCCACGGACGTGTTCATGAGTGCTGCTGAAGCCAATGACTGGTCTCTGTGGTCACGTGTCCCCAAACAGCATGTGACATGGTGCTTGGGGACACCACTACCGATGCAGACATTGGCTGCAATGGCACTCATGACCCTATCCGTGCAAAGGTGACAGACTGGGACCAGAAATCCAGTGAAGTGAGTGAAACACAATGGGCGGTGGCGAGCCAGTCAGGATAGATCTCTTCTATATTAAAGGGGGGGGTTCTATCTCAGACAATGGTGGCGGTATGGCTAGGATAAGTGCAGGTCCTACCGATGGAACCTAAAGTGAAGGAGAATATACTGCGCATGCGCTAAGCACTCTCCATTTACTGCTATGGGAGTTGCCTCTCTATTCACCTCTATGGGGCTGCTGGAAATAGGCGAGCCAGTAGTGCACTCTCCTTACCCTTTCTGGAGATAGGTGCAAGTCTAGTACCTGACATTGATGGAGTATCCTAGCAACACACCATCAATGTTTGAGAGTGGAAAACCCCTTTAATTCTACATGATATCAATGCAAAGCTATAGAGAGCTCTAATTCAGTGCAGACAAGTCTTATACAGAACTCTATGGTGCTCCAGTCCTCCAGCTGCCTGCAAGGCCCATAGCGCCTCTACTGAACAGACGCCAGGCCGGAGAGGGTGGGACGTGGCCGGTACTCACTTGGTGAACGCCTCCCCCAGGTCTATTACCACGGCGGTCTTCTCTCCCCCGCTGCCCAGACCCTCGTACAGCGGCATCACTGCAACCACAGCCCGGCCTCCGCCTCAGCTGCTCACTGACTGACAGGGGCGGGGCGTGTCAGGACTGGGGTCCTTCCACTAGAAAGGGCTGTCTAATACAATGCCTGCCCTAAACTGGCTTTTACAAAGCATGCGCGTCACTGTCACAATCAAGTGTATGGAATTATTACATAGAGATGTGTTGTAGAGTGTAATTCTACCACAGAAGTAGCCATGTCATGGTATACTGCAACCACTGCCTGGTTATAGACATACAGCGCGGGAATAACATTATGTGTATATGTTTATCTGTGTATCTAATATCTATCTGTTGTATCTATGTCTTATCTATCTAATTATCCATCTCATATCTATCTATTTGATATCTATCTAATTTTCATCGATCTTTCTATCGATCTATTTATCTAATTATCCATCTTTCTATCTACCTCATATCTAGCTATCTATCATCTATCAGTCATCTATCTTTCTCTTATCTATCTTAATATCCATCTGTCTTTCTATTTATCTCATATCTAATTATCCATCTAATATCAAATCTATTTAACTAATTTTCACAAAAATGAAAGAATAGTGATCCCGCCAGTGATTGTCGATGGAAAATCTACAACTTATACCTGACTAATGTGTCTCCAAATAATTATCAAGCACTCCTTAGATGTCACATTTAATACAGTCAATGATCAGTACAAATTTTTAAACATATTCAGTATTTTATCTGATGATTTTTAAGGAATTCAGAAAAGCATATCCACTACCTGGCTTGAATACAAGAATTATCTTCCTATTATCAGTTTGTTATAAGTCACATATCAGCTGGATTGATAAAAATTCATATTTTCTCCGGGCTAGGGCAGTCTGTGGATTTGATAATTTGATGCACTTCCTAAAATATGCTCAGCTTTGTTTTATTATAGGATGGGATGATGTCCAAATGGTGGATCCGTGATGTAGATTCGTCACCAGATTTCTGCACCTAATCTTCCCAGCCCAATATGGACAGTACCTCTAGTTTGGAAGTTAAATGTTAAATCTCCCATACACATTAGACACAAACGCCTGAAAAAACCCAAGTGAGCCATCATGGTGCACTTTTTAAAAGAAGCAAGAAAGACAAAGAAATGCCACTTAATGAGCAAAACACCAGGAGCAAAAAACCTATTGTGTGTCCTATGTTTCCCATAGACCTTCAGATAACATCTGGTGGTGGCATTTGTATTGCAAAAAAAAAACAACAACACACAGACAGCAAAAAGAGGCAGAAAACGCCACTAAAAACACAAAAGTGCAGAAAAACGTCAGCAAAAATGTACATATAAATTTACCCTAAAACAGATGTGTCAGCTGAATGTGCCGCTCTGTGTAAGGCCAGCATATTACAGATACAGGTCCATTCTCCTATCAGCCAATATTTGAAAAAACGTGAAAAATATATTGTGCTTTTTGACAAACAGTTATGTCTGCTGTATTTGCGAAGGGGGTTGCTCCTGCACCTCCAATGGGCCCTCAGAGGTGATTGATAGTTTGGCTTTTCTGGTGTTAGGTTATGTTCACATGGACGATTTTTTTACTGAAAAAAAACTGATGAATGTTTTTTCCTGACATGTTTGGTGCGGCTTTGACATGGATTTTAATTCCTGCCTATTTTCAATGGGAATTCTGGACACACAATCCACATCAAGATTCCCCACTGAAATTAGTGGGGAAGTTCTGCATGAATTTTCGGTGTGGATTGAAAGTTGAAAATCTGCCTCCAAAAGTCTGCACTGATTTTTAAAAGCAGGGGGTTTTTTTGGTATGTTTTTAGCATATTTTTTGCACGTTTTTGGCATATTAATGAACCTTTTATAAAGCTTTTTTGGGGTTTATACTTTATGCTTGCAGTTTTTTGCCGCTCATCTTTCATTTTAATGGGAGATTTGGCATGGATTCCAGTATTTTTTGCGGACTCCGATCCGCATTTTTCACATGAAAAATGTGGACCCATTCATTTCTATGGGTCCGCAAAAAATACTGAGAGCATATGGTGTGCTGTCCGCACCCGTATGCCCGTTCCGTAGCCCCGCAAAAAAGATGGAACCTGTCCTATTCTTGTCCGCAAAACGGACAAGGATAGGCATTGTTACAATGGATCCGCAAAAAAAAACGGATGCCATACGGACGGCATCCGTTTTTTTTGCGGATCCGCAATTTGCGGACCGCAAAACACAACGTTCGTGTGAAACCGGCCTAATCATGTAGAGAAAGTTACTACAAGGCACTTACTAATGTATTGTGATTGTCCATATTGTCTCCTTTGCTGGCTGGATTCATTGTTCCATCTCATTATAAACTGCTCATATCCAGGGATTATGACCATCCTACAATCAAACTCAAAATCAAAGAAAATGTGCTAACCTCTCCGTGGGAGAGCACATAGGCTGGTTCCTATAGTGTGCAAGCACGACCACCACTGCTTGATTGCAGGGTGGACGTAACCATGGAAATGCGCAGTAAGCACCCAGTACTGTATTAACTTTCTCTACATGATAAATGCTGCTTGCTAAAGTGAGACAACCCATTTAAAGGGTTATTACCATCTCAGCCGATGGGGGCATATCGCCAGGATATGCCCCCATTGTCTGATAGGTGTGGGTCTCACCTCTGGGACCCTCCCCTATATCGAAAACAGAGCGGAGAAATGAATGGAGGGCGCATGTGCAGCTCCCCGCTCCGTTCTCGACATAGGTGCGGGTCCCACCGCTAGCGATATGCCCCCATCCTAGCGATATGCCCTCATTGTCTAAGATGGGAACACCACTTTAAGTTCTTGACACTTTTCAAGATCTCTGTTTACTGTCAATGAATCACAACATTATTGTTTTGTTTAGCGTTTGTTACAATGTATCATTCTATGCAATCCTGTGTAAGCAAAACAGCATCTGTTTCTCTCCTGTAGTCCAGACTGGCATACACTTGTAACAAACCATAGCCATGGGTGCACTCACATCTGCAGTATTTCCCTCGTAAAAATGCTGGACTAAATATCGCCACATGCTGCGGATGCATGCTGCTTTTTTTTCTGATTTTGAGCCCCATCAGGGACAACTTGATGCTCATGTCTGTAAAGCGCTGCGGAATAAAGCAGTGCTATATAAATGCATAAAATAAATAAATCATGTCCAGTAAATGGCGGACCCCATAACGGAAATCAGACCCAATTTTAGTCTAACGGAGTCTGTCAGGCGCCATTGCCACTCGTCATCTGATGGATCCAGAAATTCTGTCATTTTGGTTGTTCTGTTACTGTGGCGGACCAGACAACAGAGATGGTTAGCGGAGGTGTAGCACCAGTGTCAGGACTGGTTTTCAGCCTCTGTTATAAAGAAGAATATTCCATTCACTGGAAGCAAGCAGGGGTCATGCAAATTATAGAGAACAGATTCACTCCAATATAACATTTTCAGCAATGACCCGGTGTTTTTCACCTATGGCTTGGTTGCCATTTCTTGGAAAGCATGCTGACAACCAGTAGCTCACAAGAGGTTGTCACCCAACTTTCCCAGACTCCAGAAAGGCAAATCCACTTTTTAATGCAGCACTGTATAACCACATAAGGCATCTACATAATAAGTAAGGAAAATAAACCCTGGAGAGAACAGTAATGGGGGCCATATTAGTTGTAACACATCTCTCCTAGACTCCAGAAAAGCAAATCTCCCTATTAATGATGCCCTGCATAACTACAAACGGTGTTTCTCTGTAATAAGCCTGGAAAAACCTAGTGACAACCCAGGTGAGAGCAGTTATGGGGGCCATAGTTGTCACCCAGCTTTCCTAGACTCCAGAAAAGCAAATCTGCCTCTTAATGGAGCGCTGTATAACTATGTAATGTGTTTCTCAATAAGCCAGGAAAAGCTTGGTGACAACCCTGATGAAAGCAGTAATGGGGGCCATAGTTGTCACCCAGCTTTCCCAGAAACAGACAAAACCTAGAACAGCTGAATAATACTTTTAGCAACTGGCAACCAGGGCAAAGCAAAGGGGTAGGTTTATTACCGGCATATATATATATATATATATATATATATATATATATATATATATATATATATAGCTCTATATATAGAGATTGATTTTTATTTTATTTTTTACTATTATTAGGGGTAAGTCATCCTGCCTTAGATGAAAGCTGTTTTTGCATGTGCATCATGTCTATGTAATAGGAAACTAGTAAAACTAGTAAAACACAGTAGAGTGGAGGTCCCTTCCCCTGCACCCACTCCAAGCCCATGCTGTGCCCGGCATCTGCAGCCTGGAATGAATGGTGTGGATATGGGAGGAGAGGGGAGGAGGGCTGCGCATGCGCGTTACCAGGCTTGGGGCTGTGGAGTGAGCCAGGCTCCCAGACTGATGTGTGCTACCTGCCCCTCTCCGGAGATCAGCACGAGCCTGGGCGGGTCCATCACTGGAGACCGGGGAGAGGAAGATCTCTACCAAACCCATCCGATTGTAGAAAGAGGGCAGCAGCACCGGAGCCATGGAGAAGATGCTGGGCACAGGGCATGCCTGATGCCAAGGGCTCATTGCACATAAGGCTGGCTGGTAAGGGTACCCCCTCCCTCTCTCTCATGCTGCCACCTTGACTACCGTTTGTTTTGATTGTATAAAGAAGCGTAAGATGACATAATGCCAGCTCTGGTTTTACCCATTTTTGCAAGAATAGCAAGGCATGGCCACAATGCAATCTTTCTGTGGTGCATAGTGCCAGGGATGGGACCGGGTGCAGGTTGGCACCATTAACTTTTTTTTTTATTATTATTATTATTATTAGACTGGCACAGGGTGTTTATGTTAAACAGTAACCAGATTATTTACAAACAACTGTAATAGATACAATGTATCAAGTGATCCATACAGACACCACCAATCGTCAGTGTGTCTTTTTTCAAGTCGGTCCCCATTTGACAGCTAAAATGCCAACCATACAGCCCTCGCAAGGGTTGTCAGTCACCCAACTTTTTTCAAGACTTCTGCATGTGAGATTTGCTTCGCTGCTCCCCACAGCCCCATTCGGCTGGAAATGCTTGTTACTTGTAGCACCAACATATGCTGAAGCGCTGTGCACAGAGACCGCAGAAAATTTCTAAGGGGCGAATTTGCACTTCTAAGGAAATAAGAATGGGTGAAATCTGGAAAAACGTGTCTATTTCTGCAGCTATTGTACCAGAAATACGAGTTAGACCACTGCCCACTCCACCGCTGGGGTGCACATTGTTTAGCTAAAAGTCAGTTTTTTACTTTGCCGTAGAGACGCTTCAAAAGTTAAAGATTATATGAATCTGTAAATGTATACTTTGACCCTTTTTCTCTTAAAGGGGATTTACAGTCCCTGCTGGGGACCCCCCACCCTCCTTGCTAGGGGCCCTACTCATTTGAATGACCTAAATGTAAATTTCTAAGGGCTGTGTCACACCGACAGGTTATCTAAGCAATCATTGGTCAGATGGCCACACACACAGATCTGTTGTTATACACACCGACTATTAGGCTCCATTCACACGTCCTGTTTTTCTTTCCTGATTCGATCCTGATTTTTTCAGGACCCATTGAAATGAATGGATCCAGATCAGGATCGAATCAGGAAAGAAAAACAGGACATGTGAATGGAGCCTTAGTCTGATTGGACAGATATTGGTCAGATAATCTGTTGGTGTAATACAGCCCTAAAGGTACCTTTACGAGGTGATTATACCGTAAATTATCTTTAAATTGAGCGAAGCTGTGAGTTTATTGAGTAGTGTAATAGCAATGAACGATAGAACGACAACTGACAATCAGTAATTTTCTCGTTTGTTCGAGCGTGTGTGTGGGCTCAAAAATCATTGCTGCACATTAAGGCCTCTTTCACACGAGCGTCGCGGATTTGTTCAGGATGCGTTGCGTTAAAAACGCGCAGATTGCATGCGGATGCAATGCGTTGCGTTTTTAACGCACCCCCATTCATTTCTATGAAGCCTGGGCTGCGTGAAAAACGCAAAATATAGAACATGCTGCGTTTTTCACGCAACGCAGAAGTGATGCGTGAAAAAAAACGCTCATGTGAAAAGCCCCATTAAAATGAATGGGTCAGGATTCAGTGCGGGTGCAATGCGTTCGCATCACGCATGAGTAAATGAGTAAAATTCAATCATGAGCAAAAATTGCTCTGAAGGTGTAAATAGCCTTTAAGACAATTTGATCTCTGTTTATTCCAATTTTTTTTTAGCGTTTACCAAATGGTATAAACTATGTGATAAGTGGATTGTTCGGGACGAGGTGATACCAAATATGGGGATTTTATTTTTCCATTGTCTGCTGATCCATGCAATTACAGCAGGAGCCTGGTTGTCATGAGAAAGCTAAAGCCTTGCCCTTCCCTGTCGTAAAAAGGCAGAGGCCTTACCTAAGGCCCCTTATTGACCGCTGCAAAAAGACATATTGGTGAGGTTAGCTGAAGGTCTATTGCAAATATGAAACACAGGACACCGATTTTTTTTTATTTTTTTTTGTTCGTTAGGTGACAGTTTTTGTCTTTTTGTCTATTTTAAAAAATGCAGCTTGCTGGAGCTCTTGGACTTTTATCAAGCGTTTTCATGTCATTTTCTCTGTAGGGGAAAAACACCATAAAGATAAAGCTAGTGGTGAGACACACTGGGGGTCACTTATCAAAGAGCGTAACGCCAGAAACTGGCATAAATAAAACTCCAAAACTGATTAGTGTAGCATGAATAAAACTTCTCCTGTAGCAGTACATATTAATAATCCATCTTTGGACTGACCACCACTTTTACCACTTAATACAGAGCTGACGCGTTTCTAACTTAGGCTGTGTCCTCAGGCTAGTTTCACACATCAGACATCTTCGTCAGGCTGTTCGGCAGGCAGCAGCCTGGTGGGATGTCTGGATCTGGCAGTCACGGATGCTACTTGATACCCGCCGGCCCCATTAACTATAATAGAGACGGGCGGAGACTCGGCAAACATGCTGAGAATCAGCTGGACTAAAACCGCTGTGCCGGCCATGTAAGCATGTTGAAGCAGGGCGGTGTTTGTGCATGGACTGACTGCTGGATCTGGAGTCCAGAACTGGTGAACTGGGTTTTACTTTTGTATATGATAAATAAAAGTCGCTTTGGCCCATTTTACGCAACATTTTGTATGCCATCTTTACCACTGGGTTGTGGGTGTGGTGGAGACAAGACTATCGGCCCCGGCAAATTCACCAACATTTCTGCCTGTTTTCAGGTGTAAATGACGATTGAAATCTACTCCAGTACAGGGGCTGGTGGAGGATGTGTCTAATTTATGTTAAGTCCTGCACCGTGTCATAAATTAAAGGGGTTGTCCAGGCTTTTAATATTGATGACCTATCCTCAGGATAGGTCATCGATATCAGATTGGCGGAGGTCTGACACCCGGCACCCCCGCCGATCAGCTTTATGGGGAGACATCACGCACAGTACACACGTGCCATCACCTTTCTCTATTCCTGCTCGTTGCTGTAGGTCTATGGGACAGAAGCGAGAAGAGACACGGCATGTGCACACTGCGCGCGCTGTCTCCTCAAATAGCCGATCAGCGGGGGTGCGGGGTGTCAGACCCCCACCGATCAGATATTGATGACCTATCCTGGGAATAGGTCATGAATAGAAAAATCCCAGATAACCCCCTTTAAGTGTGTCCTCCGTCAGCACAAGGGATGTCAAAGCCCGGTGTAAAGCGCTGACCCCCACCATGTGCAAAAAAACACCAGAACGACTGCCACAAATAACGTAGCTGCCAAACAAACCACAGGCATTATTCTGGTGTGTTTAGTGTTAAAAAAAACAGCAGTAATGCTATTGTACACACTAAACCTTGTCATCTAAACACGCAGTAAATCACATTCCATGACTGTGTAGTCAAGAGCAAGAATGCCAACATATTAGTATCAGATTAAGGGTTCGGCCACACGGCGATTTTGGTCACGTGACTAAAGTTTGCAGTGTAACGGGATGACATAGGAACGGATGGGGTTGGAGAGCGAAAAATTTGCTATAATTTCTCCTGCGATTTGGGTGTTGCGGTTGCAGCACAAACATGATGTGCCCTGCAACCTTATTCATATCCATGGGAGCCCCACTACACTGCAATCTCTGGTCGTGCGACAGCTGTCATGGTAAAAACTGCGGTGTAGCCAAACCCTAAAAATAGGGCTTATCATACCAACTGTTTTTAAAAAGGCAAAATATAAAGGGGAAGAATTATCAAACTGGTGTAAAATAGAACTGGCTTAGTTGCCCATAGCAACCAATCAGATTCCACCTTTCACTTTCCAAAGGAGCTGTGAAAAATGAAAGGTAGAATCTGATTGGTTGCTATGGGCAACTAAGCCAATTCTACTTTATACCAGTTTGATAAATCTCATGGATCTCATCAGAGGCTCTTATCAAGTAAAAATAAATCTAAATGTTCTATTAATAATCATTTTGGTGCAAGGAAAGTCACGTTAAGTACACAATACAGTGACGAGATTATTAAAATCATACAGAAACATCTGTCAGTGCCGCACAGGGATCCTGTTCTGTCCTCAATGAAGGTGTGAACTACATTGCTAAAAAGCCACAACTGTGGGTAACATGGTGTTGCCAACAATATTTTGTAGCAGAGATTAGGGTACGACCCCACGGCGCGGTCATGTGGCATGGACCGTACAGGCCACAGCGGGCTTAAAGGGGATAGGTCATCAGTATCTGATCAGTGGGGGTCTGACACCCAGGACCCCGCCGATCAGCTGTTTACAAAGTTCGTGATGCATCCGTTTTTTTGTGGATCCATTGTAACAATGCCTGTCCTTGTCCACAAAACGGACAAGAATAGAACATGTTCTATTTTTTTCTTTTCTTTGCAGAACGGACAAATGGACACGGAATGTCCAACAGAGACATTTCTGTGTTTTTCCAAGCCCCACTGAAATGAATGGTTCCGTATATGGACCTGTAAAAAAACGGAATGGAAACAAAAGAAGAATATGTTCGTGTGCATGAACCCTAAGACTTCATGCACACGGACGTGCCAGTTTTTCAGTCTGCAAACCACAGATATGCATTCCTGCATTTTTCTCACTTCCATTTATAGAAAGGACTATTCTAATCCAGAACACAGACCAGAATAGAACATGTTCTATAATTTGCAGAAAGACCAAACGGATCTGCAAAAAATACAGACATGTGCATGGCCCCATAGAGACCAATGGGTCAGTGCGCTATTCGCAAAAAATGCGTGTGGAACGCGGATGAAAAATACAGTAGTGTGTATGAGGCCTGATTCTTTACAATGGTCTACATTTTATCTACACAATCAAAAAATATAATTTTTTTTTTAGATAAATCAAGAATATAATGCAAAAACAAAATTAGCCACTGCAGCCTATAAAACAAAATGAATCATGCACATGACTGTAGCTGATTTTGCAGTCCGCAAATTGCAGATCTGCAAAACATAGATACTGGCCAAGCGAGCTCCTCATTTCGCAGAACGGAACGTCCAGCCCATAATAGAACAGTCCTATCCTTGTCCGTAATGCTCTATGTTCTATATTTTTGCGGAACAGCCATGCGGATGTGGTTAGTACACAGTCTGCATCTTTTGTGGCCCTATTGAAATGAATGGGTCCGTATCTGACCCGCAAAAAATGCGGATCTGATGCGGACAAAAATTACGTTTTTGTGCACGAGACCTAAAGGAAATTTTTCACCAAAATGTTTTTCTGTCAGTTAAAACAAAGTATTAACACAGATTTTTTTTCAAATCTGTTTTTATTGTCTGATTGCAGATTTTTTGTATTCTGTTTCCTGATCATGATTATGGGGGCGGCCATCTTGCGTGAGATGTATTTATAAAGCATTAAGAAAATTGCTTTACGGCAGCCCCATGGGCCGTAGACACAATGGTCTGGGGGGAACCTCATTGACTTCTACTTACAGGCAAGATTAGAATGACAGATAAGCAGATAACTGCAGTAAAGTGATCTGTACAGACCAAGAAAGAGTCACCTATCATTACACTTAGTGGCCAGTGTGAAAACTGCAGGTTTTTACGTTTTTTGTTTAAGTATATATATTGACATGGAAAATTAAAAATAACATCACAAAAAATTCTTTAAAAATATGTTAATCATAAAAACTTTATTAAAACAATAGGTTATTTTTTGGTGAAATATTTCCTTTAAGGACCAGACATCTTTTCATTTTTGCATTTTTGTTTTTTCCTCCCTGCCTAACAAGAGACATTTTTTAATTTTCCCGTTCATATGGCCATATGAGGACTTTTTTTTTTTTTGCAGGACAATATGTACTTTACCATTTAATTTACCATAAATTGTGCTGGAAAACGGAAAATTGAAAAAAAAACCTCAATTCAACCAAGGTTTTTTGTGGTTTGATATTACAGTGTTCACTGTGCGGATCAGTACGATCGCAGTGATTCCAAATTTATATAGTTATTTTACGCCAGTCTTTGTTTCCCCCTGCATTGCCGGAGTCTGTGCACCTGGAGTGAAAACTACTCCACTCCCTGAGGGTTAAAGGGTTATTCCGATCAGCCCCAGAGCGGGCCGAGCACATAGTTCAATGCAGAGGACAGAAAGTAAAAAGTATAAAGAAAGTATAAAGGACTTGCTACTCGTCTTGGTACAGGTAAGTATAGCCAACAGATATCCAAAACAGATCTCTTTATTAAGATGATGGACAAAGCATTTTGGGGCTAAACAGGCCCCTTCCTTAGATCAGGCTGATTAGCTTTTTGAAGAGACTGCGGCAATCTGGTGAGCGCTGCAGCCTCTTCCTAGGCCAGTGATTCATGTAAGTGGGACTAGGCTGCAATACAAGTGCAGGCCCCTGCATTACAGTTGTGTAATGTCATTTCATGTCATGTAATGTATATCCAGCATACCATGGTATGGATGGCACAACTAGGGTTAATAATCCTGGCTCAGCCCTTGCAGGCTACTAGATGGAGGCTGGCTCCACCCCTAGATTGAGTCATTCTACACTGGAGTTCAGAGAGAGAGAGGAAGCTGTTGCTTCATACTCCTTCTTAGACCCAGAAAGTGTCAGAGACTAACAGATCTCTGCAAGATCTACAGAAAGAGAGAAAGAGAAGAGGACGAGAGGAAGATAGTGAAGAACTTAGAATCTGCATGGCTAAACAATGGAATCAGCAAGATAACCTGCTACCACAGCCATTCAGACTTTGCTGCTGTGAGGGACACCAAAAAGACATCCTTCACACTTGGAAACGTCCTGGCCAAATGTGCCTTCAAGACCCTGTATGCCGCAGTGGACACTACCACCATTATTACCAAGGCTACTGAGATAGACTTTAGCAAGATAGCAAGGAATGAGGGCCCTAGGGACCGATGGTGTGAGGAAAGCCACCGTGATTGACTGTGACAGCCAGAGCCAATACCACTCTCATCCTCCACTCCAGCTTCTCCCAAGCTACTCCACAAGCACAGCCACAATACTATGTATGGGTGCTATGCTTGATATGCTGAGAGGAGGCCTCAGTCTCTTTAAACGGCTGATCGTCTGGAGTTCCGGGTGTCGGACCCCCCACCAATAAGATATTGATGACCTGTACTACTTCCAGAAAACCCCTTTATGTTCTTAATCTGCCCCGCCGCCACCACCACAATCTATAGATCAAAGTTTTATATGAACAGGATATTTTTTTTTTAGAGACCACATCTTGTGTTTACCATAAGGACATACAAGAGAGTATAAAAAAAAATCCTCCGAGGATGCCTCATTATCATTTTAGTGCAAAGGCTATGAGAACAATATGGAAATGAAATATGGCTGTGAAATAAGTGAATAACTTACCTTACACATGAGGCAGATAGAAATGGGGACGCCCCTCATTGATTACATCACGATGTGACATTGTGTGTCTGGCGAGACGAATGCTGCAGTCTACTGCTACACTGCATAAAGATGTCACTGTGTAATTGATAGGCCTGCTTTCCTCCAGTAATGTCAGATATGATAATGAATGCCACAATATAATTAATCTCCTTGTCCTTGTGGATAATGTTTTACAAAGTGACATATTATCCGTACCAACTGGGAAATAGCTGAATGTAGTGCCACTTGACTGATGCAATTTGGCAGATTGAATCATGGCGACGTGAATTGTCTTTTTGGAATTAACCTCTTCTGCTTCATGCAAACTACTGAGTGCCAGTTAAAGGCATGTACACCTTGGGGGACATTTCTTTTTATTATTGCACTGTTCTCATTTTGAGATAAAAATGCTTTTTTCAATTGGTCTTTATTAAAAATGTTGAACTTCTTTCTCTGTGCAGCCTTGAGTTTCTCTAGTAGCAGGCTCTGAATTTTCACTCTGTTCTGCCAGGCAGCTCAGCTGAGGGCTCCTTATCTCTGAACTCTAACTCCCTAGCTCAAGTCTTATCTTACTGATAATGATGTGGCTTAAATAACCGTTTATGATCTTTTAGTAAATTAGAGATTAATAGGTTTATTAGATGACCGACACAAAGCTAGAAAAACAGTAAATCCTTTGTGACAGAGCAGCTCAATATTTTTTAATAAAGACTAATTGACAAATGATTTTTAGCCCAAAATGAGCAAAAGGCAATCATAAAAAATTTAGATACCAAAGAAATACCAAAGGAACCTTGAACCTTAATGCACCAGTGGGGTTAAGGGGAAGTTCAAAAAATGGCTGCTTCCATGATGAGTCTTTTAAATCCTGTGAGGGACAGAAATAGGCCTACATTATGCATTTTTCTGGCACAGATTGCGGTGCAAAAGTCCTTTGCCTTGCAATCTCCAACTTCTCCCTGCTGATGCCAGGTCTAAAAAAGTGGGCGTGGAGTGGACCAGGAAATGGACTCATTTATAATTTTCTATGCCTGTTTTTGAAGTAGAAAATGGTCTAAATGTAAAACAGCAAGGGACCTGTCTTATATTTAGAAGCGGCGTTGGATATGCCGAAGTTATGTAGGGGCCAGGGCCTCTTCATAACTTCGGCGGATCCACCGTCATGCCAGTCTTAATAAATGTGCCCCTGTATCTCCAGTTCCAAGAACTTCCAGAAACATATACACCTGTATACTTCCAATAGATGCTTTCAATGTATGCCTCTGTATACACTCATGGGGGATAGGCCATCAATATCAAAATCTCAGAGAACCCCTTTAAATATTACTCATCTCATCCATAGTCGCCATCAGTCCTGAATAGGTAGGGATTGTCTCTCATTTTTAGATACAGTCCCTGCAAATTCAGGCTGTCCCAGACTGAAAATGGTTGTGCTCTAAGTTCCTCCCACAAGTGGGTGTTCCCTATGCAGTTTTGTTTCATGCCCCGAATTTACCAACTACAATGTTGGCAGGTATGCCCATCAATCCCACACCCCTGCCTTTCTGATGCTCCCCACTGGTCTCTCCTTCCTTGTCCCAACTTGACACACAGGAAATGTCAGGAGACACCTGCTCAGCCGATCACTGGCTAAGGAGGGTCACAGCTGCAATCAGGGATTGGCTGAGCAGGTATCTCCTGCCATTTCCTGTCTGCCGGTCCGGAAGCAGGAAGTAGAGACCAGTGGGGACCTGGTAAGTGTTAGAATATTTTTTTTTAACCCATTCTTCCCCAAGATGACTTGTATGAATAAATGTGTATGCTGCCCTTGATTGTTTGCATATGTCATGCCATTGACTTACTTTATACAGGAACATACACTCACCGGCCACTTTATTAGGTACACCTGTCCAACTGCTCGTTAACACTTAATTTCTAATCAGCCAATCACATGGCGGCAACTCAGTGCATTTAGGCATGTAGACATGGTCAAGACAATCTCCTGCAGTTCAAACCGAGCATCAGTATGGGGAAGAAAGGTGATTTGAGTGCCTTTGAACGTGGCATGGTTGTTGGTGCCAGAAGGGCTGGTCTGAGTATTTCAGAAACTGCTGATCTACTGGGATTTTCACGCACAACCATCTCTAGGGTTTACAGAGAATGGTCCGAAAAAGAAAAAACATCCAGTGAGCGGCAGTTCTGTGGGCGGAAATGCCTTGTTGATGCCAGAGGTCAGAGGAGAATGGGCAGACTGGTTCGAGCTGATAGAAAGGCAACAGTGACTCAAATAGCCACCCGTTACAACCAAGGTAGGCAGAAGAGCATCTCTGAACGCACAGTACGTCGAACTTTGAGGCAGATGGGCTACAGCAGCAGAAGACCACACCGGGTGCCACTCCTTTCAGCTAAGAACAGGAAACTGAGGCTACAATTTGCACAAGCTCATCGAAATTGGACAGTAGAAGATTGGAAAAACGTTGCCTGGTCTGATGAGTCTCGATTTCTGCTGCGACATTCGGATGGTAGGGTCAGAATTTGGCGTCAACAACATGAAAGCATGGATCCATCCTGCCTTGTATCAACGGTTCAAGCTGGTGGTGGTGGTGTCATGGTGTGGGGAATATTTTCTTGGCACTCTTTGGGCCCCTTGGTACCAATTGAGCATCGTTGCAACGCCACAGCCTACCTGAGTATTGTTGCTGACCATGTCCATCCCTTTATGACCACAATGTACCCAACATCTGATGGCTACTTTCAGCAGGATAATGCGCCATGTCATAAAGCTGGAATCATCTCAGACTGGTTTCTTGAACATGACAATGAGTTCACTGTACTCAAATGGCCTCCACAGTCACCAGATCTCAATCCAATAGAGCATCTTTGGGATGTGGTGGAACGGGAGATTCGCATCATGGATGTGCAGCCGACAAATCTGCGGCAACTGTGTTATGCCATCATGTCAATATGGACCAAAATCTCTGAGGAATGCTTCCAGCACCTTGTTGAATCTATGCCACGAAGAATTGAGGCAGTTCTGAAGGCAAAAGGGGGTCCAACCCGTTACTAGCATGGTGTACCTAATAAAGTGGCCGGTGAGTGTATATATCCTTTATACAGGAGGCTGCAACCTTAGGTCCTACTAAAAAAAAAAAAAAGTGCTAAAGGTGATGTGCTAATTTACGTCATTATGTACTGTACAAGTACTATGTATTGCTGAACATCTCCAAAAATTCATTAATTGAGGTTAGGAGTAGTTTTAGGGATGTGACACCTGTGGGAGTCACAGATGATAGCCTGAGCACAGCAGATCGGCGGGGTCCCGGGTGTTGGACCCCCACCGATCACATACTGATGACAGGATAGGATAGGTCATCAGTATTTAACTCTCGGAAAACCTCTTTAAAGGGTTATGCCCATCAGGACATTTATGATATGGATATCATATGGGATCTCTAGAACAGGGCCCCGTCACACTCGGCTATTTTCGGAAGTCCCATAGCAGTGAAAGGACCGTGTGTGGCCTTGTCTCCCCATCGGGGCCACGTTTATGAGACAGGATCAGTTCCTAGAGGTGGGACCTGCACCTATCAGACATTTTTGGCATATGCCCAGACGGAACAACCCCTTTTCACTCTTGCGAGGGGTGCATGTACTGCCGGTGCGTTCTCGGGCACCTGGCACAACGCTGGTTAATATACTCCATTGTCAGCATTTACTGCATTGCAGTTCTGTTTGCAAGACCAAGCGCGGTCCTTCTGCCTGCAGTGCCACGGTGTGCCAGTCACAGGAGGTGGAAGCATTGCATTGTGGGTTCATCGTTCATCAGTAGGATGATAGCGTCTCCATGGTAACCCTCAGACCGGATCACATTCACGCCGTCCTCCATGCTTCATGTGTTGTTTACAGAATTTAAGGACCTTTCCTGTCCCGGAATCTAACTGTCCCCATCCCTTTATTAGAAAATAGAATAAAACATTGGAGTAAATGCTGGTGGTTATCTATTTTTCGCCTTTTGTTGTGCCTGGAGAAAGTGATTTGTTGCTTGTGTTGCTTTAGACTTGAGGAGCCTCCTGAGACGTCTTCTGTCCTTGGAGATCTGATGCAGGAGATGTTTCATGACTCGTACCTCGCCAGACACAATACCCCAGCTACACAGGGAATACTTCCCCTACCAATTGTGATTTCTGTTTTCCAGAAATCATTTTATTGTAACCTTTGTCTTTAACCCATTAATGCCACAAGTTTTGGACCTTAAAGGGGTTGTCTCGCTTCAGCAAATATAATTTATTATGGAGAGAACATACAAGGCACTTACTAATGTATTGTGATTGTCCATAGTGCCTCTTTTGCTGACATCACATTGTATACTTTGTATATGTTTTCATGTTTTACGACCACCTTGCAATCCATCACTGGTCGTCATGCTTGCACACCATAGAAAAAAGTACTAGCCTATGTGTGCTCCCATTGTCCCAGGTCGGCGCTTTTTTCTTATAGTGTGCAATCACGACCACCTCTGCTGGATTGCAGGGTGGTCGTAACCATGGAAACGTCCAGTGTATAATGTGATGAAAAAATTTATCCAGCCAGCAAAGGAGGCAATCTGGAAAATCAAAATACATTAATAAGCGCATTGTATTAAAGGGGTTAACCAAGGCTGGAAATGCCCCCCCATACGCGCTGGCCCCTCACACTGATTCTACTTACCTGGCTCCCAGCATCGCTCCTGCTCCCTGCACGTCCGCCACTGCTTCTCCCTGTGCGCGGATGAAAACATCCGGTGTCGGGGAGGAGCAGCCAATAGCAAGCGGTAACGGGGATTAGCAGGGGGCGAAGCAGCGGCGGAGGTGCGAGGACCAGGAGCAACATTGGGAGCCAGGTGAGTAGAATCAGTGTAAGGGGCCCGGGCATATGGGGGGCATTTCCAGCCTCAGATAACCACGCCGGTCTTCATTTTCCCCTGCGCAGCTGAATGATGCGTCAAATGTATGCTGAGGGGCAGGCCTTGTGACAGATTTCACATATCCTTCACTATGCCATGCACCAGACTAAAATCTATGACAGCCACCTAGCCACTGGCGTTAATAAAGATAAATGTGCCCGGCCCACTGGCCCCACTCCCTCTCCACCAAGGACAGATTGGCCATAGACCCTACAGGGAAATTTCACGGTGGGCCGATGGCCAGAGGGCCGCCTGAGCCTTCCTCACTGCTGGTTAGGTACGTAATGATCTGATGCTCTCAACATTAATGTAGAAGCATCAGGCTCTTCTGCACTTGGCCTGTGGCCGCAGGTGCCCTCCTGAATTCAACTGTATTACTGTCCTCAGGACAGTAATACACTTGCATACTGCAGCGAGGGGGTTGAAATTTTGTGCTGCACTGTGGTATTTGGCACTGCATGGGTGGTATTTTGTACTGCACTGTGGCATTTGGCTCTGCAGGGGCGGTATTATGTGCTGCACTACCGTATAACTGGCCCAAAAACTTATGTTGTCCATGCTTACTTGTGTTGCCCTTCCTTCTTTAAACAAAATACTGCCCTTCCTTCTTTCAACAAAAACTTTAAGTTTCCAGTCCACCGCTGCTCTCCAGGCCTCCTTTTGGGAAAGTGGGGAACAGCAGTGTAAAACCAAGTGGGACAACAGGGTTGGTGACTTTTTTACATCAGAAGAATGATGTGGGGGAATGATAAATCCCCCTCCCCCTCTTTCCCGGTGTCTTCTATCTTGATTACAAGACAACAGTATATAATATACCTGTGGACAGGGGTGTAGCTATAGGGACTGTAGAGGTAGAAGAGGGACCCTGGTCCTGGTACCTGAAAGGGCTCAAAAACCCTTCTGTCACATGAGAAGTCAACAGTATTATAAATGGTGCATGGTAGATGGGGGGGGCCTATGACCGATTTTTGCATTGAGCGCTTCCAGTTATGCCTCTGTCAGTGGTAATTTCATTTGGTCTTTTGAGGACAGATTTCTGAGCGTTTTACATAATAACAAACCCTTTCGCCATATCAGAGATGACTATCACAGGCTTCTATTGACCTGTGTTTTTTCTCACATTGAGAACGCTTCCTTCGGCAAACATTTCTTAGAAATAACTTCTTGTTGTGTTCCTGTAACACACCCAAGATTACAAAGCATTCGGAAAGTCTTCACACCCTTTGACTTTTCTCACATTTTGTTGTGTTGTGGCCTTGTGCTTACATTATAAAAAAAAAAAAACGAGGCTTAATCTTTACACTTCTCTCTTGGCAACTTAGGCCGTGAGGCGCAGCCTTCTAGGGAACACTCAAGGCAGGCTTGGAGCCTACACCAGGTCCCAGCCTATACACGCATTGGCACCCCGCGATCGCATTTACAAATGCGATCACGGGGTGCCGATGGGAGACAGAGGGAGTCTGCTCCCTCTGTCACCGCTTACATGCAGTGGGCACCATTGCCTGATGCATGTAAATGGTTTAACAGCTAGGATCGGCGCTCCTAGCTGTCCAGGCTGTTAGAGCTGAGCCCCCACTCTCCGCTGCATGGGGAACCCCTTAGTGACTGCTGTAAAAAATGCATATTGGTGGTCACTAAGGGATTTAAGGCAATTTGTCACTAGTTTTCTGCTGCCAATGAGTCCCCATATTCATGAGCTCGCGGCTCTCCCCGCCTACTTGTCTGTGATTGACAGTTTTTTCCTATATGAATCAGCAGCAGGTAGGAGGTCGGTGGGTTGAGCCATCAGCTCATGAATATGGGGACTCATTGGCATGTGCTGGAGCTGTGCAATACAAGATTTTGGCAAAACGGCTGGGTCAATTAAAGAAAATGACCCACATTTTGCTAAGGGGATCTGTCACTTCTTTACAGTATGTTCCCCTTAGGACAACTGGTGATAGATTCCTTTTAATACATTTTCAAAAATGTCTAAAATTCTGCCTAAAAGCTTTCTGAAGTGATGGGGAAAAGTTTAATTTTTTAAATTTTATTTTATTTTGTTTTAGCACAAGGAGCAACATAAAATGTTAAAAACATAAAGGGTCTGAAGACTTTCCAAATGCATTGTACATTGCCTAAAATTGATGGTGTGCTCATTTATGTAATATTAGCCACAAAAACCTGTCTACTTTTTACTTAAACATCGCCATCTGTGATCATGTGTTGTTTCTGGTATTACTACTGAGTTCTATTTACGGTACTTGAAAGGGTCTGAGTTGTAATACCAGACATGGCCAAAAGTTGTGCTGTTTCAAAAAAAGAAGCAGATTTTTTATGCTGGACAACCCCTTTAAATACGACCTGTCTCCTCTGCTGACATGTCTGTTGTAGTAACTCCTTGCATTTCCCATGTAATACCAATTCTGGAGCATCTATTCTTATGACTGTATGTTGTGCCTTTCCATTTTTATTCCTTCTAGAAGTTATGAATGGATTGCCAGCAAGTTTGCAATGAAGGTCCAGCCGGGTGTTACCAGTTAAGGGGTTGTCCCTATACAGCCTTTCTGGCAGCACTGATTGAATAGTGTCAGACTGTACAGGGAAACGCCCCCTTACTGGTAACACCCATCTGGACCTTAATTGCAAACTGCTTGTAATTCATTCAGAACTTGTAGCAGAAATAATAGAGTCATGATTGTTATTACAAGGGGAGTGTAAGTAGTTACTTAAAACTCATCAGGAGAGGCTACAGTTCCTTTTTAACCTATAGTTATGCTGAGATAGTAATATATTCTCTTATTTCTTTAAGGATTCTGCTTTCGGGGTATATCAGCCGTCCCATCACCTGCCATGAAGAAGTCACTCGTCTTCCATATATGTGGGGTGCTATGTAGCATCCTGCTGCTTTCACCAAATGCAAAAGGCCTTTCTCTACAGAGACTGGACAAGCAGAATATTCCTGATGTGGGGTTTAATGGAACAGTTGACGCAAATGCTGATAATATTCTTCCACCCACTCCATCAAGCTTCGAAAACGAAAAGAGCAACATGTCTTCTCACGTGACCTCATCAGACAAAGTACTTGTTGTTACCCAAGAATCTCAAAATAACTTGAGGCTACCAAGTGACAGCACAGTGGTTGTAATGAGCCTAGAGACCAGTAATCTTGGGCTTATTAAGGGGGCTGATCCTACTACTCCAGCTAAGAGCTCAGAAGAGAATGAAGGTCTCACCACCGCTCCTTCTACCACTGATTACGCCTCAAGTGTGGCACCTCCGGTTGAAGCTAACAAAGATAACACCAAGAAAAGTTCTCCCCAAGCAGAAGGGAGGAACGACAACTTAAAACCAAGCAGTTTAGAAAATTCATCTCAGGTCAACACAATAGAGATGTTAACAACCAACCCAAGGACCAGCGTTGTTGAAACCAAAATGGACTATTCTACGTTATCGTCTCCTCTGACTGACCAATCGTTGACTACAATCAGAGCTGAAACTCCTGGAGCCCTGGACCCTACGGTGATAGTCAATAAAAGTAATGAGAGCGCCGAACTGATTGAGTCAGAATTTGGAGAAGACTGGGATGATACCAAGGTTACAACCCAGAGTCCTACAAATTTAGGAAGGGTTGAGCCTACTACGGCAGTTCCTGACCATCTTATCGAAGAAGAACCTGTCGAGGAAGCCATGTTCACCACTTCTGTAACGACTGTGATGTCCGACGACAAATCAGTCTTTAAAGTTACAGAAAATTCTCCGGTTACCGATGCGGGGTTAAAGGGTTCTCCAGATTCTGTCGGACCAGTCAACAACGATTCCGTCGAGTTCAACCCAGATCTCGATCTTACCATGTTTACAGTCGAGCCAAATGTAGAGGTGAACCAAAGTCAAGACCTTGCTGCGGCAAACACAGGTAAGAGAGGGAAATAATGCGGGAAACGTGTAGCAAGAAAATAAAAATGTCACATCAGCCTGAGGTCACTTTAATTGATGGTGTTTCCTTGTCACATCTCATAGTGCCTGTACTTGGCTCACGTTGCAATGGCTGCTCAGGGAGTAAGCGTTGCAGATGGAAGTCTTAACCACTGCTGGGTTTTTCAGCGAATAGGTCTATTGGATGAAGCAGAGACCTTTCCTTGAGTTTTTCTGATTACCCTCAGGCAGTCGGTTGCTGTCGCGGCTAAGCTTTATTTTCTTGGGAAGGGAATTATTTTGCGTAAGGCGAGAGGAATGCTCACTGATTCAATTAACAGGAAAGAGATCATAAAAGTCATGGCTGCCTGAGAAGATTAGCTTAGACTCCTGTGTTGTTTTTTCTTTTGGCTAAACCTGATGTTGTAGATGGAGACGACTGACTTTAACCTCTTAGGGCCCATTCACGTCAAAATCTGACTTGTCTACCACGGCGGTTTCTGCCGGGTTCTTCACTACGGATGCATTGAATGGAGCTAAGCTGCTAGAGGACAGCTGCTGTCTGCCCCGAACTGAAACTATTGGAGGCAGACACCACGCGGCTGCCGCTAGAATCTTGGCGCGGTGTCCATACCAAAATCCAATGTGTGAATGGCCCCTTAGATGGGTTATCCCATGACAAAATGAAATTTAGACATTGCGTAGTACATGACAATCTCTTTCTAACAAAGCTAGAACCTGCCCTGTACCTCACATGGATCCAGAGATCTCCACAGTCATTGCTCTGCTAGATTTATATCAAGCTGACAACTCAAGGGGAGTGTCCTTTTTCAGGGGATGTGTCCTTTCTACTGCAGCTGGTGGCAGTTGAAGGATGGTTTTTACCAATCTTCTCAGCTTCTGTGGAGACAAAAGTTCACACACATAAAAGTGATATTATAAAAACATAACTAATGACCACTGACATTTTCTCATTGAGCTTTATGTCACACAGCCGCAACATCTTCTCAGGTGGAGACAAAAGTTCTTTATCATAACTGGAGAGCTGTCACTTGAAGTCTAACCGAACCTTAGAGCTCTAAATAAGTTGACGGCAGTTGAGGTATTATACGCTGGGCACCAACAGTTTTGGCTTTAGGCTATTCTTAAGGGTATTATCCTGACAGTCCATGGTTCTTTAGCCTTTAGACCTGTACATCTGGACTTCGCTGCAGGGAACTACCAGGCCTCTGCATCCTGGAGTAGTCTATGTATGATTACCAGACACCGATGCAGGGCTCTGAGGGATCAGGGAAGACCGCAGTCAGGGACTGGTCAGGGCAGGAAGCAAGAAGCTCTGATAAGGGCGGGAAGCCAAGGGTCAATATGTTACAGGTCAGGTCAGGATCAGGAAGGTCAGTAAGGGGCAGAGAAACCATCAGAAGTCGGTACACGGGCAGGTCAGGCAGCATACATCATCTATAAAGACCTATAGCATGCCTATAAAACCTATTTTTCAAGCATCCTCCCATTTGGGAAGCAAAATAAATGTATCAGCACCAATGTAAATATTAATATATTTGCCCCAATGTTTCCAAAAAGCTTAGAGAAGAGAATATGTTGTAAATAGGCCATATTTGGTTTGTTAAAAGGGTTGTCTCAAAAAGGGCCACCCCTTATAGGAATATAACCAGGCCAGTGATTAATTCATCACTATGGATTGAGCTTCCATAAGGCCAGGTTGTGCCCTGCAATTTTGACTGTTGCAGAGAAAATACAGTATTACATGGCTGCTATTCAGATCTGTGTAATATAAGGATGGTATAAAAGATCAGGCGCTGCTGATACTTAGGGGTGTCACAACCCCTTTAATAAGGAATTCTAGTACATACAGGAAATTCATTACTTAAAGGGGTTGTCAGGGAGGAAGCAGGGAAGAGGACGGGGGGTCTGTGACAACCCCTTTAATCATGGTTCTTTCCCCTTTGCACTGAAACATTTTGCAGTATGTTATCTTTGTCTTTAACACAGTTTTCCATTTTCTTTTATGCTAGGTCTTAAGCCGCTGACCACAGACATGAGAGAAGACAGTGCGGTGACAGTGACAACTGCCATCTATATGAATGTCACAAGTCTGGATACCACCAGGGAGCCAGAAGTGACTGTGAGGGAGGAAGTCATGGAAAGTTCTACTGTACACGAGATTCCCCAGAAGGAAACCAGTGTGGGGTCATCAACCACTGCTAAGACCCAGGAGAGTGAAAGTAAAGGTGGGATCTTGTGGAGATCTGTCTGTCTGTCTATCTAATATTTATCTATCTATCTATCTATCCATCTATCTATCTAATATCTATCTATCTATCTATCTATTTATCCCATATCTATCTATCTATCTATCTATCTATCTATCTATCTATCTATCTATCTCATATCTATCTATCTATTTATCCCATATCTATCTATCTATCTATCTTTAATGCTGCCTTTGTTCTAGATTTCAACCCATCATCTCCGGATGAAGAACTTCTTGTTACTTCTTTATCTACTGTCGCCCCGATGGCCACCACAGAGGCTGACTTTACCACCGTCACCAGTACAGTCACATCTGTGTCTCATGTGAGTGTAGACATTCCCCCAACCAGAAGAATCACTACCACAGCGTCCTATGGGCTGGACAGGCTGGAATCTGAAGGTATGGATCAGATAGTCACACTATAGCTATATTATTATAATTCACTATGGGGAGCGGTGTGATGTACTATGACGTCTCACACCTGGGGCTGTGACCCTCAGCTTATTTATGGGCAAGTAACCCATGAAGACATAGCTGACACTCCATAGACTTCATCTACACAGGGCTATAGTCAGCATATTGAAAATCTAGCACCCTTGTAGTATATTGTAATGATTTAAAGAGAGCCTGTCCCCTCTCTTGACATGTATGTTTTACTAACTACTTACATTCCCCATGTACTAATAATTCTGGAGCATCTATTCTTATAACTCTACATTGTACCATTCCTGTATTATTCCTGCTATAAGTTTACAAATAAATTACCAGCAGTCTGCAGTAAAGGTACTGTTGGGTGTTACCAGTAGCGGGGGTTTCTGACTCTTCAAAGCAGTGCTGCTGGTGTCAGACTGTGCAAGGACACACCCCCATCTAGCAACACCCAACTGTACCTTTACTGAAAGCCGCTGACAATTCATTCATAAGCTTCTAGTTGAAATAACAGAGGAACAGCACAACATAGAGTCATAAGTATAGGTGCTCCAGAATTTTAATTACATGGGGAGTGCAAGTAGTTACTACAACAGAGATGTCAGGAGAGGAGACAGCTCCACTTTAATCTAGAATCCTCGTAATAAATTAGTATTCTTTTCTTACATTATTTTGTTTTATATCGGCAAATGTCTTGGTAAATGGAAACAATCAACAAGCAGGCTAGCTGTTAATAGATCTTTCTTTTTCGGTTATGTTTCTCTATGTGGTGCTTAGAGACGTAGAGATGTTATTTATGTGTTAGACTGGGGCTACATGGAGATACATGTCACACTAAACACTAAATGACACATGCCCCACGTGATGTGACAGTTGCACAATATCACGACTTGTGGTCTATGATGGCAAAGTCACATGCGTCTGCGACTTGTCGGCATCTTTTCTGTGATTTGGCTGAGTTTTTGCAGCCAATTTACAGCTATAAAATAGTCCTTTGACAGCGAGTTGCAGAAAAATTACACTAATTTTGTTGGCCTCGTGACTTTTCTCAGACTTCTTGCCTCAGCCTAAGGGCTCATGCATACGAACGTTCCGCAAAATACAGATTCTGCAGTTCTGCAATTAAAGGAACGGGCGTCCCATTATAGAAATGCCTATTCTTGTCCGCAAAACGGACAAGAATACGATATGTTTTATAGAGGGGCCACGGAATAGAGCACTTTGTGTATTGTCCGCATCTTTAGCAGCCCCATTGAAAATTCGGCTCGGATGCGGAACCAAACAACATTCATGTGCATAAGCCCTTACAAAGAGCGATGCTGTCCTGGGTATTCACATTGTAAGGCTCTGTTCACACTGGTGTTTTTTTCTTTACGGGATTTCATTGGTTTTTGATGCCAAGAATATTTGTGCTTTTAAAAAGTACTGTAAATGTGACTGACCCCATTATGGGTGAATGAGGTGTGTTGAAAGCAGTCTTGACTTAGCTTAGGCAGGGTGCTGACCCTCCTTGAACAGACTAGCTGTGTATGGAGACTTATTGGCAATGCTCCTTGGGAAAAAAAGAGGTATCTCCCAGGAAATGAGAACCACCTCACTAGTGCCACCTTCTGGAAGTGGCTCCCTATGAGTCCAACGTGGAACCTGACAAAGGAATATAGCCAAGCCAGATATCCATCCGTAGACAGCTTTTTCGGGGTGCTTGCCTCTCATCAGTACGGATCAGGATTCTGGCCTTGGATGCAGCATAGGCAGGATGCTGGCCCTCCTTGAAGAGACCAGCTGTGTAAGGAAACTTATTGGCAATGCTCCATGGGAAAAAAACATGCGAAGAGTCATCTCCCAGGAAAAGGGAACCATCTCACTAGTGCCACCTTTTGGATAAGTCTCCATATACAGCAGGTCTCTTTAAGGAGAGCCAGTACCCTGCCTAAGCTACATCCAAAGCATCGCACCCAGCCAGCCAGAATCCTACTCCGTACTGATGAGGGGCAAGCACCCTGAAACAGCTGTCTGCAGATGGATATCTGGCTTAGCTATTTTCCCTTGTCATGTGTCCCAAGGCTTAGTTAAAAGTCAGATTTTGAATCATAGGAAGCCACTTCCAGAAGGTGACGCTAGCGAGATGGTTCTCTTTTCCTGGGAGGTATCTCTTTGCATATTGACTCTGTTAGGAAAGGAAATCAGGATGCTAGTGTGAACGGCGCCCCAGGTTTTGTAAATAGAAAATCCTATATCGTCCTCACGAAGTCCCCTTATGGAGCCGCTGTATGATGCCCGTGTGATCCATCTACTTCTCTTAGAGAATACATGCATATTGCGGCATACAATGTAACACGCTGTGATACAGATTATCGGTGCGTCCTAGAGATAAATCTATGTTCCTTCGTACGAAAAGAACATTATGGTTTCATAGCTCTCAATGGGTGGTGTAGTCCTACTCCTAAATCCATAATAACAGTCGGCAGCTTGTTGATGGTTTCCAGGTGCCAAACACAGCGTGAGGAAATATAAAGTATTTAGCAAAAAAGCTCGACTTCACATATGCTAACTATATAACTAATGGGCTGTTTACTTGTTTGTAGCCCTTTAATGTGTAAGGGGAAGGGGGAGTGCACACAAATATTCACATTTTCAGTATGAGCTAGAAGTGTTTCATATGATGCATTTATAGAGAGCCGTATATAATGCTATAGCGTATAGATTATAATATTTTTTTTTAAATATATTTTTGTTCTGGACTTAAACTGATTTACATATGATCCATGATCTTCTCATATGGTGAAGTCTCTGATGTGGAAAAACATCTGATTTCCAGAATAACAGGGTTGTAAACCTTTGGGGAATTGAGTACTAGGTCTTCAGTTTCCCCGCAGCTCCTCTACAGGTGAAATGGAGCATTACACCGTTCACTTTAAATCCAATGGACTGTTCCTGTAAAGCGTGGATGTGTTGGGTTCTTTAAAACAAGAGATGGTCTTTGTTGACGATCTCTTTCAGTCTTCAATTGTGCCTGTTAGGTCAGAATTCACTAATTGGGTATTTTCTAAATGGTTTTCTAAGCCAAACATGCCCAAAGGAATTCTCAGATTTCGTAACGCCGGAAACACTGCATCCTGGCAGGATGTTTACAAGCAGAACTTCCTGTTCTAATCAGCTTTATCAGTCATGTTTCACAGAGCTTGCTCTGCCTATCATGGAGCTGGGAGGTGTCGGGGGCGTGATTGGGGAACAGTGTGGAAGAGGGAGAAAGCCATGAGAAACATTACAGAGCAAAGCATACTGGGACTGGTTACAAAAAAATCCTGCAGGAAGCTGATGAAGACAGGAAGTCCTGCATGTAAACATCCTGCCAGGATGCTGTGAAGCTGAGAACAGGGGAAGGAAAAGTGCTGACGTGAGAAACAGGTATATGGGGCAAAAATATGCAGTGATTGAGGTACTCTAGATTAAAATTCCATATGAAACCAGAGAACCCATTTAAAAGCTATATAGAGTCAGGGATGCACCTAGCCTTTCTGCTGCCTGAGGCGAAAACTGAAACGGCCCCCTCAAATTCTTAACCCCCCCTTTGCCACAATGAAAGCGCTCATTTCCCATGGCCCTTCTGCTGCCCCCTCTTGCCCCCACCTGGTGCTGCCTGAGGCGATCGCCTCACCTGGCCTCATTGGTGATGCACCCCTGTACAGAGTTCACACATTTTGCACCCACATTGCCAAGAACACTGCTGTTTTCTAATATGCAAATGAGCCCTTAGGAGCAACGAGGGCAGTGCTGTTGCAGGTGCCTGGCCCTGAAGTTTCACAAGACACGCTATTGGCAAATGCGCAGTAAAGGGATGGAGATTGCCCATCCATCGAGGGGTCTCCATCCCTTTACCACCAAACACGCTCCCGTGAGACTTGCTTCTAGAGTTTCATTTGCAAATTACAAAACAGCATTTTTCTTTGAGGAAGATGGGACCAAGACAGTGGTGTTTAGCTGACCAGCGCACATCTCAGAGGTGAGCCAGTCTTATTTGGACATATGTGGTGACAGATGCCCTTTAAATGATCTTCATACATGTATTAATGACACATCAGAAGATCATTTTGACTGTATTTCCCTTTAAGTTGCCTCTAGATGTTTAAGTCCAACATCCATAAGACCTAGACCCTTGGCTAAAATGAATACATATATTACTAGGGGGATCAGGACTTCTAAGTGATGCCAAAGAGTCACATCCAACAGGGACCATGGCAGTCAGTACTGGTTATGGGGTAGAGAAATGATGTGGAGCTGCGTAGTCTGAGGGTCGAGGTGGATAACGTAATGCAATATAATAATGTATATGACCCTAAGGAACCTTTCAAACGACCGTATGCCCTACAAGACATACGGTCCGTGAGCGGCATCGATCGTGCGCACAGGAGCGCACAGCATCATAGATGGCAAGATCATATGAGTACAGGACAATAGTCCTGCGGGCGGCCCCGCGTCCACAGCATCATTGTAATCAATGACGCTGTGCACTCCCGTTCGCACGATCGATGCCGCTTCGGGACATATGGCCCGCTCACAGACCCTATGTCTCGGAGTGCATACAGTCGTGTGAAAGGGGCCTAAGCGTGGGTTCACATCACGTTTTTCCCATCCATTTAATGTATACAAAAAACGTATATGTTAAATGGATGCCTGAGACTGATGCAATACAGTGGCTTCTGTTCACCATAAAGTTCCATTGTAAAAAAAAAAAAAAAAAAAAGAAGTGTACTTTTTTTTTTATACTGGACTGTGCAGGATACAATAACATATTGTGCTGCTTTTTTTGTATCCTTTTTTTTCTAACCTATACGTCCAACGGAGGCATAAAACGTGATGTGAACCCTCCAGTGTACTTCTAGTAATCCTGAATCACATCTGTGCTACATTCTTTCTAGTTCACACCTAAGCATTTCTCTGCACCCATATCGTACAGGCTTATTTTAGTGCTGCCTTCCAGTGCTGCGACGCCGTGACGAGGTTGATTACTCTTTGCCCCAGGCATTTTCTTTCCATTTCTTACATACCCGCAGAATGATATCGGTAACATGTGCAGACACAGGGTTTTTACACTAAAAGTCCAGCAGAGGGCGCTACAATCCACAGTACCGACAAAACTTACTCTAGCCTGTGGATGACAGGACATATTACATTTGCAGATAATGAATATTTCAGACCCTTTCGTATTCCGTTGGGCATAGATTTTCCGTATCTAATATTTAGGTAGCATTGTAATATTTGCTACTGTTATAAATATTTTTTCCCCCTGAAAAAGAATTCTAATCTTAGGAAATATTATAACAAGGAACTGGGGGAAATTCAGGGAGTCAACTCCAAAATCAAGTAAGCATACCGCTATATAACCTCACCCTTCTTGTGAAAATTCTACCCTGGGTTATGCTTCTTTTAATATATATGCAAATGAGATCTTCTGTGCACCTTGGGCGGAGCCGCACTCTTTGGTGCATCCGGCTTCCCTTGCGTCATTGCTACCTGCTCTCAAATTTCATGGACTGTGAATTAAATAACAGGGGGAGGTACTGGGCGGCATTACTGGCGGAGCAGTGGTGCACCAAACAAAATGGCCCTGCCCACAGTGCACTGAAAACCTTATTTGCAGAAAAATAAAAAGAAGCATTTCTCAGGACTAGGGGAACGGATTTTAAAAAGGAAGGCATACTTATGTTTCGGCGCACCTACCCTACATGGCGATATGCTTACTTATTTTGGAGGTGAAAGATGCCCTTTAAGATTATAGTGTTCACAACAAGAGGGCAGAAATAAGTTTTAGGCACCATAAGCATTACACAAGTGCTGCGGAGAACAAATGACATGTTGTTTGAAGGGTCAAGACACATTGCATAGAAAAAAAAATCCTAAGTATCTGCAAAAATGTTCCTTTTCTTGAATCCACTCCACATCCCCCTTAAAAGGAAACCTGTTGCTGGGTTTGGGGCCACTCTACCACCTGTATGTCCTGGGCTCTATCTCCCTTCCCATGCCCCAGCGCAGTGAAGTAAAGTGTACTTTCCCTTGCGTCATCTGTGCAATGCGCCCAGCGCCGTTGGACTCCCTTGGGGACTCTTCTGTGGTAAGTTATATGTTGTTTTCCAAATGAATCCCTAAATGGGAGTTGTTTTTTTTTAAGACGCGGTGTTTAAAAATCTAAACCCTAACTATGGGTGGGTTAGTGGCCCCAAACCTAGCGACAGGTTACCTCTCAGTCGTATTCCTCTGGACCTATACATTTTTAAGGTGAACCCCCATTTTCTGATTGTGGGTTAGTTGCAAATAGCAGCTCATGGATACTTTGTATTAAAGGGGTTGTCCCATCTGAGATAATGGGGGCTAGGATATGCCCCCATTGTCTTATAGGTGCGGGACCTACTGCTCGGACCCGCACCTATATTGGGAATGGAGCCCTGCAAAGGGGTGGCTGCAGGACACCGGTCCGGCCACCACCAAGCGCTCTCCCTATAGCAGTGAACGGGAGCACACCGCACATGACCGCTCACCACTCATATTCACTTCTATGGGCCCGATGGCTCGGCTATTTTTGGTGGTCCCTACAAATGAATGGAGGACCACTTTTGGGGCTCCGTTTTCTATATAGGTGCGGGTCACAGCTGTGGGACACACACCTATCAGAGAATGGGGGCAAATCCTAGCGGTATGCCCCCATTGTCTGAAATGAGAATACCCCTTTAACCCCCCCCCCCATGTGTAGTAAAACGGTGGCACGAGAGCCTATCTTTCAGCTCATTTCAGGACAGGGAGCCTGTATCTTTTAGGGGGCATTCACACGATCATATGTATTTTGCGATCTGCAAAACATGGATCCAAAAAATACAGATGATGATGATGATGTTCGTGTGACGTCCGTGTTGCATCCATTTTTTTTGCGGGTCCATTGACTCCAATGGGTCCGCATTTGTGGCCAAAAATAGAATATGTCCTATGCGTTGCGGAACGGACGTACGGACGCAGAAAGTACACGCAAGACATCCGCGTGCTTTCTGTGTGCATAGGGTCCTGTGAATGCGCCCTATAGCGGAGGCTTCTTCATCAGCTGAGTCATTTGGTCTGCAGATTTCTCACGATTGGCACCACTTTCTCTCTTTTTATTCAGCTTTTATTCAGTTTGCCGGCATGCATGCTACATCTTTCCTCCAGCCGGGCAGATCTGCCGGAGTGGTACGTTGTCACTCAGCTGTCACAGTGTCATTACGTCTCCTAACTTCTCCGCTGCTCTATTGATCACCCCTCTTCCCTCCATGCTGACACCCTCCCAGCCCTCCCTTCCCATCTAACATCTGTAGCTACCATTTCTTTCCAGCTCTTACATTTAGACTCCACCAGGTAAATCTATCAAAAAAGGTCTAAATGTACTAAACAGCACATCGTTTTAGAACTTCAGCTAATTTTATCTGACATTTTATGTCGTTGATGATGCTTATAAATTGTATAATGTCATCTGATGTCATTTGTACTGATCTCCTATAGCTTTGTCCACACTCATCTTTTCGCTCATGAATAGAATGCTACAATTACAGTGAATACTGACACTTGCACAGGCAGAGCAATACTAAGAGGGCAGAGCGCATTGACAGCCACGGTTTGTGGTAATTTTTGGTGGCTATGTGGCATCTGTTATATAGAAGACCATAAAAACGGAATAGAATATTAAAAGACTCCTGAGGATTCACACATCCATAAGATGGTCAGTGGTTCATCCGTGAAGATGTCCCTGAAAGGATATGTGCCCGCATTGATGAGAAAAATGATATTTTAATATATGCAAATGAGTCTCTAGGAGCAATGGGGGTGTTGGCGTTACACCTAGAGGCATCTGCCGCATCCTCTGCACTTTAATTGACAGGACCAGGCAGTAAAACCGTCATCACGACTGGCCCTGTCAATGAAAATGAAGATGGCACGATAGTTGCAGAGAAAACAGAGCCTCTAGATGTAATGGTAACGCCCCCATTGCACCTAGAGGCTAATTTTCATATATTAAAACTTCATTTTTAGCAATTTTTCAGCAATGCGAACACATATGAACATGGGACCAACACAGATGTCTTCAGCTGACAACAGGTCAGCCAGTTTCATAGGAACAAATCTGCTGACAGATGCCCTTTAAGTTAAGCTGCCTATACACCCAGCCAAACACCCGACAGCTGTTTCCAATGAACACATGCACCCACGATTTGGCGAGTATGAATGTAGAGGAGAAGGGAATAGGCTGCAGCCAGAGATGACACCATGAAAATGCCGGATTGGTCATGTTGAAATCCAGCATGCCTAATCCTTCTGATATCTGCCATTGTGGGAATGCATGGTAAGCATCATAAAATACGAGGAAAGACAATCCTGACGAAATTGGTAAGCTCGGCCGACATTTTATACAGGTACATTGCGAAATTAATCAAAATTGTTCTTGCTGGTACAGAGGGCGATGAGGAGGACGAAGAGGAGGAAGATGAAGATGATGATGAGGATGATGAAGAGGAGGAGGATGATAAAGATAATGACTCGGTGGATGAAAGCTCGGAGAGAGATTTGGACATGCCACTCTTCACCCTCCCGGGACTGTCCTCTCAAGAACCCCTTGAAGATGACGGCAGTGTTGCCCTGATTGAAGGAGCGGCTTATCCAGTCCCAGACAGCATGGAGTGGGAGCAACAAAACCAAGGATTGGGTAAGAAGTAACCATTACTATTCATGTAGAGCGGGGATGGCGACTCCTGCTGTTCTGAGACTACAAATCCCAGCATCCTCCTTTCACTACTATAGGAGTTACAAGAACAGCGGAGTAAATTTGCATACTGGAAGTTGTAGTTTCACAGCAGCTGGAGTGCCGAAGGATGCTGATCCCTGATGTAGAGTATATATGAGGGAATCGCTTAAAGAGTTACGGTGCTTTTTACCCCTGTTCTGTGAGCTCTGGAGCTGAAAACAAGCATAGTGGAAAGTAAGGGGAAGGACATCACAGCAGCACAGTGTTGGCAGAAGGGAGACGCCCCTCTGCTTCTGAGTGAAATGCATCTAGCTGTGCAGCTGACACAGGAATTATTATGGCTGAAAATACTTAAAGAAGAACTCCCGCAAAAAATGTTATTCTCTGACCTGGTAGAAAGGTGCGTGATATAATCTATAGTGAATGTCATTTTCTTATCAGAGAATGTAATTGTGAGTAATAACCTCTCTTCTTATTGTAGCTGGGTCTTGTAACCAACTCCCTGACCTCCAACTGACCCAGGACAGGAAGCCAGTAACTGCTCTATTCATTCTATGCATAGAGAATTAGACTTCTTGTCCACACATAAGTCTCTGTGTGAGTTGGTGGGTCTAATTCCTAGTCACATGACACAGATAAGAAACTCAAAAAGAAAGTCAAAAATACAGACACTTATAAGAAAATGACATTCACTACAGATTACATCATGTACATTTCTAGCAGGACATGGAATAACATTTTTTGCGTGAGTTCTTCTTTAAGGGAATCCCAAAAAGACACATTCATTTACGGTTACAATTGTAGAAAGAAGCACAGCCATTATGCAAACTATTTTTGAAAACTCAGGTACGCTTTAAATTGCAATGTTATCTTGGCTGGATTCGAACTCAGGACCCCAAGCATACTTCAGGTAATAAAATGTCCACTTTTTAGTCCTTGTCAATACCAGTTCCCCAATATTGTTATAGTAGAACGTTTCCATTGACATGTCGGCAACTAATATTTCTATAAAAATCACATTCTGATGTGAGAACCTGTAAACCCTTAAATGCTTGTATTCCCCATTAATTAACAATTCAGGATTATTTTCATAACTTTGTTGTGTATTCATCCTCTGTTATTCCTACTAGAAAGTTATGAATAAATGGACAGCTGGGGGCCTTACCATTTCCCTTGCCACTACCCTTTGAACAGAGCTGTCTGTGTCCTCTTCCTTTCAAGAGCTGCTGCAGGGAAGGCTGATTGTGGGGGTGCAGGAAGTCGGACCCTCACCGATTGGATATTAATGACCTATCCAGAGAATAAGCCATCAATATCAGTAGCTTGGAAAAACCCTTTTAACCCTTGTATGGTTCTTCAAACATGCGCCTTCTTGCGTGTGCAGCGCGCACCATAACTGGCATGTCTCTGCTGTTTCAAATAGCGGTAATGCCGATCGCAGTCATTTAAGCCTTTAGATACCGTGGTCAAGTCTGACACGGGACCTAAATGGTGAAAAACCCGGTGGAAATACCTGAAGAAGCTGCAGTTCCTATGTTAGCCAGCAGGTGGCTTGTATTATCATTCTATGGGAAAACAGTACAAGTTGAAATACATCTGAGTACTGAATATTGTAGCCTCCTAAAGGGGCTATAAAAAAGTTTAAAAAAAAAGCAAAAAAAAGTTAAAAAATCTAAAACAAATAAAGATTTAAATCACCCCCCTTCCCCTAGAATAAAAAATAAATTTTTAAACAATAAAAAATATAAACCTCATGGGCATCACCGCATCTGAAAATGCCTGTACTATTAAAATATAAAATGCCATGGTGGAAAAATATAAAAAAAGGCCCAAGCACCATTTTTTTATTGCTTCTGTTACGAAAAAAATTTAACAAAATGTGGTCATAAAGTCATACATACAAAATGGTATCAATAAAAAATATGGATCATCCTGCGAAAAATGAGCCCCCACACAGCTCAGTAGACATAACTATAAAAAAGTTAAGGGAGTCAGAATATGGTGATGTAAAAAAAAAATTTATATATTTTTCGAAGTTAATATTTTTTCAGTATTAAAACACATATGTGGTATCGTTGTATTCTTACTGACACAAGGGGGCAGCAATGGTCTACAACCAGCTGAACACATAGCAGATGGGACAAATGATGTCATTTAGTGAATACCTTGATGTCAGTAGTCTGGCAGTGTATGTCATATGCTCTATATCTAGTTTACTATGTTATATTCTCTACCACTGCAGAATTCAGCCTTTCTAGTCCTGTAATCAGTCCCTGCGTGAGCCGTACGTGTGTCGCTCTACCTCGTGTCCTCAGTATTATCTCAGCCTGACCTTGCTCGTCCTTATCTCTTGTCACAGTTATGAATATCATCAGCTTTCAATTGTGGCAGAGAAAAAGAAAACTGTCAAGAACGAGCTACCCAGAGGGGGTTCAAAAATAGCAAGCGCTCTGAAATAACCCAGGCATCTAATTGCCTTAAAAACGGCATTAGCCTCCTTGTTGGCTGGGAGTTGTGCTCAGCTGTAATAATGGACAATAAGTCACGGCTCGTGGAGATAAGAAAATTCACATTTCAATTGCGACTTCAATTTCTTGTTAGTATTAAAGGGTTTGTCTGAGATTTTGATAGCCTGATGGCCTGTCCCCAGGATAGGTTATTAAAGGGGTTTTCTGGGATTTTAATATCGATGACCTATCCTCAGGACAGGTCATAAATATCAGATCGGTGGGGGTCCGACACCCGGCACCCCCGCCGATCAGCTGGTTAAAGAGAAGGCCGTGTTCTGTGCCAGCACTGCCTTCCCTTCATTGTTTACCTGCTCGCCATCGACATCGCAGTGGCAAGCAGGCGTAATTACAAGAAGCCGTCCCATTCACTTCTATGAATACACTTGAACCGGTCCCATAGAAGTGAATGGGGACGGAGGACCTGTAATTACTCTGCTGACCTCTGCATTGTTAACGGTGAGCAGATAAACCATAAAGGGAAGGCTGCGCTTGTACGAAGCACAGCCATCTCTTGAACCAGCTGATCAGAGGGGTTGCCGGGAGTCGGACCCCCACCAATTTGATATTGATGACCTGTCCTGAGGATAGGTCATCAATATTAAAATCTTGGAAAACCCCTTTAATAGATGGCTGGGGAGGTGGGGGGGGGGGGGGAAGAGCTGTGGCCTCTTCCTAGACCAGTGACGTCACATTCATCAGTTGCATAGCCTAGGTGCAGCTGCAGTACCAATCACAGCCACTATACAATGTATGGCGCTGTGCTTGCTAAGCTGTAAGATGGCTGCAGCGATCACTGGAGTATCGCAGCCTCTTCAAAGAGCTGTGCCGGGAGTCAGACTTTCACTGATCAGATATTGATAAGCCATCAGATATAGGCCATCAATATCAAAATCTTGGACAACCCCTTTAAAAATAATAATGTATCTTAGTGGTTGTCCAGGTCCTTATTTTTTGCCCACCAGTCTGCTCCCTGCTGCTCCGTTCTGGTTCCCTGCCTCTCTTCACTGGACTTCCGGTCCCTGTCATGTCAACTTCTGCACGGGCAGGGTCATATACACTTCCGCAGCCAATGACTGGCATCAGAGGTAACCTGTCCCCAAGCATCACTTGATCCAATGGATAGGCGATGTTTTTGGCCTGAATACCGTTTAACCCCTTTCCGACATGCGCAATATATGTTAAAGCAGAGCGAACGTCTGTGATTGGCAATAACCTCTCACATGCAATGGTCAATTGTGACCACGGCATCTGAACAGTTTTTCCCTGGGAACTCTGTACTTATGGGGCCCGAACAGCTCACCGCGCACCGAGATCAGGGAAGCCGTTGGTTTGCTGTGGTAGTTTCAAGCCTACAAAAGGCTCCGATGCTTGCCATAGCTGTGTTCTAGGAACTTAGGGAATCTCCCATAGACTGAAATTTTAATTCATTGCAGTCTATCGGAGAAGAGATCTAAAGATTGCATGTTGAAGTGCCCTAGACTAAAAATAAATTCAAAAAGTTTTTAAAAAAAATATATAAAAAACAATATAAAAATTCAAATTCCCTCCCTTCCCCACATTAAAAATAAACAATAAAAATAAAGATCATGGGTATTGTCAGATCTCAAAATGCGCATACTATTAAAATTTTATTTTATGGTGAATGCTGTAACGCAAAAAACAGTCCCCAAAAAATTGAATAAAAATTGATCAAAAAGTCATATACAACTGAAGATGGTTTCAATAAACACTACAGATCATCCCACAAAAAATGAGCCCCTCACAGCTCAGTAGATATAAATATAAAAAACGGGAGACAGAATATATCAAATCGAAAGACGGAAATCTGTTTTTTTTTTCTGTTATTTATTTATTCTTTAATATTAAAACTTAGGAAAAACTTTATAAATGTGGTGTCGCTGTAATCTTACCAACCTGCAAAATGAACATTGCAGGTCAATTTTACTGTATAGGGAACACTGTAAAACCGAAACCCATAGAACTATGAAAAAATTGTTTTTTTTTTCTAGCTCTACCCTATATGGAATTCCCACTACATCATATGCAATAGTAAGTGGTGTCATTACGGCTAAGTTATGGCTCCGGGAAGGCAGAGAGTGATAAACGAAAACACAAAAATGGAAAATTGGTGGGTTGGGAAGGGGTTAAAGAGATTATCTCCTTTAAGACATTGGGAGCGTATTGTCACCGCCGCTGCCAATGACGTCACAGACAGATAGTGATATTCATAACAGTCCAGAAAGCTGAGGTCTGGGGTGATGTTTGCTGGGTCCTCGCACTTTAGAGCTTTTGGGTTGCTGTGGACAGGAGGAACCTTTTGCAGGTTTACATTGGCATTGGGGAACACGGACAGTGTGACACCCCTCTGTAAATTCCCTGAGCGAAGTCATATCCTGGAGGTGGTTCTTTCTTGGATGAGAAAACCCAATTTCATTAAAAAGCATTTTCTTGTTACGGTGTCTATAAAACCACAAAACTCTATAGCGTTATCTAATCACCTCTGACAAAAATTCAAATCCATGTGACATCGAAGTGAATTATTGATATGACGGGTCTGTGTCAACACAAATATTACATTTATTCTCAATGTAGTTAATGATGCACTGGGAAAACTCCAAATTGGAGGACTCTTAAGATTTTGCTTAAAGAGCCTCTGTCAGCATGATCAGCTCTATTAAACCAGTCACACTGCCATACTACTGACAGGGCTAGACATCAACACGCTGAGGACAGAGCTGTGACTAAGCATATACATATCATATATATGCCTTACCAAGTTGAGAATAGAGGTTTTCTATGTGTAGAAAGCTAATACATATTATGTATGGTTTAGGGCTCATTCTGACGACCATGTGTGTTTTGTGGTCTGCAAATTGCATGACCAGCCCTATAATAGAAATGCCTATTCTTGTCCGCAATTGCAGCAAGAATAGGACGGTGAAATGTAAGTACGGATTGCGGAACGGAAGTACGGCTGTGTGAATGAGCTTATATGTATAAGCTTTCTAAGTATAGAAAACCAGACTTCTCAGTATAATAAGGCTATGATCTGGAGGTAAGTGGTTTGCCTTGCATGTAGATGTCCCTGGTTCAAATCCCAGGACAGACTTCTAGATTTTTTTTCTTTATTTTTTTTCTTTATCATTTAACCCATTATAAAAGGCTATAGCTGGAGATCCAACTGGAAATCCACAAATCGTAACCCTGTGCAGTAGGCGCTGAAAATGTTCAGCGCATGTACAGATACTGACGACTGTGCTGCCTGTATCTGCGCATGCACTGAATACTTTCAAGGATGCAAACAGACAGGTGGTCACTGGTAGGACCACCTCCCTGACTCTGAAGCCCAGAATGAGCAGGAATTTAAATGTAAAATTAAAAATTACACGTTTTACTGAATCCTCTCCCATAAAACAATATATCCATCTGCTCAGCTCCTCTTGCTCTAGAATATGCCGCCTGCAGCTCAGACACCAAGTTCAATGTGACAGGTTCCCTTTAATAGAGACTCGTTAGCTATGTTAACATCTTTTCTACAGATCTTTTAGTAACATTCTGGCTCCTCGCATTGTAGATAGGCGTCTCCGGCGATATCACAATTGGTACAGGAGGTCCCTCTTTTTGTGTCTCCTAAACGCACGGATGGTGGCATTGTGATTGAGATAAGTGCACGTCGAGATGAGGGAGCAAAAGTGATTTATTCAGCCAATTATGTGTGGCAGTAGGAAGCAGGGGTGATTTATTCTACCAATTACATGTCCTTGTAGTTACTATGGTATCATCAGGTGCGCTCAATGTGCACTGAAGATTTAAGGCCCAATTTACCAAATTGTGCAAATTATGCGTGCAATTATGCTGCACCTGGTGCAATCAGCTAGATGAGTTTATCAGAGCATATCTAAAAAAAAAATATATATATATATATATATATATCTATATACAGAATATCTGTCTATCTACATATCTATAGCTATTTACCTATCCGTCTGTCTATCTACCGATCGATCTATCTATCTATCTATCCTATATCAATCTATCTATCTATCTATCTATCTATCTATCTATCTATCCATCCAATGCAAATTAGCTCTATTCACAGGACTAAATAGATATTAGCATTGCCAAAGCGAGTCGGTAATAATCTGGTAAGGATTGGAGATGGGGATAGGGACACATCCAGAGTGGGGGTGTAGGAGTCCATGGCATATCACACTCCTATCTGTCCGTGGCAGGCAGTGACATATTTTACTACTATGGAAGCTATGTTTTCATCTTCCCCCAGCAGTATGGCTATATGGATAGTTCATCTTCCTCCTCCATGGAAATAGAGTCTAGGAAGAGATCAGACAGTCTCCTGAAGTACCATATTTTACTGCTTCCGACTGACATGGAGGTCTGATCAGATATACGGGTTTGATCTGAGGTCTGACATGGGGGGGGGAATTCTGATCTAATATGGGGGTCTGTTCTGAGATCTGATGAAAAATATCCTTTCCTTCTTTTTCTCCTCTAAAACCTATGTGCGTCTTATAGGGAGAAAAATACAGTATATCTGTCGGTCTGTCTAATATCTGTCTGTCTATTTAATATCTGTCTAACTATCTATATAAGGATGAGCAAACTGGTTCTACCAGTTTGTGATTTGATCCAAACTTCTCAAAAAGTTTGGATTTCAAAAGGTTTTGAATTTATATCTATCTACACATATTATATTTATAGGATTATGTTTCTTAATACATTTAATATGTTTCCTAATACTTTTATATACTGTACAGTTTGGGTGCAGATTTTGCATCCTTCTTTTAGGCCACGCTATCATTCAGTGCTAAATAGAACAAAACGTATCCAGGAGTTTTTCCTTTACTGGTACAATCCTGGTACAAACGTGCTCTATGTGAACAGTGGCCTCGATTTACTAATCCTGTAGAGGGAGAACAACTATTAGTTGTCTTATTTTGAAACAGAATTTTATGATGTGAAAAATGTTGTGTTCTAGACCATCCCCTTTTTCAGGGAAGCCAGCGATTGGCTACGCAGCATTCACACTTATTTGCTGTGATAAGGGCATTAAAGGGGTCTTCTGTGATTTTATTACTGATGGCCTGTCCTCGGGATAGGTCATCAGTATCTGATCGTTGGGGGTCCGACACCTGGGACCCCTGCTGATCAGCTGTTTGAGAAGGCACCGGCGCTTCCATGAGTGCCCAGGCCTTCTCTTAGCTTTTCCTAGGCCAGTGAGGTCACGTTCATAGGTCACGTGGCCTAGGAGCGGCTCAGCCCCATTCAAGTGAATGGGGCTGATCACAATAGCAAGCATAACCACTATACAATGTACGGCACTGTGCTTGGTGAGCGGGGAGAAGGTAGCGGCGCTCACAGGAGTGCCGGTACCTTCTAATACAGCTGATCAGCAGGGGGTTCTGGATGTCTGACCCCCACCGGTCAGATATTGATGACCTATACTGAGCATAGGCCATCAGTAGTACAGTCCTAGAAAACCCTTTTACGTGAACCCGGGCACCTTTGGAATGGGAGTGGCAGGGGATCGGTGAGGTATATATAGGCTTATTTTTTTTAACTATTTTCTGCCTACTGCCACACTTTTTTCGGATGGGGCACTGCTCCACATAGTGTTTTGCTGAGATTTCAGTGCTGCAGGATTCCAGTGCTGACCTCTGATGTACTTAGTGCCAAGGGAAGACATATTGGTGTATGCTGTGGAGCCGCCAGACACGGAGACAAATATGTGTCAGCAGCTGAAGACCATATTGACTCAGCCGCCTCTGGTTTTCCATGTTCTCTCATAATTAATTTTCCACAATAATCTATCAGCAATTTAGCAAATTCATGCACGTTCAGCACGTCAATACTGTTTTATAGTCCTCCCAGCAGCATTAATCTCTGGGGCTTTAGTGACCGCTTAATCGTTACTGCTGAAACCTCTGTCACACCATGAATATGTATGAACTTCTCCCCCCTTGCATTGGAAAGCGACCTTCAACATTTCAGTTGAGTGGAGGTGTCTCGGTCCATTTAGTGGAGTAGGTCCTATGTTTCTCCTTCTGCTGATGGGGGTTGTAGGAACTGGGCAAAAATGAACTTGTTTGAATGATTTGCACAGAACTTGCTTGAATGATTTGCATTCTGCTCAGGGTTGGACTGGGGTTCCTTGGGCCCTCAAGAGGAAATTCTTCTCAGGGCCTAACCCCTACATCATCAATAAAGTAAAAAGTAAACTTCCAGGAGCAGTCACAAGCCCCACTGCAGCCAATCACTGGCCTCAGCAGTGAAGTGTCCCCAAGTGGATCTTCTTGATCCACTTTTTATTGGCATAATATACATAAAGCATTCATAAAAACCTTACATATGTAAGGTTCAATAACGCCTGCATCTCTATACGTTCTTTGAAATATAATTTGCTTGTGCACTCAGCTGGTAGATTGAAAGAGCACGATCACGAGCATTTGGAGCAACATACGGCACCGAGGTTTCGAGGACCCTCTTTATCAAGCACATGCCATCATCACGTTGCTCTATTTAAATACCAAATTATTTAAGTGGAGCAACATGATAATTGCATGCAAAGGGGGTGTGACCCTTGAAATGTTGCATTCAGCAGATGCGGTATGCTGCCCCAACTGCTTGTGATCATGCTCTTTCAATACGCTGAGTGCACAAGCAAATTGGATTTCAAAGAACTTAGGCGTTTTTGGACTTTTGTGAATGTGGATAACACATGCATTTTCTATTATAAATGCTTTTTGCACAATATTATGCCTGAAAAAGGTGGATTCGGAATATATGGAACAGGTGTAAATACAGCTATCGAAGATTTATGTGGGTAGCCGAAGAGGTGGAGCACTGTTTTCTGATAGCAAGCCACAGATTTGTTGGGATTTATTGTGTCTTCAAGTGGCACATGACCCAGCAGTGACGTGATTCTTGGGGACAGGTCACAGCTGAAGCCAGTGATTGGCTGCAGCAGCACACATGACCCCCATGTACCATAAATTGCCATGTGTGTTGGTGACAAGTACTACAGTTTATTAGTTATAACCTGAGCATAAAGTTCTCTAGTGACCAGCACAGGGGTTTAATAGTATAGTGCAATTGCGATTTACCTATGTTTATCCTGCATTATCTCCTGCCTGTATACTTGCTGTGTGTGCCATCCTGCCTGTGTACCATTACACTTTCAAGTCAAAGTTCAGTTCATGTTTAAGTTAACCCAGTCTGTCTACCCTGTCTGTGCTCCAGTTTAGTCCTCAGCCTGCCTACCTTGTGTTTGCCTCAATCATTACTGCGCCAGCAAGTCTTTCTTGTGTGTGCATAAACTGTGCACTGCCTGGATCTCTAAAAAAAATTGAGTCTTGGTGACTGTTCAGACTATATTTGCTGTTTTCCTTTGTTTACGGTGCATTTTCTGCACCCTGAGCTTGTGGTGGTTGCACCAAAGTCCATGACCCCAGGGGGTCAGCTGCCAACTACACTGAAACTATTCCAGGAGGTAGTGGTCCGGTTGCTCCCCTGCAGCAAAGTCCAGATCCCTGTATAGGGGTTAAATGGTGAATAGAAGGGGAGCTCCAGAATAAAGCCATTAGGGCACAGTGGCTTTACACTGGCTGATCTGTAATAGTCAGCTTATGCTGGAAGTGAAACTTTTGCAGGAACAGGGGAAATTCACATTGGAAACCATGCATAAATACAATTTATGATGCACTAATCTATGATATACTATGATACACTATGATACAAGTTTTCTTTCCCCAGAAACAGCTACAGTCTTGTCCATTGGTGGTAGCGAAGCTTAGCCCCATTCACTTGAATGAGGAAGAGCTGCAATCTTCAAAAACAGCAGTGGACAAGAGTGGCGCTTTCTCTGGGGGCAAAAAAGGAGACCCTTTTTGTAACCTTGTGCAAGGGGAGGCGATAGCAGCGTGACTTCCGAATTTGTAAAATGAATTAATATGAATAATTCTGTGCTTCAAATGATTGGAAAATATCCAAAATGCAAGGTTTGTAGTTGATTTCGTCCTTCCATCGGCAGTGAGCTCACGGTCTGAAAAAGTCCCACACGCGTCCGAACAAGTAGATCATTGACTGAGTTGATTGGACATAAATAATTCATGAATGGGGTGGCATGGCTTTCTTCCATCCTCCCAAGCTCATAGTAGACACAGGCGGTGGCGGTGAGTCTTCTGAATGCAGCTACTAATTGGACATCTTTCATGAGAGTCAATAAAACCATGCTGCATTACAGCCGTGTTTACCAGACTAGTGAAGATTAGGAAGTTGTCTGGAAGATATTAAATGAAGCCCGGGAAGCGCTTTGTGTTCGGACTTGGATAGGTCACACTTCGAGGGTGTTTGTGTTTTAGCTCGTTGAATTGAATGTGAATGGATGAATAAACAGCAGACGTGCAATACGCTCCGGCTTTGTTTCTTTGGCAGGGAAATAGGCATTTACAAGGCCTTAAAGATATACTCCGGGCAAAATTGTTATGCTGTGTTATGCCTAGTGCAGGGAGTGTGGAAATGTAATGTGAATTCAAAGGATTTGAGAATGAATAAGCTTATGCAGGATAAGTGAACAAATATATTTACTAAGTGTGATTAAATATAGGATAGCAGGCCTAGATAGAATGCATGTGTAACCTAAAGACTAGCCCTACGACAGAACAGGTGGCAGTGGGTCAATATGGAAGTCAGACTATGGTCAAGACAGGCAGCGCAGGGTCAGAGTCAGTAATACAGACAGAGGTTCGGCACATGAACAAATGGTCAGAATAGTATACCTTTACTAGTAACTAGCAAACTAGGAAACCGACCCTGCCAGGGTAGGGCTGACAGGAGCTGGCTACCAGCCAGCATCAAAAGTGTAAGTGATGCGGCACCCGTGCCCACCTTGGATTGCAAGATGATGCCACTATGACATGGCTGCAGCAGGAGCCTCTCCACTATGCCTTGTTAGCCATTCGACAGCCAAAAATGAAACCGTAAATTAGTCTGTTGTCTTCAAAATTTCAACAAGCCTACCTATAGTTTATAGTGAAACATGAGATTTAGAGTCATTCTTGGGGTCCATGGGACTTTTTTAAAGGTTTTTTTTTGTGGTCTCTTGAGTGTGGTAGAGTTAGATTTAGGGTAAGGATTGTTGCGGTGGTTGACATGAGTCCTGAGTGTTGTTTGGGGCCTGGGTTCTCCTAGGAACCCATACATACAAGGCATAACCCTGTAATCTGCTGTGTATTACCTTTTGGTTTCCTACTTCTGCATGTTCTGATGCTTTATTCACTCCAGCTGTTACTGGCTTCTTGTATTGGAGACCATCATATCTACACATCTAATAGACACAATGGGGGTGGCCACCAGTAGTTATTCTCTGCAGCAAAGTAGACAGACAGATATGAACTAGCAAATTATGCCATAGCATTGCATAAACTTCTATCACATATGTTGAAAGTGGGAGGGATGGTCGCAGAAGTGGCACAAGTGGTTTTAAACAATTGGCATAAACTCAGTGAGACAAATTTTTCTATGGTATTATACCAATTTCCTACATTAAAAAGGACGGTGCGTCTGGAGGCTGAATTTAATAGTTACTAAATCCTAAATCTTTGTTAACGAGAAAAAAAAGCGGGCTTGGCTGTAGTCGCAAAAACATGGATGTTGAGCTATGACTGTTGCATGGAACCTATTGTACAGTCATGGCCAAAAGTTTTGAGAATGACACAAATATTATATTTTCACATGATCTGCAGCCCTCTGGTTTTTATGTGTGTTTGTCATATGTTTTTATCACATACAGAAATATAATTGCAATCATATTATGAGTAACAAAAGCTTATATTAGAATGAGTTAATGCAGCAAGTCAATATTTGCAGTGTTGACCCTTCTTCTTCAGGACCTCTGCAATTCTCCCTGGCATGCTCTCAATCAACTTCTGGACCAAATCCTGACTGATAGCAGTCCATTCTTGCACAATCAATGCTTGCATTTTGTCAGAATTTGTAGGTTTTTGTTTGTCCACCCGTCTCTTGATGATTGACCACAAGTTCTCAATGGGATTAAGATCTGGGGAGTTTCCAGGCCATGGACCCAAAATCTCTATGTTTTGTTCCCTGAGCCATTTAGTTATCACCTTTGCTTTATGGCAAGGTGCTCCATCATGCTGGAAAAGGCATTGTTGATCGCCAAACTGCTCTTGGACGGTTGGGAGAAGTTGCTCTCGGAGGACATTCTGGTACCATTCTTTATTCATGGCTGTGTTTTTAGGCAAGACTGTGAGAGAGCCGATTCCCTTGGCTGAGAAGCAACCCCACACATGAATGGTTTCAGGATGCTTTACAGTTGGCATGAGACAAGACTGGTGGTAGCGCTCACCTCGTCTTCTCCGAATAAGCTGTTTTCCAGATGTCCCAAACAATCGAAAAGGGGATTCATCAGAGAAAATGACTTTGCCCCAGTCCTCAGCAGTCCACTCCCTGTACCTTTTGCAGAATATCAGTCTGTCCCTGATGTTTTTTCTGGAGAGAAGTGGCTTCTTTGCTGCCCTCCTTGAGACCAGGCCTTGCTCCAAGAGTCTCCGCCTCACAATGCGTGCAGATGCACTCACACCTGCCTGCTGCCATTCCTGAGCAAGCTCTGCGCTGCTGGTAGCCCGATCCCGCAGCTGAACCACTTTTAAAAGACGGTCCTGGCGCTTGCTGGTCTTTTTTGGGCGCCCTGGAGCCTTTTTGGCAACAATGGAACCTCTCTCCTTGAAGTTCTTGATGATGCGATAGATTGTTGACTGAGGTCCAATCATTCTAGCTGCGATACTCTTCCCTGTTAGGCCATTTTTGTGCAGTGCAATGATGACTGCACGTGTTTCTTTAGAGATAACCATGGTTAACAGAAGAGAAACAATGATGCCAAGCACCAGCCTCCTTTTAAAGTGTCCAGTGGTGTCATTCTTACTTAATCATGACAGATTGATCTCCAGCCCTGTCCTCATCAACACCCACACCTGTGTTAATGGAGCAATCACTGAAACGATGTTAGCTGGTCCTTTTAAGGCAGGGCTGCAATGATGTTGAAATGTGTTTTGGGGGATAAAGTTCATTTTCTAGGCAAATATTGACTATGCAAGTAATTGCTGTTAAGCTGATCACTATTTATAACATTCTGGAGTATATGCAAATTGCCATTATAAAAACTGAAGCAGTAGACTTTGTAAAAATTAATATTTGTATCATTCTCAAAACTTTTGGCCATGACTGTATTGCTTGACAAGACAACCATACAACATCCAAAGCATTTCCTGCTTTGAGGTTTTGGTGGTTATATTTTTGCCTCAGAAACAGTACGTCCCAATCTTCCAGCTTCCCACCGGATCTAACAGCAGAATAATGGGCCAGCAACGCTGAATGAAAGACTTCATTCACATGTCCTTGTCCATAATGATATCTATGAAGATGTCCTTGAAGGATCCATATTTGGTCCGGGTGCCCGTTTATTGTCCTCCATATTGTATGGACACTGCTAGGTTAAAAAATTCGTTTCCAGAGTATCTCCTACCAGTGGTCCATGAAAACCATGGACCAGACCAGACCCATAGACTGTAATGTCCATGGGGGATCTGAAATCATGGACAAGATAAGACATGTTTCTGTGGTGTCACCTATGGTCCATGAAAAACCACTGATGTGTGAAGAGCATCTATCAGCAGATTTCTATTTATGACACTGACTGACCTGTTACATGTGCTCTTGGCAGCTGAAGGCATCTGTGTTGGTCCCATGTTCATATGTGTCCACATTAATGAGAAAAATGATGTTTTAATATATGCAAATGAACCTCTAGGAGCAATGAGGGCGTTACCATTACATCTAGAGGCTCTGCTCTCTCTGCAACTGCCACGCCCTCTGCAACTGGATTGACTTTAGGAGAAGTCAGGACCAGGTGTGATCACATTTATTCTACCTGGTCCTGTCAAAGTGCAGAGAGAGCAGAGCCTCTAGGTGTAATGACAACGCTCCCGTTGCTCCTAGAGGCTCATTTGCATATAATAAAACATCATTTTTCTTAGCAATGCGGACACATATGAACATGGGACCGACACAGATGTCTTCAGCTGCAAAGCGTACTGAAACAATGGCCTTCAGGTTTATAAATGTGGTGTATTTTTTAATGTCTTTTAGCCATATGCCTTTTTTTAGACACTATCATAAATTTGGCGCATTGCATGTACTACAGTTTGTGTGGCACCATTTGTATCATACTTCTGCCACATTTTGCTTGTGGTGGTAATTTATCAGATTTTAACAATACTAATGTATGTATTGTGAGCTGTACTGGTTCCGACGCCGGCGGTACACTGCACTGATGCGGTCTACTTCTCTCCTTCCGTGCTCCTACTGCCTTTTCCCGTCTCCGTTCTTCTATTTTCCTACATGTCACAGTCTTCTAGTAAAACATCCATTAAATATTGAAAGCTGCGATCTCACGTGGGCTGTGCGATTTATGTCTGTGATTAGAGGTGCACGAAGGACGGACAGCTGCTAGATGGCGGTGTTCCTGCAAACTCCAGAGAATACGCCAGTGTTTTCTCCCTTCAGATGGTACCGTAACACTGCACATGCTGCAAGCAGACAAGACCTGAGAGTAATCTATAATGCTAATCCATTAAAGGGTTTCCGTCACCAGTTTTGGGCATATAAAACAGGATGACATTTGCAATGTGCAAATGTCACCTGATGCCCAAAGTGTTACTCACTCTCTGATTGCAGTCCCCGTTTTTGTATAAAATCGACTTTAGTAATATACAAATGAACCATTACTAGGTGCAAGGGGCGGTAACCCTGCACCTAGTATCGCCGTTTTCCCACCTTTAGGTACGCCTACTTTCTTGTGATGGACAGGGCCAGGCAGCTCGCTCTATCTGCTGCCGGCCCTGTCCGCGCTCCAGATCCCGCGCCTGCGCCATGCGGCCTTCATTCGGCGCAGGCGCAGCGCGTACCACTGGCCGCCGGGCTCCCGGCTTCATCACTGCGCATGCGCCAAATGAAGGCCGCGCGGGATCTGCCACGCGGACAGGGCCGGTAGCAGATAGAGCGAACTGCCTGGCCCTGTCCATCACAAGAAAGTAAGCGTACCTAAAGGTGGGGAAACAGCGATACTAGGTGCAGGGTTACCGCCCCTTGCACCTAGTAATAGTTCATTTGCATATTACTAAAGTCGATTTTATACAAAAACGGGGACTGCAATCAGAGAGTGAGTAACACTTTGGGCATCAGGTGACATTTGCACATTGCAAATGTCATCCTGTTTTATATGCCCAAAACTGGTGACAGAAACCCTTTAATAATGGAAACAGGACCCGATGATAATGAATAATTTTATTTCAGCCGCTAATGATTACATTCCTTCATCCGATCGCTTGACATGTTAGAGCAGGTAGAAGCTTGTACAGTAAATGTGAGGAATAAATGAAATATACATAAACATCTCCAAGACATCAAATGCCTAATTGGTTTTCAACTGTTTTTTCTTCTGCAGCCTACATGTATTCATTCACTCATGGAACTCAGGAGCCCCATTCTTATGACGGGTGGAGGTCCCTCATCGGTTAGATAGTTATCCCCTATTCAGTGACTATGGACACCTTTGGGGCATTTTTCATGACTGCATTTTACTAATTTTAGGCTAAAAATATTTTTTTATTAAAAATGTGCAGCCGTTTTTTGAGATACAAGGGTTAAAAAAAATCAGTCCATCATCTGGTGGCTCATATGAAGCCTTGTCACTGAGCTCCTGACCTCATAAACACTCTAAACTCTTATCAAACTGATAAACTCTTATCCAACTAGCCCTGAAATTTCTGCTCAGTCAGGGGGCGGCGACTCTTTACTTGATTGATGGCACAGGCAGCGCTTTGATGACGTAATCACCCCCACTGCTTGCCTGTGCATGCGTGCTCCTGAGGCTGCTGTTGATTCATTTTCATTAGCAGCCTGGGTGCTCCGGACCTTTTCCTGATCGTGGCAACCAGCTAGTTATGGTAAGTGTGGTTGCCCTGATCTGCCCCCCCCCACCCGTTTCAGCCTCATTTACTCGCAGACTTTGTGACGTTACACACACACACACATATATATATATATATATATATATATATACATACACACACACACACAGGAGTATACAGTGATTGTAGGTCTATACTCTGATATGGTACATGTATACACTGTAGTACTTACCACAGTCAGTGTATATATCAAATATAATGTACTACAGAGCATATATATACCATGTCAGGGTATTGACCTGTAGTCACTGTATACCACAAATATATTGCACTGCACGTATATATGTCACGTCCAAAAGTGGAAATAGCGATTATTGCACAATACTGTCCCCCCATCCCCTCCTACTTATCCACTGCCAAAGTCAAATACAAGTTTGCATCAAACTTTACATACTACAGCTTAAGTATTGCTGTATTGAACAGCCCAGGGGCTCTTCGCTTGCTTTCAGTGAAGCTGCAGAGAGGGAGTCAGAATAGGAGATGCTGCGCATGCACAAATATGAGTGCCCCCGAGCAAGGAGACAGGAACATTGCGCAAGCTCAGCCACTGCTGCCGTATCGCAGCAGTGGCCGTAACTACTAACAACGAGCTATAAAGAAAGGGAAAGAAGAATTAGAAATAGGTAGAAAAAGAAACCAAACCGAATATGCAGAAAAGGAACACGATGAAAGTAAACTTGCAAAATGGGACAAACCCCTCTTCCGACATGTCTGTTGTAGTAACTCCCATGTAATGACAATTCGGGAGCATCTATTCTTGTGATTCTATATTGTGCCATTCCATTTGTTATTTCTACTAGAAGTTTATGAATTAATTGCTGTCAGCTTGCCGTAAAGGTACAGATGGGTGTTACCAGTTGGGGGTGTGTCCCTGTACAGTCTGACACCAGCAGCACTGGTCAGACACACCCACTACTGGTAACGCCCAGCAGTACTTTTAGTTCAGACTGCTGGCAATTTATTTCTAAACTTCTAGCAGGAATAATACAGAAATGGCACCAAATAAATGCTTCAGAGTTGATATTACATGGGGAATGCAGGTAGTTACTAAACCTGACATGTCAAGAGAGGGGACGGGTCCTCCTTAAGTATGCTCAGCACTGCTAGGCGCAGTATGATTCCTGATAGTACTAGATCAGTAACAGCCAGTGACCTGTAGACCTCAGTCCAGGAGTATACGGTAGCACGTGTGCAGATTTTTTTCACTCACAAATGACTCTTAGGCCTCTTTCACACGAGTGTCACGGATTAGGTCCGGATGCGTTCAGGGTGCGTTTAGGAAAACTCGTACCATTTTGCAAGCAAGTTCAGTCAGTTTTGTCTGCGATTGCGTTCAGTTGTTCAGTTTTTTCTGCGCAGGTGCGATGCGTTTTTCACGCGCGTGATAAAAAACTGAAGATTTACAAACAACATCTCTTAGCAACCATCAGTGAAAAACGCATTGCACCTGCACTTGCTTCAGGATGCAATGCGTTTTTCACTGAAGCCCCATTCACTTCTATGGAGCCAGGGCTGCGTGAAAAACGCAGAATATAGAACATGCTGCGTTTTTCACGCAACGCAGAACTGATGCGTGAAAACAAACGCTCATGTATACAGACCAATAGAAATTAATGGGTCAGGATTCAGTGCGGGTGCAATGCGTTCGCATCACGCATTGCACCCGCGCGGAAACATCGCCCATGTGAAAGGGGCCTTATGGTGACATTGCCGCCTCTTCCATTAAAATTTACAGGCCTTGATGTAAAAATTATTTTCACTTGAAGTATTAGTGATGGCTTTCATCGGGGACGCCTAGAATGTAAATTCCCAAGTGAAAGGTGTCTAGCATTTCTGACACGCACTCGTAATTTCATGTGCATTTGCTCAGAAGCCATGTGCATAATAATGAGGAAAACCTATAACCTAGAGGATAACACAGTCTGTAAGAAATGAGCAGATGTTAATGGAAGTAAGAATTTAATAAAAAATACCAAAAGTCCAAAATACCTAATTCCCAGGCTGAACATATTCAGAGCATGCGCAGATACAGGAGATTCTGGGGATTTTACTGGAAAGTGTCCAACCCTTCCCCAAGTAACTACTTGCATTCCCCATGTAATAGCCATCCTGGAGAATCTATTCCTATGACTCTATGTTGTGCTATTCCTTTGTTATACCCTCTAGAAGTTACAAATGAATTGCTGGAATTCTGCAGTGAAGGTCCAGATGGGTGTTACCAGTTAGGGCTGTGTTGCACAGTCTGACACTGGCAACACTGATAACAGGCTGTGCAGTGACACATCTCAAACTGGTAACACCCATCTGGACCTTCATTGCAAACTGCTATTAATTCATTCATAATGTCTAGCAGGAATAATAAAGAGTCATAAGAATAGATGTACCAGAATCGTTATTACAAGAGGAGAGGAGACATGGTGTTTTTAAGTAAGTCAAACACACTAAAACCTTAAAGAGTCACTGTACTCTCATACAATTTCATTTCATTTAGTAGAGAATGATATAACTAGCAAATTCTTAAATGAATTTTTTTTTAATGTGCCTGTATCCACTAAAACAGGGATGCCCAACCTGCGGCCGTCCAGCTGTGCAAAACTACAACTCCCAGCATGCTCGGACAGCCTACAGCTATCAGCCTACAACAGGGCATGATGGGAGTTGTAGTTTTACAACAGCTGGAGGGCTGTAGGTTGGGCATCACTGCACTAAAACAAAAAGCTGTAAAGTCATGGCCCTTAGGGCTCTCATTTCCACCTAATGTGCAGCTCCAGAGCTGAAAATAAACACAGTGGGAAGTAAGGGAAAGGACGTCACAGCAGTACAGTGCTGGCAGATTCTACAGAAGGGAGACGCCCCGGCTTGTGAGAGAAATGAATCTAGCTGTGCAGCTGAAACTGGGAATAATATAGCTGAAAAAGACTTTAGAGAAGCCCAAAAAAGACCAGTTCCTTCACAGTTATGATTATACAAAGAAACACAGCCATTATGCAAACGCTTTTTTTTTTGAAAACTCAGGTACATTTTAAATCAAATTAAGGCCCCATTCACACAAGAGTATTTTGGCTCCGCATCTGATTAGCATTTTTTGTGGAACGGATGTGGACCCATTCATTTCAATGGGTCTGCACACTGTGTGCTGTCTGGATCCGTATGTCTGTTCCGCATCTCCACAAAAAAGATAGAACATGACCTATTCTTGTTTGTTTTGTGGTAAGGACTAGGCATCATTATAACTGATCTGCAAAAAAAAACAAAAAACATATGCAACACAGACAGCATCCGTATTTTTTGCAAATCCACATTTTGCAAACCCCAAAATTCATACGGTTGTGTAAATGCACCCTAAAACTTATCGGTCATCCACAAAATCGATGCTATTTTTATGATATTGATGTTTTTTGGCATTTTACAAAAAATGGGTAAAAATATTAAAAACACAACTGCTGCTTAATAAGAATGACACAGTGAAAACCTCACCGAATACCATGGAAACGACACATTAACCTCAGTAAAGAACAGTAAAGTACAGCTCACAGTTGCCATGATATAAAATAAAAAACAGATTTTTGAGTACATATAGTACCATAGTCATGGACAGAAAAAATAACAGCGTTAAGGAGCTTATGTTGAGGAGCTTAAAACCTGCGTAGCCATTACAGTGTTTAATTCTGCTTAAAGGGATTGTATAAGTATAGAAAAAAAAAAGATTTTTCTAGGGACAGCGCCACTCTTGTCCACAGGCTGTATCTGGTATTGCAGCTCAAGCCATTCAACAAAACCCATGGAGGAAAGTGAGAAAAAAGCAGACCGCTTCAAATTATACACTTAGTAATATATTTTTTCTGGAATAATCTGGTCTGGTAAAATTTCATATGAATTTCTAGGAATGAACCACAGCAAATACACAACAAAACCTTAAAGGCGTTTTCCAGGCTCTGGATATTGATGACCTATGCTCAGAATCAGTGGGGCCCACACAACCTCGCAACCCGCTCTTCCACGATCAGCTGTTCCCTGCATTCTCCGAAGCTGGAGTTAGCACTTTGAGTGGAACAGGAAGCACAGCGCCGTACAAAGTGTAGTGGCCATGCTGGGTTACTGCAGCTCAGCTCCCTTTCACTTCAATGGGTAATAAGCTGCAGTAACCAGACACGGCCACTACACTTTGATCGGCGCTGTGCTTCCTGTTCCACTCAAAGTGCTAATTCCAGCCCCAGAGGAACGGTACAACATAGAGTCATAAGAATACATGCTCTAAAATTGTTATTACATGGGAAATGCAAGTAGTTACTAAAACAGAGATATTAGGAGAGAGGGCAGCTCCTATATGATCTTTTTATATAAGGTACTGTACGGACGAGGGATAGTCACTCGTGTGCAGAGAATGCGTTTTATCCACATGATAGGAAAGGATTTTTCCCAGTTAGGCCTGTTAAAAGGGGTATCAGACACGGATTTCTCACAATGGTCAAGAATGGTTGAAGCAATGGTAGTAAGGAGTGGTAGTGGCTGATGATGGTGGTAGTAATACTCACAGTACACAATCGCAATCTTCTCCCTGGGTAGTGCACAGTGAATGGAGGGCGCACCCTTTGTTCCCTCTGGGCTTACCGTGGACCTTTCTGGGGCTCCTGTCTGATGGTAGTTGGGGTGCCCTTGATGTCAGTTGATAACAGGAAGGCAGATGCTGGGGGTCAGCGGATAAGGAGCCAATAACCAGGCCCAGTCTCTTTACTGCGGATGATGCTTGCTTTTCCCAAATGGAGTGTGTATAGGCAGCGGCAATGATGGCAGTAGTAGTCCCTCTCTCCAAAGACTTCGCAATCTTTCCACATCAACCACAGACGTGCAAAACTCTCACAATCAGTACTGCAGTTCCCACAGCGGGGTGCAGATCCTGAAATGGATGGCCATGATGTAAGTGTGGTGGGCGCCGAAGCAATATACCCTCTCCACGAGCAGCAAAGTCCATAGCCATAAACAAGCATTACCTTTGCTGACACACACAGTCCCTTGTGACAGTCTATAGATTCTTTGCTTCCTTTTGTCAGAGGTCTGGCCCTTGTCCTCAGCACGTAGGGCTGGAGAACCTCTTGTAGTAGGCTTCACGCTGCACAGACCCATGCAGATCCTCACACTTTGGCCCCATTCACACGTCCGTATAATGTGTCCGCATCCTTTCCGCATCCATTTCCGCAATTGCGGACAATTATGCGGATAGGATGCGGATCCATTCATTTCAATGTGTCCCGAAAAAATGCGGACAGTACACCGTGTGGTGTCCGCATCCGTGTGTCCGTTCCGACTGTCCGCATAAAGAAATCCTCCTGTCCTACTTTTCTTCCGAATTGCGGTCCGTAGCACAATGAAAGTCTATGGATCCGCAAAAAATTCTGAAGACATGCGGAAAGGCATCCGTATGTCATCCGTATTTGCGGATTCCTTTCCAGGAGGGGTGAAAAAAAAAGATGTTATTCATCCTTCCGTTTTTTGCGGATCCGCAAAAAACGGATGACATATGGATACATCCTTTCCGTTTTTTACGGAAAAACGGAACGGATGTCCTGGAAAAACTGAGTTTTTTGCGGAACAACGGATCCGCAAAAAAATTACCGTTTTTCAGGATGTGCAAAAATACGGACGTGTGAATGGATCCTTCATCTGCTTAGGCCAGACTCACTGGCTGATGCCATAAGACCACAAAGCTCCTCCCTCAGAGGGGGAAGGTCCAGCAAACATCCTACTGAGTGGAGCGGGATAACTATGCTGTGCTATCTATATATAGCTCTCAACACTCAGCATGCAAAGTACATGAACTCTTAATGGTAGATATTAACCCTTTTTTGACGCTTTGCGGTCATCCTCTGGGGCACTGCATGGTCAAACTGTTGGATGCAGAATGTGGTCAGAGAAAAGTCTTGTTGTAATCATTTTATGCAATGTTATAGCTTGTTGTATGAACTTTTAATTCAGCAGCATGTCAAATCAACAAGATGTATGAAGACTACGGTAGGAAGGATATATGGAGTTTCCTGCAGTAATTACCCGGTTTTCTTGTAGGCTCTCACAGAGATCTATGGACCCCTCTGGACAAGACTGTGGTTGACAGGAGGAGGTCAATGACTGACAATACTCTAATGACATTTTGATTGCTACATTGGTCTTGTATTGATTTTTTTTTCTGTAGTTGATGATTCTTTCCAAAAACACTTTGCAGTGAAAGGTTTTACTATTAGCAAACTTGGCTCTCCCGGCGCATACAGTAAACGGTTCTTATACGAAACCTCCACACAGACCCATATAATGAGTTAGGATCAGTGAGATTTATTTTTTTTATTCTTGGTGGTTTAAAGGGCATCTGTCAGTAGGATCAACCCTATTACACCAGGCATACTTCCTGGTAGGGTTGTTCATGCTGATAAAAATGATACCTGTCTTGTGAAAATTGGTTATGGTGTCCTTGAGAAAAAAAAGACTTATTTTTTTATGTAAATAATGGCTTCCGTGCCTGAGGGGCGTGGCCAGCACTAAAAAGCAGAAGTGACCTGTGGGTCTAGGCCCCGCCCCTCAGTGAACAGAAGCTCTGGTTGGTGGCTAGCGTGCACGTGGGGAAGCCAACAGATGTCTGCTGAGGAAACCTTTCGTGTGATGTCACACTTAGTTACGGGTGCTTGCAGAAGTCAATGAAACAGCCTGTACAGGCTGATAAGGTAGTGCGGGTGCTCACTACAAGTAATATCTATCTATCTATCTTTTTTCCCTAAATGAACACTGGCCAAACATGATACACCTTGGTTCCACTGAAATCAGTCGGCAATGTACACCTTTGGGGTTCCTTTGTTTTATTATCGGATTGTAGAGGCGCCGTCCTCTCCATAACTTCAACGCCAGTCTAAATGTAAGCCAGCTTCCTAGCTGTCTTACATTTAGACCATTTTCTATGCAGCCCGCCCCCTTCCCAAGCCATGCTCACTTTGTAAACCTGGTGTGAGCGGGGAAGAAGTTGCAGATTCTGCCTCTCCATGGCGTGCGACAGAATCTGCGCCAGCTATAAGCCACAAAAGTGGCGTATATCTGGTCATAAATGACCTCCAAAGTTTTTTGAAAGACTGCGTGGACAATAAGGAACAAAACCGATGCGGAATGAGTCAGAGAATCTTAGGTTTAGCTTAAAGAACAATCCTGAACAAATATAAATTACCTCTGACCTGGACCATACTTTTCACCATGGAGACCAGAAAATGTAAGAAACCTTGACGAGCGAGCTCCTCGTCCAACGGGCTAAAACTAATAGATCAAAGGAATAGGGCAGCGTTTTTCATGCTAGGATGTAGGCGTCATACAGTGTAAGTGACAAATACCCAGGGTGCGGCAGCATTAATGACTCATGCCATGGGGAATATGTATAAAAACAAAATGAAATTGATTTTTGGTATGCTTTTCTTCTTCTGTACTAATCGTTGGATCCCAAATTGTAGAAAATTTTAAGCTCCCCTTCCACTGCAACCAAGAACGCCCCCTCAAAACCGACGAGAAATCCTCTTTCATGAAAAGTTGCAGTGACCCGTCCCATTAAGGCCTCTTTCACACGGGTGAGATTTCCGAGCGGGTGCAATGCGTGATGCGAACTCATTGCACCCGCACTGAATCCTGACCCATTCATTTCAATGGGGCTTTTCACATGGGCGAATTTTTTCACACATCAGCGTGAAAATCGCAGCATGTTCTATATTCTGCGTTTTTCACACAGCCCTGGCCCCATTGAAGTGAATGGGGCTGCGTGAATAACGCGTTGCATCAGCACGCAAGTGCGGATGCAATGCGTGATTCACTGATGGTTGCTAAGAGATGTTGTTTGTAAACATTCAGTTTTTTATCACGCGCGTGAAAAACGCATCAAAACGCTTCGCACCCGCGCGGAAAAAACTGAACGAACGTACGCAATCGCAGTCAAAACTGACTGCGATTGCCTGCGGATTGGTGCGGATGCGTGCGGATTTTCCGGAACGCATCTGGACTGAATCCGTGACGCACATGTGAAAGAGGCCTAAAGGGGTTGTTCGGATTCAGAGCTGAACCCAGACAAATCCCCTTTTTCCCCCCTTCTGAGCTTTTTTCTGCAGATCCGGTGATGTACCAGGTCTTTGCTAGGTGGAGGCTTCAGCCTAGTAGTGAGCCCGGTGATGGCGCCGGCACTAATGGACGGTATTTAGCACTGCTCTAGCCGTTTTACAGGCCCGACCATTAGCGCTGGTGACGTCACCAGAAACACTGCGAGGCTGAAGCCTCCGCCTAGCAGTGTAAGACTGTTAACAGCCCTTGCCCTGCGAGATATAGCGCAGGACAAGGGAGAGCATCGGAGCATGAAATACTACAATGCTCATATCAGAGGGGCTGAGTGGGGAAGAAGGGGATTTGTACGGGTCCAGCTCTAAAACCCCTTTAAAGGGGTATTCCGGTAAAGTAACTTAATTTTTGAAAAACTGCATTAAAGAGAACCTTTCATGGGTCCAGGCATAGGTAAGTAAGGACACCATTTTTTAGGGCAAGTAATGGGGATGTAGGTGTTCTTACTATTTTTGCAGGGCGCCGCTCCGTTCGCCCGCTGCGCCCCTGTAAATTTCGGGCGCGCGCTATGCTAATGCATAGCATCGGAACAGGGATTCTCAATGGGCGTCTCCTTCTCTCTGGCTGTAGCGCTGTCCAATCGCAGCGGAGAGCATCACAGCCAGGGAGAAGGTTTCACACCAGTTTGAGTTTTTGTTTCTTTAGCTCCATATCATCTACATAGAAATAGGAAGAAATTATGAAATTCTGGCTGCCTAGTTACCACTAGGGGGAGTGTAAGAGCTTACCGCTGATACATTGAACTCTATGACAAAACAGTATGCAGTAAGCTCCTAAAGCTCCCCCTAGTGGTAACTGGAGACAACCAGTATCTTATGTAGAGGGTTTGTTGCTGCTACTACTCTTTCGGTAAGCTATAATGTATAATGTCACGTAGCCCCTGGGGTCAAGGAGACAACATTTACAATGTCCCTTAAAGTGACTGGTATAAAGCTGCCGTTATTGAGCAATCTTTCACTTATTTAAATGCGAATAGTAATGAGGCAGACTTCCAATGCTTCAATATGATAGTAATGGCTTCAGCTGTTCAAAGGCACCTTGTAGCCAGGGCAATTTTCTACAAGAATGAGTCGGCCGCCGGAAAAGAATGCAGGAAACGTCAGACAAAGGTGTCTGCTTTTCTCTAATTATTTCACAGATCTTATTGCTTGATGGTAACGCGACCCCCAACGCTTCCCGATTTCGGCGTGAGCAATCACTTCAGGTGTCCTGAAAGGCAAACCTAGATGTTATCCTAAGAAATGGAAGATTGCGAGACGAGCTGTAGTGATCGTAACAAGTGGCTTATCAACCTAATTAACAGTGCATTACTGAGTGACTTCAGGCGATTTTTGTAAAGAATTCGGATCATAATTGATGGAAAGTTAAAATTATGAAGGATATTTCTACGGAAGAAAAAAAGAATCATTTTATTATGTAGTTCCAAGATTTTACAGAGCTGGATAATGTACTTATATAGAAAAACAGCAAAAAATAAAATAAAAATTTAACACACAGAGACGCCGCTGTGCCTTCTAATTCCAGCAGAGGGCACCAAAGGGGTGGACTGGGAACTTAAACTGGCCCCATGTCCTAGGCGGCGCCAACACAAGTAGGCACCACAGTGCAGCACTAAATACCTCCCCAGCAGAACCAAATACCACAGTGCAGCACAATATACCGATCCAGCAGAACCAAATACCACAGTGCAGCACAATATACCGACCCAGCAGAACCAAATACCACAGTGCAGCACTAAATACCTGCAGCAGAACCAAATACCTCAGTGCAGCACAATATACTGCCCCAGCAGAACCAAATACCACAGTGCAGCACAATATACTGCCCCAGCAGAACCAAATACCACAGTGCAGCATAATATACTACCCCATCAGAACCAAATACCACAGTGCAGCACAATATACTGCCCCAGCAGAACCAAATACCACAGTGCAGCACAATATACTGCCCCAGCAGAACCAAATACCACAGTGCAGCATAATATACTACCCCATCAGAACCAAATACCACAGTGCAGCACAATATACTGCCCCAGCAGAACCAAATACCACAGTGCAGCACAATATACTGCCCCAGCAGAACCAAATACCACAGTGCAGCACAATATACTGCCCCATCAGAACCAAATACCACAGTGCAGTGTAAAATACCGCCCCAGCAGAACCGAATACCACAGTGCAGCACAATATACTGTCCCAGCAGAACCGAATACCACAGTGCAGCACAATATACTGCCTCAGCAGAACCAAATACCACAGTGCAGCACAATATACTGCCCCAGCAGAACCAAACACCACAGTGCAGTGTAAAATACCGCCCCAGCAGAACCAAATACTATAGTGCAGCAAATTTATTTTTCTGCGCTGATTTTTATTTCAGTATATCTTTATAGAATTTGATGTTGGTTTTTTCTTATACAGTACTCCAGTTGGGGTATGTTGTTGCACAGTCTGCCACTATCCACTGCCAATCAGTGCTGCCAGTGTCAGACTGTACAGGGACACCCCCCTCCCAACTGGTAACAGCCATCTGGACCTTCATTGCAGACTGCTAGCAATTCAGTCATTACTTCTAGCAGGAATAATAAAGGAATAGCACAACATGGAGCCATAAGACTAAATGCTACAGAGTTGTTATTACATGGGGAATGCAAGTAGTTACTAAAACAGACAAGAGACATGTCAGGAGAGATGACAGGTCCTCAATAAATACTACATGACAATTTTACTGTAAAGAAACCACAGAGAACTGAACGATGTATATTTAAAATGCAGAGTTCATTTTCCCAGGCATTAATACGTGATCGCAAGCAAAAAACGATCCAGACTTTAAATATATTTGTCTACGTGGATAAACGGCCCGCCTCCACACATTCTTCCGGGGACAGCCTTTAAATTGTCTCCCTTGTTTAAGTCTCTGCCCTGTCTAGTATATCACTGACGGGAGCTCATCATTCAGTATAAATCTGTCAATATCCTATCAAAAGACAACCAGAGGCTTCTCAAGGCTGGCATCCGGGAAGTGTTTCGTCATCTCCAGATAAAGGAACTGTCTACAGTTAAAGGAGCGAGACGATATATTGCAGAGGGGTGGCCGTCACTCATTGGATTTCGTCTGTTTGTAATGTAGGCAATGCTGCAGGAAATATACTGCGGTCTGTATATCACAGGGTGCCAATTACAGCTTCATTCTGGAGAGGGATTGGACTGAGACTTTTCTAGTGCATTTATCACAAGAATGTAATGTTGCCTTCCATATCACAATATCAGGGTGCCTATAGATCAAGTCTGCTGTCTGTTCCTCAATTGCCTATACTGTGTATACTGTATATATATATATATATATATATATATATATATTATAATTGGATGTATTAATATATAGATTGAAACCGTTTTATGTCTTAGGTTTTTATTTAGAAACATGGGACTCATAGATGAAATATTGATATTAAAGGGGGTTGCAGCAGTACAATATTGATAACTTATCCCCTATCCACAGGATAGTGGATCAGTGTCTGATCGGCACGGATCTGACCGCCGGGGCTCCCACCGATCATGAGAATGGAGGCTGGTGCCAACCATTTGGGTGGAGTGGCAGACTCACCTGCTGCATCCAGCTCTATGGGACTGCCGGAGATAGCTGGGTACAAGCACATGAATAGAACGGCAGCGCGCATAGGCAGTACCCTAGACTTAGAGGTATCTGCAAAGTTTGGTTTTCTATGTTATGTTTGCATTGTACATCAGCAGGTGAGGTAGGGTTGGGCCAACTACCCCATTCCTCCTTTGTTGGTAGAAATGGGCTGGTTCTAATTCCTTTCAAGAGAGGGCAGAGCTAGAGTAGCAAGTGTAGAGTGAGGCTGCACACCCTATTGCTTGTACTTCAAGGGCCTCAGGGACCAAAGACCCAGCTCATCTGTGAGATCACTACTCCAGAGAGACTTCAAGAATACAGAACTACAGATATCTTCAAAGCTACAGCAGAGAGACCAGCTACTACAGCTATCCAGACCCTGCTGCAGGTGAGGGACTATTTTTCCGACACCCATCACCTAGATCAGTGATGGCGAACCTTTTACAGACCGAGTGCCCAATCTGCAACCTAAAACCCACTTATTTATCGCAAAGTGCCAACATGGCAAGTTACCCTGAGTATCACAGTCCAATAGTATATCTCCTATGTACTTTATCATTTAGCTATAATCGCCTGCCTACATTCAGTTCGCTGCCTGTGCTGTTCATAGTGCTCCCTGCGCTGATGAATGGCAGGAAAAGTCAAAGGCTACATGTACATGTGATGGACATTTATTTAACGGCCATCACACTTCAATTTTAAGACCATGGGGCTATTCACACTGCAGTTTTTTTTATTGCCAGTGAATAACGGATGTCAAAAAATAGAACACGTTCTATTTTGTCTGTTTTTCACTGACGGACTGTCCCCATACAATTGAATGGGTCAGTCTTTAACGTCTGTTTCCCAGAAAGGCATCAGTGAAAAAAACATCCTTTAAAGACGGACAGTTTATCTGTTCTTAATGGACATTTTTTTTTCACTGTTGTGTGCATGTAACCTAAGGCATATTGGTACACCATAGACTTTTTCCAGGGTGCGGGTGCCCACATAGAGGGCTCTGAGTGCCGCCTCTGACACCCGTGCCATAGATTCGCCACCACTGACCTAGATGATATCTAGGCAAGGCCAACTCATACCAAGTGGGCACCTACAGCCACAAGTTGCAACTTAAAGCTAGATAGCATACCAGAGGTGCCATTATTAGCTACTTTGCCAGCCACGATACCTCATCATCTGGGGAGAGAAATTGCACTGTACACAACTATTGTTGGATGTACTACAACTCCTATTTTGCACTTAGTAAAGAGGGACTTTTATTTTTCTACTTCTGGCCAGATTCCTTTTATCTCCTTTTGACTTCACTGATCCCCGATGGAGTACACCGTGACACATCATCTCATCAAGGCCACTACTACTCCCATCGCTACACATGCATGCATGGCTGCTGCTCCATTTAAATGGAGGGAGCATGGGCCCCCATTCTTTTTATCAGCAGGGGCCTCAGCGGTCGGACCCCATTGATCAGACACCTGTGGAGAGGGAATAAGTTGTCTAAATGGGACAACCTCTTTATGTACTGAGCCCTTCTGCAGCTGCACAGGTTACACAAATGGCACGTCCTCCCCTGGATCTTCCATTAATCATAATCCATTGCACCATTTCTGTAATAAAATTACTGATTAAAGGAATAAATTAAAGTTGCTCGTCGTCTCCGATGCCGCTATGTGCTGCAGAAAGTGACTGTATGAGAAATCTGGGAGATGCAGAGACTGAACATCAACATTTATTTCTGATATTGATGATTTCTTAAAACCGTGCGCCACAGAGGCTCAGGTTATTTGTCAAAGCAGCAGGAAATTACTTTGCATTTTCCGCAGTTATAAGAAGCACTCATTGTTACATTTTGCTTCCAAATAACCCTAAAAGTGATTCAGCCGCTCGATGTTCTCTCAGCCCACACAAGTAAGGTCGTGTCGTGGAGACCATTGTACCGCAATATGCTATAATGTCACCGATTCCTTCTCCTGAAATTATTCTTCAGTCACTTTCTGCATCCTTATATCAGCCCGGAATCATTTATGTTTTTCTTGATGTTTTATGCAGTTTTGTTACATGTTGTGTACTAGGAATTCTTGTGTTAGATGATACAGTTGCAGCTAGGGGCGCACCACCAATGAGGCCAGGTGAGGCGATCACCTCAGGCAGCACCAGGTAGGGGCAAGAGGGGGGCAGGGAAAGGCCATGGGCAATGAGCGCTTTCATTGTGGCAAAGGGGTTAGGTTAAGAAATTGGCCATGGGGAGGGGGGTGCTGTTTCAGTTTTCACCTCCGGCAGAAGAAAGGCCCACCTCAAATCGTCGCTCCCTGGGTTTAGGTGCTTTGAAAAAGGTGATGGTGAAAGAAACCAGATAGAGATGTTTGAACAAATAACTTCTTTCTTTACTGCAAAAACAGATACTAGCACATTCAACAGTAGTTTGTACAATTTCTTTGCTCCCAGATTATAGGGTGTGGTGGTGGCAGAAGATGACACATCATCTAACAGCTAACAGATATTTGCTAGCTGAAGTCTCTCTCTAGATTCCTTTCCTTACGGCTTTACTCTGGCACCTACGGCTGTAGGTGTTCACTGTATGATGCAAGCTTCTAGTTAAGCCTGTACTGAACTGCGGTGATGGTGTCTGAATGTGTTACCCACCACTTTGCTTGATTGCCGGCACTAATGGGTGAGCTTTAGCGCTGCCCTAGCCATTTTACAGGCTAGGGCAGCGCTAAAGCCACCCATTAATGTCGGTGACGTCACTGGGCTAACTGCTAGGTGTAAGCCTCTGCCTAGCTTTACCCATATTGAGTCTGGTATGTCACTGGATCTAAAAAAAAAAATCCTTTACCCTGCACCATTCAGCACAGGGCAAGGGAGAGCATGAAATGCTCCGATGCTCATGTCAGAGGGCCTGCCTGGGTGAAGAAGGGGATATGTCCGGGTTCAGACCTAAACCCAAAAAAACCCTTAAAGGCCTCTTGCAGATTGCTGTATATGACTAAGTGCCACATGGATTATGAATACAATGCCCATTATGTTCCTCAGACTTTATGCTCCATCACATGGAAGCATTGATTGCTCTGGCAGTGTTAGTTGTGCTAGATTTGTATTTTTGGGAAATGCCATATAGTTATTTTTCTCAGACAAAAACATCAGTTAAGCCCTGATAAAACTGATTGCAAATGTATTTTGTATTCTTACAATGAGTGAGTGGGAGCTGTAGTACAATTTGTAATACGTGGGAGAGGCAATCAGACTGTGAAGACGCCTACGACACAGCAAATCTACAAATTACATTAATTGCTGATTTGATATTGCTGCAGCGCTGCCGAATGCAGAATCTGACTAATAGTCTCATTGTAGATGAATGCTGGTTTCACCCAAACACGCTAATCTGCTCTTCATGTGTTCTGGGCGGATGTCCTCAGCACCAAATATCACAAAACACTGGAATAAAGCAGACTTTATAAAGGCATCCTGCTGACAGGTACTCTTTAAACAGCATCTGTCAGCAGATTTGTACCTATGACACTGGCTGACCTGTTACATGTGCGTTTGGCAGCTGAAGACATCTGTGTTGCTCCCATGTTCATATGTGTCCGCATTGCTGAGAAAAATGATGTTTTAATATATTCAAATGAGCCTCTAGGAGCAACAGGGGCGTTACCATTACACCTGTCTCTCTGCAACTGCCGCACCCTCTGCACTTTGACGGTATAAACATGATTACGCCTGACCCTGTCAATCAAAGTGCAGAGGGCGTGGAAGTTGCAGAGAGAGCAGAGCCTCTAGGTGTAATGGTAACGCCCCCGTTGCTCCTAGAGGCTCATTTGCATATGTATAGACATCATTTTTCTAAGCAATGTGGGCACATGAGAACATGGGACCAACACAGATGCCTTCAGCTGCCAACAGGTCAGCCAGTTTCATAGCCACAAATCTGCTGACAGATGACCTTTAAAGAGCACCTGTCAGTAGGATCAACCTCATCAAAACAAACTCCTCTTGTTGAAATTCGTGAGAAATCTGTAGTTTATTTCATATGCTAATGAGGTCTTCAGTGCACAGAGGGCAGGGCCTAGTCCCTTGGAGCACTGCTTCACCGCCGCCGTGCTCCCTTAACCACATCTCCTTCCCCTCTAGTGACATGGCCAGGCTCTCTTCCTGCCTGGTACTATAATTCTGCGCATGCATCAGTGAGTGTTCAGTTGGTGCATGCGCAGTACATATCTCAGTCTGCTTTCCCCAGTGCTGAGATCCCAAATGCCAATGACGTTCGGTTCTCCAATAGTCACTCCCTTACTAGGGAAGGGTTTTTCACTACTGGGGTGGGCACTGGGCACCATTATGTTTTTTGGAAGCAACAGGCAGCAAACAGCTAAAATAATATCACCAGACATTCATACATTAAGCATTCACCATAGAGGTATATGTCAATATGTTACAAATGACTTGATTTACATACGTACTATACTGGAATCCACCGCTTTTATAGAATTAATGATGGTTTCTTCAAACTCTACTGGAAAATGGGCATTTAAAGAAAAAAAGTTACATTTTTGGTGTAAGGTAAACATTGCAGCAGAACATTAGCAGCTGGCATTTTGCTAGCGCTGCCAGCTTCCTGGGGACTGGCACTTCTCCTGACTTCTGCGATTTTCCAGCCGTGAGTTCCTTGTTCTTGTAGGCAGCAGGATGCTGATGGACATCACAAAGTTTGTAATCTAAGGCTGACTCAGAAATGTTAAAAAAAGTTTCTCAAAGCTGGGTTTCGTAAATGCATACGAGCAAGAAGAGTCATTTTAGTTTTGTGGTAATTAATTGCATATTTATGAAAATGCTAAATAATCTGCAGGCAGTATGTTATAGAGCAGGAAGAGCTGATCAGATTGATATATAGTGTATTGGGAAAGAATTCAGTAAAACTTGTATTTTATTCATTTAAATACCTGCTCATTTTGGACTTTGAAAGCAAGGAGGTGGTCCTATCAGTGATTGACAGCTCTCTCTGTATACACAGTCATAGAGGTAGATAGTAAAAACATAGACAGTAAAAACTATCACCTCCCAGAATGGGGACAACCATAGAGCTCAATGACCCTGACAGTCACGACCCTCCATAGTGTGACAACCAGAGAGCTCAGTAACGCTGTCAGTAACAACCTTGCCTAGAGTGACAACCATAGGGCTCATTAACTCTAACGGTCATGACCCTCCATAGAGTGACAACCACAGGGCCCATTAACCCTGACAGTCACAACCCTCCATAGATTGACAACCACAAGGTTCAGTAACCCTTACAGTCACAACCCTCTATAGAGTGACAACCACAGGGCTCAGTAACACTGACAGTCAAAACCCTCCGTAGAGTGACAACCACGGAGCTCAATAACCCTGACAGTCCAGATCCTGCATAAAGTGACAACCACAAGGTTCAGTAACCCTTACAGTCACAACCCTCTATAGAGTGACAACCACGGAGCTCAATAACCCTGACAGTCCAGATCCTGCATAAAGTGACAACCACAGGGCTCAGTAACCCTGGCAGTCAAAACTGTCTATAGAGCGACAACCACAGGGCTCAGTAACCCTGACAGTCACAACCGTCCATAGAGCGACAACCACAGGGCTCAGTAAACCTGACAGTCACAACCGTCCATAGAGTGACAACCACAGGGCTTAACAACATGGACATTTAGAGGGACCCCATGAAGTGACAGCTACAAAGACGCAGGATACCGATTGCAAATCCCTGCCACTGGTGCTGCCACCTGCTGGCTACAATAGCAATGTCTACTCTCTATCAGACCGCAGGAGTTATTGTGATAAGTGAGCAGAATACTAGAAGAGAGGGAGGCTGGGTGTCATTTTATATTCCATTAGGATCTGTGTATTACGTTTTGTGTTCAGCTTTATAGGACATCTCAGAATGGCTTGATAGTCTATTAAAGGGGTTGTCTTCTTTCATAAACCCCATTTCTAAAGGAATTCTTTGTTGACAGAGGGAGTCCCTCATTTGGGACCTTCATCATTTAGCGAACATGGACCACCAGCTACAAAGAGCGTCTCTCTTCCCTGGAGGACCTCTCCTGTCCATGCATTACATGGACAGTCTATTGATGGGTGTAATGCTTCATTTCCCCTGCGGTGGCGCTGCAGAGAAGAGGAACACTTGCTGGGGTAATGAGACATGATCATCGTATTTTCAGGCAACTCTTCTAACAGAAAGAGATTGTCCAAAGCGGACAACCCCTTCAAAGACTTCTCACAAGAGGGCAACTCCGTAGCTTACATCTTCTGGGTATTGTTCTTTATTTTGTGGAGCTCTTTAATGTGTTGTTTCAGAGCTTTGATTTCCAAAAGGAGTTGACGCTGTAGTCTTTATTGATCGCAGCACAGAAACATTTCTGACATTACCGGCGTGTCGCAGTTTACGCATGGCAGATGTATGCGTGCAGAATTGTCTGGGTCATTGAAAATAAATTGGGCCCCAGTGTTAATGATGGATTTCTCCTTCATTTCGTATTCTGCTAGTAAGATGAATGGACAGGAAATGCTGCAGGAGAATTTATTTGTATGCGTCTATGGGATGTCGGAGCTAACAAGGTTCGTTAGTATTCCGCACCAGCGTGCCTCTCGGTACAGGGAGCAGAGCTTGCAGCTGTAGACACAGGCCTCGCCATACACGCAGCTTCATAGGAAGCTGTGACTAATTTTTGGATTATTTTCCAGATAAGCAATCATCATCTTTGCCACCGGGTAAACATTAACCCTTCATCCAGTCAACACATGAAGAAGTCCTTCAGGCATGAACCTAGTTAGTTCCACTTTTATTCCTGTATCCCATGGAATGAATGGAACTATTTTCCTTTTATTCCACTGTATAATGGATTTTGACCCTGATACTAGTTTTTTGGGCATCTTTCCTTGCCTTCAAATGTGGTGGATATCTTTCAGCATCTTGTGGTCGAAGTAAACCAAAAGACATTCCGTGGTGTTGAGATCTGGGCTTTGGGGTGGTCAGACCATGAGGACTCCAGGTGCTTGAGCGTTTGGGTCTTATCTTGTTATAGAAGGTCTTTTCTAGAGGGTTTTTGATGGCATATTAAACATTTTCTTTTATTTGTAAGTAGTCATGAAACCTTCAAAAGAATGAAAATTCCTCAAGTTTGCCATGATCTTCAATTGTGGTTGACTGCAGAAGCTATGGAAGCCCTTCCAAGTGGTCACTGCTTGACATAGACATGGTTGGGAGAGTCCTCCATTGCTTCGTCAATGTAACCATTTCCCAAGAGCTCAAATTTAGGCCTCATGAACATGAGCTTATCATAGCCCAATGGCATCAGTTAGCCTACTTGGTGTGAACAGGAACATATTGTGGGTCCCACCAAGAACTGTTCACAGGGATCGCTGGGGTCCTCTACAGTCAGCAATTATTGCAAGTTGTATGAAGCAGATTTATTGCAGAAACTTCTTAAAGGGCCCCTGAAATGGAACTAAGCCGTGAGCGGCCAGCCACTATGGCTTCAAGTGGCGGCTGTCTGCACAACAGGCAAAGAAGAGGCACGTCCCTGCTTGGCGCAGTCGTGGCTTTAATATGCTGGTTCTGAACTGCTGCACTGTCTCCCATTGCAAACAATAGGAGGCAGACACCATGCGGCTGCCTACGTAATTTCGGCGTGGTGTCTGCACTAGGATTCCGCCGGATATTTCCACCTTATGAACTGTACATGTTGCAGATTATATGCATTATTTCTGGGTGGATTTTTCTGCAGGAAAACAGTAATGTAATACAGTATCAGAAACATGAGATTTGATAAATCTCATGTATACTTTTTTCTTCCGTAAGCTTTTTTTCTTCCGTGTTGAAATTGACCTGCGGTGCGGTAAAATGTGCCGTGTGTAAATTTTTTTGTCATTCTGCATCTTATATATGGTGGTTTTCCCCATAGACTTCATTGAAGTTGTTAAAGGGGTTCTTCGGGCTTTTAATATTGATGACCTCTCCTCAAGATCGGACCCCCACCAATCAGCTGTAAAAAGAGAAGGATAACTAGAAGGCACACGTCGCTTCTATATCGGCAGCAAGCAGGAAGAGAGACAGAAGATGGCATGGCATCCGACACCCGGGATCCCCACCGACCTGATATTGATGACCAATCCAGAGGATAGGTCATCAATATTAAAAGCCTGGAAACCCCCTTTAATGTAAAGAGAAAATTCACACCAAAAAACACACAAAAATGCACCAAAACCCTAATAAATAGTGCTGATTTATGTGTGCTTTTTATGTAGTTTTGGTGTGGATTTTGTACAGATTTGGTACCCTAACGTCTGAATGAGACTTGTAGAAATCCATCCAGATGAATGGGGCAGAAAACATCTGCTCTGTGTGCGTATACCCTGCAGGCAACACACTGAAATTGAGGATGTTATTGATTTTAATCAGTACCTGTGGTTCTTTCTGGAGTGACTGTGATACATACCTAGTATGACAAGGAACCTTTTATTGTACCTTGTGTTTCTTAGAATTACACTATATAAGTGAGATAGTCTGCAAGGTAATCACAGGCAAGTGTCGGAAGCAACCCCCTGCAGGGATTTATACACCGTCCATGAGTCAACGTGAGTAGGGGACAGTCTTATATACATTTTCCCATCTCCAAGGACGAGAGGAGGGCCATTTCACCTTTTGCACCAGCTAGAAATCCTCATGTCTGCAGGGTCTTGTTGCAATGCTCTTGGTAGCCAGGATTTGCCGCTTGTGTGACTGCCTCGTCCTATCAGTATTTAAAGGCGTTATCCAACGAGTAATGTAAAAAAAAAAATAAAAAATCAGACATCATATAGTAGATGACAGTCTCCTTCTAAGAAAGCTAGAACCAGCCCTGTACCTCACATGGATACAGACATCTCCACATTCATTGTTCCAATTGCTGTGCTGGATTTATATCAAGCTGGCAGCTCAGGGTGTGTGTCCTTTGTGCTGCAGCTCAGGGGGCATGATCTTTCTGCTTCAGGTTTATCCCTATGACAACTCAGGAGATATTTGAAGGAGGGAACTGAGCATTGCCATCCACCTCAGCAAGGTGGACAGAGAAATAAGCAAATGAACAAACAGCAGGTGGCGCTATACGGATACATTTTATTAAATATTTTACTGGCTATACAACATTTTTAATGACATGCAATTATAAAAGTATTCAGATTCAGGGGCTGGTTTGAAAACTGAAGAGTATTTTTTTTAGTGGAATAACCCCTTTAATAGAAAATACAAAGATAGGATGCAATGAGCTGATAGAATCGGGAAGACGTGCTGCATTTTCCATTTGTTGTTATTGTTGTTTTTTTCCATAAGGACTGCAAAGTCATGTGAAACCAGAGCGGGCAGCAGCGAGTACATCCAGGGATATTTAATCCATCCAGAGATCTATACATGCAGCCTAATGTAATCTAAAGCAGGAAAGGCATCTTTTATTTATAGCCCAAAACATTTATTTGTGCACTCAGTAATTGCGGCTTCCAAGAAGGCTGCTGTGCTCAAGTCTACCATAAAGTCCTTCACTGCTATGCTTAAGATAGAAACATCCGGGCGTAATGTTAGATCTGATTACTCCTCTAAACCCAGTGGCATCCAATTGTTCATTTTTTTCGTTGCTTCTGTAGAGCCAACATATTCCATAGCCATGTCTTAAGATTGTGGCGCTATGCCCGTTAGATAGCTGTCAACTGAACTCCAGATCCTCAAGACACATGGACGCTCAGTGGAGCATGAATGTGTTCTCAGTGGGAAGAATAGACTAAGCAACTGTCACCTCTACTAGCGGGTTATCTTTCTTGAAAATAAAAGGATTGGGCATGTTGAATCCAACTGCCCAATCAATCATTTTCTCCCCTGTCGGAGAGAGTTGGGTGGCTCCATACACATTAGATGGTTGCCTGGTCCCGCTGAAATTGGCTGGTTCAGCCAACATTAAAGGGGTTGTGCAAAAATGAAGGGGGAAGGGGGTTGTTAATTCCCCTCACTTGGCCGGACCTGTAAAGGGAAGATTACCTAGCTTCCCGCTCCTTCTCCTGTGGCCTGCAATGCTCTGTTCAGCTCCCTCACCGAAAACTTTGAGTTTGACTCCACCTGCATCCTATCTCTGGCCGGATCTCCTTGCGTTATGTGACATATTGTCATGACATAAGGGGAGCGGGTCACCGCCGCAGCCAGTGGTTGGCTGCAGGCAGCATCGGACCGGATGTTTTCAGCAAGGGAGTCCAATGCAGGCCGGGAGGAGAAGGAGCGGGCAGCAGTTAAGTAAGCTTCCCTTGACAGGTCCATCCAAGTGGGAGAAAGGAGTTGGCCAAACCATCACCTCCCCATTCTTGCACAACCTCTTTAATCTTCCAGAGCATTTCATATCTGAGACGCACACAAGGAAAACAATTTATAGTAAGATTGAATAAATTTGATACGTTGGAATATGGAAGGAAACTGGAAGAGGAGCACGCAAGCATGGGGGAGAGAATACATACTATACATGACATGTGGCCCTTGGTTGGAACCAAAACATGGACCCTAGTGCAACACGGCCATGGAAAAGAAAGAAGGCATCTCAAAGATCAAAATGAGTCCTTTGTTATGGTGCCAAGTATCTCCACCTAGGACAGAAGGGATCCATGACCCCCTACTTTGCTGAAATGCAGTTCCTCTGAAGAGCACGCGTTTCCCCCACCCAGTAGCAAAGCAGACGTGACTAAACAGGGCTGGACCCCCTATCTCCAAGGGTACCCTAGCACCAACATGTCTTTAAGGTGTCTACACTCTTGATTAAACCTTTATGTACCAGGCATGAAATGCTTTGCCACCTATTAGGGGGATAAACAGTTAAATTAACCAAAGAGCTACTGCTTTACCTCGAGCTTTGCCTCAAGCTCTTCCCCCCCATTATAAACAGCCCCAGAATTTTAATTTTCCAGTTCAGTGACCAGTGGGCATTAGGAGCATTTATTTGATACCAGTAAGGAAGGTGGTGTAAAATGAAGACCATTAAAGCCACAGAAATTGAAAACAGCAAAGCTTCTCGGGTTCTTTTGTTGAGAAACAGTCAGTTTTTATTACAAGGAAATACTGGAGCTCTGAAAAAGTGAGAGTGTCAGAAAGAAAATGTATCACTGATGAATCTCGATTTACACTGCGCTCTCGAGAAGAGATGGTGTTACTAAAGCATCGCACAAAGATTTCGGCTTTTCATGAAATATTACTGCAGCAGTCATCTTCTCTAATGCTAGGGAGAACTAATGATCTAAATGTACTAGAAAAATGTACTTTATTTCATATTAGCTAAATTATTTTAGCAATTTCGATTTTTTTAAAATCTCCCTTTGTGGGGACTTTAGGAAAACAGCTTGTACTGTGTACAAATGAGAGAGATGCTAAACATGACCATAGCATTATAGTCTCCAACTGCTGTCTCACCAACAGGGGTAAAACAATTTGGTCACCTGGGAATTCATGGTTCTGCTGAAGGACCTGTGGTCAGAATGTGCAGGTCCTGAAATCCTCAAATCTACCTTTGTGAGGATTGTAGGAGGGTTTGTACTCTGAAGAAATGAGAGTGATGCTAAACATGGCTATAGCATGGTTGTCTCCAGCTGTTGCCTCTCCAGCAGTGATGAAACAAGTTGGGCACCTGTGGTTTCATGGTTCTGCTGAAGGACCTGTGGCCAGACTGTGCAGGTCCTGAAGCCCTCAAATCTCACTTTGCTGGGATTGTAGAAAAATAGCTTGTATTGTGCACAAATGAGAGTGATGCTAAATATTACTCTAGCATGGTTGTCTCCAACTGCTGCCTCTCCAATAGGGGTAAAAAAATTTGGGCTCCTGTGATTTCATTGTTCTGCTGAAGGACCTCTGAAAGACTGTGCAGGTCCTGAAGTTCTCAAATCTACCTTTGTGGGGATTGTAGGAGGGTTTGTACTCTGTAGAAATTAGAGTGATGCTAAATATGGCTATAGCATAGTTGTCTCCAGCAGTGATGAAACAAGTTGGGCACCTGTGATTTCATGGTTCTGCTGAAGGACCTGTGGTCAGGCTATGCAGGTCCTCAAGTCAGAGGTACAGAGCAGAGCTGTTCCTGTTAAGGCACATGTGCAGAACAGTTCCTGGGGGCATTCGAGCATGTGGTGTGTGGTACAGCAGCCTGACTAGCTTTGCAGAGATGGAGATAGTCTGCTTCAAGAGCTGCATTGTAGAGAGGGAGACAGCCTGCCAAAAAACAGCTTTTCAGGGAGTGAAGCGGCTTGTAACAGAAGCTGCATCACAGAGGGAGAGGCGACCTGATACCAGAGGCTCCAAACCATCCACCTGCACCTTACAGTCTTAGCTCACTATTGGTGCTATGGTGAACAAGTTCAGTTTAGTAGGCCTATGGTGGTTAGGCTTATGTGGTCCTAAGACCAATGCTAAAATGCGGCGTGAAACTGACCTTGCTGATAAACCGGTCATAGAAATCTTTATCTACATCTTTCCTCTGGAAGCCACAGTGTTCTACTGGATCCCAATGGCACCCAACAGACCTCACTGACTTTTAATGGGGGTCCGTTGAAGTCTTGTTGTGGCTTCTGTCTTTTTGGAGGCAAGATTATTGCTCCATGTTGCCAGAACTGCAGATGGAGGCTTTGGACTGAAGTATGAACGGATCCTTACCTGGCAGGCTCCTCTATATAGCCAATCTGTCAAAGAGCTAGGAATGTAAAATAAATTCTCATATTTTCTAGTCCACAAGTCACTGCTGATAAAGTAGATTGCAAGTACTGAATATTTATTATTAGTCTCCGAACCTGTATTCCACTCATCTGTTCTGACTTTTTACCTATGTTAACCTATTTTTACCTTATTGGGAAATAAGAGTGGTCTTAAGGTCATGTGAAGCCTGTATTACATGCAACCATCTGATAGAGGTCTATTCTCTCTTTAGTCCAACCTGTTCTCCAGGCAGAAAGGAGAAGAACACTGGCCCCCCCTATGGTTTGGTCATGGTTCAGTAAACCTCCCTTTCGGTTGATTTTTATGATATATTTTCATACAAGGCCAAAATATGAGCTATCCCCCAAGGCACTGCTCAATGTCAGACATCCTACACAAACTCATAAGTCACTGAATGCAAATTTGTTCTGAACAGAGAAGTTACAATCTGTTGTAAAACTTCAAAAAATCTCATAAATTCTTTGGCAGGAGTTCAGCTGTGCAACTGAGAAAATATTCTAATATTTTTCTTTTCCGACACAGTGTCCAGTTTTCTGACAAAATAGGCTGAAGTAAATATGGGCAAGTGGTTTACAGAAAAAGGACATTTGTCTAACATGAGTCCATGGACTGACAATCAGTACCACTTAGTACATTTCGAAGGGGTTTTCCGGGAGTACAGTATTGATGATCTGTCCTCAGAATAGATCATCAATATCTGATTGGTAGGTGTCTGACTCCTGGCACACCTGTCAATCAGCTGGTAAAGAGGCCGCTGCACTCTGGTGAACACGGTGGTCTCTTCCTAGGCCTCTTTCTTGCACATGTGCAGACTTGTGAATCCCCCTCATCTGCGTATGCGCCAGGAAGAGTAAAAGTTCTGGTCATGTCCACAGCAGAAGTGAGGTCCTCTCCATAGCCAAGGCCAGAAAACCTAGTAATGGACACAATGTAACTGGCAGCAAGATTTTCGAACAGGATCGTTACATGAGGTTGATCCACACAATTTTGGAATTGTAAGTATATTACAGACTTTCTCCTAAAGTTGTGTCCTGCTGGGTCCCAGAAACACCATTTAAAGGGATTGTCCACTTTATTTATATTGATGACCTATCCTCAGTATAGGTCATCAATATCAGATCGGCGGCGGTCCGACACCAGGCACCCCCATCGATCAGCTGTATAAAGAGAAAGCAAACGCCACTGCTGTGTCGTCAGCGAGCAGGAAGAGAGACAGAAGACGAAACCATGGGCACCTGCCTTCTCTTCATACAGCTGATCGGCAGGGGTGTTGGAACCTGCCAATCTGATATTAATGACCTATCCTGAGGAAAAACTCCTTTAATGTAAACAGAAAATCCACACCAAAAACCACACAAAAAAATGCAGCAAAATCCCAATAAATAGCGCTGATTTATGTGCGCTGTTTAAGTAGTTTTGGTATGGATTTTGTGCAGATTTTTTACCTGGATTGTGTGCTGGTACCCTAACATCTGAATAGGAAATTGTGGAAATCCATCCAGAAGAATGGGACAGAAAACATCTGCAACAAATCTGCTGTGTGTGCGTATACCCTGCAGGCAACACAATGAAATTGAGGATGTTATTGATTTTAATCACTACCTGTGGTTCTTTCTGGAGATACATGCGTAGTATGACAAGGAACCTTTTATTATACCTTGTTTTTCTTAGAGTTACAATATATACTGTAGGTGAGATAGTCTGCAAGGTAATCACAGTCAAGTGTCGGAAGCACCGACACACCCCGCCTACCAGCTGGTTGAAGAGAAGGCATGTGCTGTCCCAGCGCTGCTTCTCTTCATTGACCACATCGGTCAGCAGTGTAATTACACCTAGGTCGTCCCATTCACTTCTATTGGACAGCTCCTTCCTATTCAAGTGTATACTACATAGCCATCCCATGGAAGTAAATGAGACAGCTTCTTGTAATTACACCTGTTCGCCACTGTGATTGTGACAGCGAGCAGGTAAACAATGAAGAGAAGACAGCACTCACACTGATGGCGGCCTTCTCTTCAAACAGCTAATCAGCGGGAGTGCCGGGAGTTGGACTCTCGTGGATTTGATATTGATGACCTATCCTGGTAAATAAAGCGGACAACCCCTTTAAAGAGGACCTGTCACTGCTCCTGACATGCCTGTTTTAAAAGCTTCATGCATTCTCCATGTAAAACAATTCTGGAGCAGCTATTCTTATGACTCTTTGTTGTGCCATTCCTTTATTCTTTCTACTAGAAGTTATGAATAATTGCTAGCAGTCTGCAGTAAGGGTACAGAGGAGTGGTAACCAGTTGGGGGAGTGTACCTGCACAGACTCACTCTATCCAATCAGTTCTGTCTTCTCAGACACCCCCCCAACATGTTACCGCCCCTCTGTACTCTTACTGCAGACTGCTGGCAATTCATTCATAACTTCTAGTAGAAATAATAAAGGAATGGCACAACATAGAGACATAAGAATAGATGCTCCAGAATCGTTACTACATGGGGAATGCATGAAGATATCTAAACAGGCATGTCAGGAGCGGTGAAAGGTCCCCTTTAAATAAACTGGACTTTCTGCGATGTTACCAGGACTGAAGGAATTTTAGTATAGTTTAGAGCAAAGAATACAGCGCACCACAATCTCAGTAACACTGTGGACCACGCCATCTTCATTCACGTAAATAAATCTATAGAATATGACATATATAGCAGGTAATGTATCTACATTACACGCACTGGAGGACTGTGATGCATCACATATTAAGAAGTAATAACTGTTTTCTTCTGCTAAAATCCATTTCACCAAGAAGGCATCGTCTCTGACAGAGGAGAGATGGCAATGGGAATTACAGGCAAAACTGATTAGCGCAATGTTAAAAATCCAGGGATTGAGATGAATTGCTTATTAATAGATCACGTCAATTGTCTCGGAAGTGAACGTAAGAAAACGTAATGTGGCTCCGGGAATCAATGTAAACAAATGAAGTGGTTGCTGCTAATTTTTCAGCAGGGGCAGACAGAGAACTATCGATTACTCAGTCAATTCCAAGTCATTGGTCATTACCAAAGGGACAGTGTTAAAAAACTGCAGAATTAAAAACTTTCACTAATGATTCCATTTACTCTGTACTGTCTACTTAGAAACTTACATTAAAAGGGGTGCATTATAGGGGGTCACAGAGAATTCTAGAGTTAAAAAAGGGAAGTCCTTGTTTTGGATCTCACCTCTTGGAGTATGTTTCGCTCTGGAGTGTCCACACTGATTTGAATGGACACTGGGTAATACTTAAAGGCTACGTACATTTCCAGGGGACATTTTTTTATTGATTGTAGTTTACTCATTTGGGGTTAAAAATAATTTTTTCAGTTGGTCTTTATTAAAAATATTGAGCCGCTCTGTCACAAAGAGTCAAAGGTTTTTCTAGCTGTGTGCTTCCGACTTTCATGTTTCATTTTGTGCTGGCCAGCTAATAATCCTTATTTCTAAATTACTAAACACTTATTTAAGCCACAGTCTTATCATTAAGATAAGGAATAAGCTTTGATGAGTGTTTATAAGGTCAGAGAGCAGAGGTAAGGAGCTGTCAGCTAGCTGTCTGACAGAGCAGAGAGAAAATTCAGATCCAGGTAGTAGAGCATCTCAGCTCTGTACATAAAAAAGGGCTCCATATTTTTAATAAAGTCCAAATGAAAAAAAATGATTTTAGCGCATAATGAGTACAAAGTACTAATAAAAAACAATTGCCCCCAAAGCTGTACATATCCTTTAATTTCCCTGTGGTGGCGCTGCAGGGAAACTTAACACTTACTGCCAGGTTTCTCTAGTTTACAGTTGATTGCTGGGGGTACCTGCAAGGGAGACACTTTGTGATCAGATTATTACACAGAGACCTTCTAATACAATGGTTAACTGCTAAAGGTGTCGGGATATTTACTGAAATGTTAATTATGTACTATCTGTGATGCAAGTAGCTAATGTGACTTTGCTACTGTATGTACTGTGTATTCCAAAAGGCTAGATATGGGTAGAAAATAGTTGACTGGCAGTCCTTAGTGATATTTGCCAGGTAGTGGACTGGTCCCATTTTTCCCTGGTTAGTGATTCTGCTAGTAATCAAGACAGAGAGACCTGTGTGTCCTGCTGCAAAAAGGCCGAGAGAGAATCCTCCTCCAGGAAGACACCATTCCTGTGAGTAAAAACAGCCAGAAAAGCAACTAACCTCTGCGGCAAGAAGCTCTGAATTATTGTAGAAGGCTGAGGACCAAATGGTGCTTGGACTGAGTTAGTAAAGGTAACGCACGACTGCTGCTTTAGACTTTACTGCCCATGGTTTGGGTTATATTGATTCTGGTACCTGCCCCACTTTTGAGATGGACTGCCCATTTGATCTAAGACTGTGCCCCACAGTAGTGCATTGCAGAGGAATATTGAGAACTTCAGCATGCCTTTGGTCGATTGGGAAGATTGAGAGAGAGTCAGGGTGTAAAACCATTATTATAGTACTTGAGAGCTGTGCCTACTGCTTGTGTCTGTACTGTAACCCCCATTATCCATACAGTAAAGGATTTTTGTTTTTTATAATCAAGATGACCTGGTCATTGGTTTCCATACCCGATCTTGGGTTCCTTTCTCTATTCTCCTGCCTTGCACCCTGCTGCTCATCTAACATCAAGGGCACCAAGGGGCCACTAAACCAACAACATGCTCTTAATTAGTTGAGTTATATGATCTAAAACGTTGCAATTTTTGTTATGGGAAAGCCACAATTCTGATATAGCACATAGAGATGGGGCTGTATTCACCTTCGCACAGCACAGGGAGCCCATCGACAACCACAGTCTAGGCTTATGCCGCAGGCAGAATGCAGGGTGCTATGTACAACTTATTAAATGAAACTGTTACATCCATTTCTGCCTGCTGCGGGTGATATGACAAGAAGAGAACTTGCATCCATTACAAGTTGCAGCTACTTTTCCTTCCATCTTGCCCTGCATGAAGCTCACTCCATGCTGTGCCGCTGTAAACGATTTTATAAGGGAAAAGTATATTTTGTGTGATGCCCCTTTAATTTGGCGCCTGGTGCTGTATAATTGCTAGCAGATGCAGAAGCAAAAGACATTGGTGGTTGTTTGTGACAGAGAATAAATTATAAGATCAGCGGGTAAATCTATATTTATACAGAATACTCTCTGAGTACTCTTGGCAGCACGCTTCCCTTTTTCCATTATGTAATTGGTTTGTCTCACGTGTAGGGTCATTGAAGGTCAACAGGAGGAAGTACAATAGAAGGAGAGTCTCTCATCCACGTGGCCCCGACAAGGACGTGGCGTTACTCCTTGAAGCCTAAAACATTCCTTTGTCTTGAGTTGGAGGACTGAAAGCTAAGCTGCCTGTAATTCAATGCCATTTGGGAAATACAGTAGTCAGGCCGTACCTTTGAACTTCTAGTCAAGTCAATAATGCTATATGGTAAAGGAAGGGGAGGGGGATGGTACAGGGTTCTGTAACCAAAGTATACTATGGGACTGAGCTCTCCTGACGTTTCTGTTTTAGTAAATGCTTGTGCAGTGACCCAGTGGATCACTGCTGAAGGTCAATTGTTTGCCAAGAGTTACTGTTAAAAGCACTAATTTCTTTATGCACTGTGTATCCCAAATGGTTGTGCATGGACAACAAACAATTAACTCTGAGAGTCTTTAGCATGGTTTCCAGGATAATGGGCTAGTCCTGCCCCTGGCTAGTGTGAGTCTTACTTGAGCAGAACTAGAGACAAGACCTGTATGTGTTAGCTGCTCTCAAGTAGGTCCAAGGAAAAGCCTCATCCAGGAAACACTGTTCCTGAGACTGAAAAGCTGCCAGAGAACAAAGTAACTGAGATAATACTTTGAGAGAAAGAGACATTTACAGAAAGTTTAGAACCATCAAGGTTGTGCAGGATTGTGGCAGTAAGACTTTACTGCTGTGAGAAGGGTATATTGTTTCTGCGCCCGTAACACTATGAGATGGACTGGACATCCGGATCAATGATCTGCACCCCGCACCATGGGAACTGCAGAATGAGTTATTGAGAGCAGAACTGCACTTGTGTGGTTATTTGGGAAGATTGCAATGTGAACTTAGAGTGAGACTCTTCAGGATAGGTCATAAATATCTGCTCAATGGGGGTCCGACACCCGGGAGCCCTGGCAATCAGCTGTTTGAGAAGGCATTAGTGGTCCTGTGAGTGCCGTGCCCTTCTCCCTGTTCACCAAGGACAGCGCCATACATTGTATAGTGGTCATGCTTGGTACTACGCTCAGCCCCATTCACTTCTATATGGCTAAGCTGCGCCTAGGCTATGTGACTGATGACGTCACGCTGCCTAGGAAAAGCTGTGAGAAGGCCGTGGTGCTCCAGTGAGCGCTGGTGCCTTCTCAAACAGCTGATCGGCGGGGTCCCGTCTGTCGGACCCACAACAATCAAATACCAATAACCTATCCATGTCTCAGAAAACCCCCTTTAAGCTTATCTTCGCACCATTTCACTTAAACACCAGAATAGCCATGTATATCGATTAGGGCTCAAGTACATGAACTTTTTTTTTTTTCGTTTTTTTTTTTGGGGTCATATGTGGAACCATTCACTTTAATGGGTCCTATGAAAACCTTCTGTTTTCATAGGTCTGCATGGCTGTTCCGTAAAAAAGATTTGTCCATTTTGCGGACAAGGATAGGCATTGTTACAATGGATCCGCAAAAAAAAACACAATGCAATACGGACGTCAGACGTCATCTGATCGCAAAATACGTAAGGTCGGTCGTGTACATGAGCCCTTACACTGTGGATAGGAACGACTGCTGATAAACCTGCACGGAGTATAATATTTCCGTTCATACAAGCGGATGATTATTCCGCAGTGAGCGCTATATTCACGGTTGTATTTAAGGTCTTCGGCGGCCTCAGGGAATTATTAACAAAAGGAACATCTCTGCAATATTAAATATTAACAGAACTCTAATATCTCCTTCAAAAGCGGGACGGCGTGCCTCGTGGCTGCCGCAGACACCGCTTCTGGATCACAATGAGAGATTTTCAAGCTAATCATGTTTTTGCATTTAGTGAAATGATAGAGCGCGTCCCAGTGGGAAGCGCACAAGTCCCCGCACCCCCGAGGCTTTTATGACATTGATTCTGAATAAATGTACACCGAGTGTGTGTGTTTTCTTTTCTCCACATGGCTTTCCTGCTTGTCTAGATTTGTATGCACCACAGTAGGGATTAGAAGTGACAGCACAAGGAACATCAAGAGTTAATTTATGGGACCCCTTAGGCTTTATGTACACGGCTCCATGCAAGCTCCTAGTCGTAATATAGCAACCTATAAGACTTCTGCGGGAACGTACTGTACCTACAGGTGCCTCAGATTTAAAGAGCGCCTTTTGACATCTCTGTTTCAAGAAATAAATTGCTTGCAGTTTGCAGTGAAGGTCCAGATGGGTGTTACCAGTTGGGGGTGTGTCCCTGCACAGTGTGACACTATCCAATTAGTGTTGCCTATGTCAGGCTGTACATGGACACCCTCCCAACTGGTAACACCTCTCTGATTTTTGTCTGTTTCAAGAACTACAAGCATGCGCTTCTGGAGCTTTTATTCCTATGACTCAATTAATCCTTCTAGAAGTTATGAATAAATTGCTAGCAGTTTGCAATGAAGGTCCAGATGGGTACTACCCAAGGTTAAGGGTGTGTCCCTGCACAGTCTGACATTAACCAATCAGTGTTGCCAGTGTCAGACTGTGAAAGGGACATGCCCCCAACTGGTAACGCTCAGCTGGACCTTCTTTGCAGACTGTTAGTAATTCATTCATAACTTCTAGCAGGAATAATAAAGGAAAGATACAACATATTAGAGTCATATGAATAGATGCTCCAGAATTGTTATCACAATAGCAGGAGAGATAAAAATAGTAGGAGAGTTTGCAGGTCCTCTTTAATATGAGTCCATCACTGTTCTGATCAGCATTCTTTTTTCTCCCTTGGTGCTTTAAAGGGGTTATCCTACCCCTATAATGCCTCCCAAAATATCCGGGCACCTCATACTGGTTATACTTACCCCACTCCCCGGTGCCTGCGACGCTTCCGATGGCCGCCACCACATCCCCCGTCACGCAGATTAAAACATCTAGTGATGGGGGAAGTTGGGGGGAGGGTTGGCCAATAGCAGGCCGCAACGGGAACGAGCCTCCCTAGCGTCACCTGCGATGCTAGGGAGGCCCGTTTCCGGGGATAAGTATAATCAGTATGAGGGGCCCAGGCATTTTTGTGGGCATTATAAGGGTTTAGCTTTTTGGTTTATGTTCAGCATATGCGCCAGGGAAATGTCCTGGTGTCATGCAGATACCCGACATAGGCCATGGTATACTATGTATGTATAATGGTTCAGTGAGATATACACCAGAAGGTTTTTAGTTGCATACACCGTACATGCAACTTCTGAGACACAGTGTGAACACGGCCTACAATGTATTTCCTCCTTTGTACCTCCTTGGCTGTTCAGTTGGCTCCTTATTTTTCTAATTGTTCTTTTCTTTTTTTCAGTAAGAAGTTGGATGGAGAAGCTTAAAGATAAGGTAAATCCCATTTCTAAACTGTATATCCTAATTCATTCTAGGTGTTAAAGGGATACACCTTATACAAGAGCCTTCCTTTGATTCGGCATCTAATAATCCAGAGGTTCTTATAGTCTAGCAGGTGTTTGCTGCACACCCCCCATATAATAATTTGATATCACAGAAGAACAGGATTTAACCAATGATTCATTATGATACAGTTTATGTAATACAATGGGGGAAATTGGTGTAAAGGAAAACTGGCTTAGTTGCCCATAGCAGCCAATCAGATTCCTCCTTTCATTTTTCACAGCTCCTTTGGAAAATGAAAAGTGTAATCTGATTGGTTGCTATGGGCAACTAAGCCAGTTCTACTTTACACCAGTTTCTATAAATATGAGGGTGTGTTCTCAGAATAGTCCCACAAAAATCAGACCTGATGACAAGTATTAACTGGTGCACCCGCTACAGAAGCTCTTTAAAGGGGTTGCCCAATATATTGATATATTGATGGCCTGTCCCCAGGATAGGTTATCCATATCAGATCAGCAAGGGTCCAACTCCTGTCACCTGGCGCTCATGTCAGTACTGCTTCTGCTTCAGAGTTACCTGTGCGCTGTCTTGTTTGCAGCGGTTGCGCAGTGCTATTAAAACAGCCTGACCCATTCACTTCAGTGGGACGAGCAGTTGTAATTTCACTGTGCTCCCTCTACAGGTACTTTTGCGCTGCCACCCACAGGTAATTTTGAAACGGAAGCAGTACTCAAATGAGCGCCGCTAGCTCTTCAAACAGCTGATCGGCAGAGGTGCTGGCTGGGTGTCAGAGTCCTGCTCATCTGATATCAATGACCCAACCTAAGGATAGGTCATCAATCTCTTAGTACCGCCCAGTCCCTTTTAATACCAGTATGGCTGGTTTTACTCCAGCGTTATTACTTCTGGCGGACTGTACCGGCAGAGAACAACCTGTTGGAACTTTCATTGCCGGATGTTACCGCAGTGCCCGCTGGCCCCATTGACTATAATGGTATCTGGCCGAGATCTGTCTGTTACATGTGCACTTGGCAGCTGAAGACATCTGTGTTGGTCCCATGTTCATATGTGTCCGCATTGCTGAGAAATTTGATGTTTTAGTATAAGCAAATGAGCCTCTAGGAGCAACAGGGGCGTTACCATTACTCCTAGAGGCTCTGATCTCTCTGCAAATGCTGCTCCCTCTCTACTTTGATTGACAAGACCAAGTGTGATGAAGCTTTCGCTGTCAGGCCCTGTCAAAAAAAGTGCAGAGGAAGCAGCAGTTGCAGAGAAAGCAGAGTCTCTAGGTGTAACGGTAACGCCCCCGTTGCTCCTACAGGCTCATTTGCATATAATATAACTTCCTTTTTCTCAGCAATGCAGACACGTATGAACATGGGAACAACACAGATGCCTTCAGCTGCCAAGCGCACATGTAACAGGTCAGCCAGTGTCATAGGGACAAACCTGCTGACAGATGCCCTAAAATACATGTTTTTATAGTGACAAGATTTGAGCCAATGATTCGGTATTCTTATTTATTGAGTAGCAGCTCTTTCAATGTTATAATTTCATATTACGTAGTTATCTTGAGTCAGTGTTTGAAACCAAGGACGAAAGGGAAATCCTCACTCAGAAATTCATGTGGAAGACACAGACGTTTTAGTGCACAGTCAGCAGCTATATGGGAGTGGGGTGAGGAGAGATGCTGCCGATGCATCAAATATGAGGAACAGCATAAACCTAGAGAGACAAGAGAAGATGTGCCAGTTTAAACTAAAAAGTCAGTGATGATCAGTTCCTTAAAGGGGTTTTCTGGGAGTAAAATATTGATGGCAGTGATGGCTAACCTTCGGCACTCCAGATTTGGGGAAACTACGACTCCCAGCATGCTCCATTCATTTCTATGGAGTTCTGAAAGCAGCCAAGCGAGTGTACATCTTGGGAGTTGCAGTATTACACACAGCTGGAGTGCCGGAGGTTAGCCATCACAGGGATAGGTCATCAACATCTTGATTGGTGGGGATCTGACTAATGGCACCTCCACCGATCAGCTGTTTGAAGAGGCCATGGGGCTTCGGTGAGTGCTGTGGCCTTTTTGTAGCCAATGATGTCCCATTCATCAGTTAAATGGCCTACGTGCAGCTCAGTCCCATTCAAGTAAATGGGCCTGGGTTGTAATACCAAGCACAGCCACTATCCAATGGATGGCGCTGTGCTTGGTATGCTGGGAGGTGGCCACAGCTCTAACCGGAGCATCACAGCTTTAGTGGTGGTGTCGGAGGATAGGCCATCAATTTTTTACTCCTGAAAAACCCCTTTGATATAACTCTATAACGGTCAAGGCTTTTTGGGGTACTTTTAGCAATAGACTGAATTTAATAGGAAAATTCATGTAGTCACCACTAGAAGGAGCTTAAGAGCTTACTGTTGACATAAAACAGTGTGCAGTACACTGTGAGCTCCCTCTAGTGGTGACAGCAGGCACCCATAAATGTATTATTTATATCCTTGTGGGAAATTCAGAGCTCTGTATAAGGAGAATGGAGATCCGATTGGAATAGATATATTAAGAAATTAATCAGCCCATCATGTTAGGCATGTAAGTGTAGCGCCCCTTTAAGAATTTCCTTCTTATAAGAGTCTGCAAAGAAAAGCAAAATCCTAAAGACATTGCGTTCTGTAATCTCTCCTCGTAGCAGCGTGCCTGTTGTTTTCCCGTACAAGCTATCAATGTAAGGAGCGCAGGCACTTGTTTGCTGGTGTAGAATTTAATAAAGCACAATGAACAGTCTGTGCAGACCTCACACACACGTGGATAATTGGATGAGAGGAGCTGCGATGCTCGCCGGCGCTGACAGCCCCTGCTTTATAATTATACAATCAGCACCAGTTCATTTTGGTGCAGTGCAGATTAATTGACACTGATTTATGGAACTGGACACTGAGAAGAATCAGATCTCAGAGGCTGAAGATGAGAACGTTCCAGCATTTCCACCAGCTAGACACTGAATGGGACGGATCAAGTTTACAAATAATCGTAATCCGCTCATAGAGATATTAATATTTACAGGAGAAGAGAAATATTTACTTCCCGACATATGTTGTTTGGTGCTTACAGGTTTACAGTATTGCTACAGATGTCATTGTGGATTTACACTGCTGGAGACAGGATCTGACAAGATTAGGATGGATAGATAGATAGATAGATAGATAGATAGATAGATAGATAGATAGATAGATAGATATGAGAAACATTAGATAGATAGATAGATAGATAGATAGATAGATATGAGATAGATATGAGATAGATATGAGATAGATATGAGATAGATATGAGATAAATAGATAGATAGATATGAAGCTCCCCAATCCAAAAGACCGACAGATCCTGAGTCGGTACAGACTGAGCACCCACAGCCTGCTCATCGAATCCGGGCGTCACCGACAGAGGTACATCCCCAGGGAGGGCAGACTGTGCCAGCAGTGCGACCAGGGGGCCATGGAGGATGAGGCTCACTTCCTGCTGTGGTGCCCCAAACACTCAGCAGTGAGGGACTCTCACTTCAGGAGACTGTCTGATCTCTGACCAGACTTCACCTCCATAGAGGAGGAAGAGAGACTCTCCATTCTGCTGGGGGAAAGAGGGGAACACAGCATCCATAGCAGCACATTATATGACTGCTTGCAATAGATTGAGAGGAGCCTGAAATACCATGGACTCCTATATCCCCACCCTGGATGTGTCCCCATCCCCCAAACTTACCCTATACCCTCACCCTGGACATGTCCCCATCCCACAAACCTACACAATTATGGGATAGATAGATAGATAGATAGAGGATGGATAGACAAGACCTGGCAGCTATATATCTTAGGGTCACTCAGAAATGATTTACTATCGCTGTCATTGCATTAAAGAGCTCACATTGGGGAGAGAAAATTAAAAAAAAAAAAAAAGAGAAAAACAAGAGAGAAAATATGAGTTCTGGGAGACCTCAAAGTGTCATATACCAATTTTCAGACCAAATGGAGCACTTATGATTCTGGTAGAATTGATTTGGACCTGATTTTTGGACCCCAAACAAATTTCTCTACTGTTAATCTCAAAGGGGCAGAGGTATGTGCAGTCAGCTTGTTTCCAGCCCCTGGGAAGGGGTTTAGGCCGTGTTCACAAGGGATGTTTTTGCTTCCTTTACATAATAAAATATTTTACTATAATGGTACATAAGATAATACACCAAACGGAAACACACTGTTAGTGAATGCAGAGGGCTGCAAACTCTTTTTGCATTGAAGTGTTATCCTGTACTTTCTACTAAGAGATGGACCTAACAAACAATATGAAAGGAAAAATAGTTCACATTTCTTCACAAATGCAGGACTTCAGTATAGTGAACAGCACTGGGCTTTATGATTTACTCTCTCCAGACTGGTCCTTTATAGATTATAAAGCAGACAATCAGCAGTAAAGTAAAATGCAATAGAAGAACCATTAAGTCGCCTAATATCATGTACGTTACCAGTCATCTCGTCCTTGTAATGCTTTTTTATGCTTCTTTGGTTTTCCCCTGATTGCCCCCGTTTGTGGTATTATCTTCCAATTCCCCTTCTCCATTTACTGTCACCACGGTCCGGTTTTCTATTTTCAAAGTGGAATTGCTACTCAATATCGATTGGGACAGAGCCCTCGTCACAACCGCGCGTCACCCCTCATTACCTTCATGTACCTGTGCATTGCCCTCCCCCGCTCTCAGTCTGCATTAATGACATATTCTATGTCTTACCCAGTCACGAGAAGTCATTCTGCAGTTACATTATTCTGTTTTGATAAACTGCAAAACTTTTTTTTTTTACAGCAATATTATTACTGACCAAAAAATATGTATTTTTACACAAGTCACTATTTGATTGTTGTCACTTTTAACTGAAGGGTCTGTCTTGTGGATGCAAGTCCCATCTTTGGGACCTTCACTTATATGTGAAGCACTGGGCCCGGGGCAGACTGGGAACTTAAAGTGGCCCTGGAAAGAATACTAAATGTGGCCCCGTTTTGTAGTCGGGTCCAAATTGATGGAAGGCAGGGCCAGCAATACCATATTGTGGCACATTATACCACCCCAACAGAGCCAAATACCACAGTCCATCACAAAATACTGCCAGCAGCACAAAATAAATCCCTAAAAACTTCCAGTGGCCAGTCATGAGGAGGGCTCAGACCGCCCCCTGGGCATCAGGGCACCGTGAAATTTCCCTGTAAGGTCTATGGCCAATCTGCTGCTGACTGGGCCCCATTGTGAATGGAGAGGATGCTGCATGGTTTCTCAATTCATTGCTTTAGGACTTTCAAAAATATCTAGATGTGCTTATTTGGCAATTTTTTAATTAACCCTTTAGCAGTGAACCAGCGGGTCACTGCACTTGCATTGTGGGATAATTGTGCTGATAATTGACCCTTTAGCAGTGAACCAGGTCACTGCACTTGCATCAGGGTATAATTGTCTTGATAATTAACCCTTTAGCAGTGAACCAGTGGGTCACTGCACTTGCATTGGAGGAATATTGTCCTATATATGGCCAACTTTAATCATCACCAATGTGCAGACACATGCTCCCTCTCTCTGACTGATGAGCTGACATAGAAACTATATGGGTTATTACCCAGATTTTTTTTTTTTTTGGTCAAGCTTTATGTTAAAGAGAACGTTAATCGATGGTGACACCATGATCGCTTTCTCCTTATCTGGATATTGTATTCTTAGAACGGAGGCCGCTATCTATTTGCGACCTCCAGCTTTTTTTCTGTGAGCTAGTTCACAATGGCTGAATCCCTCACTCTCCCGAATCCTTAGGGAGGTGATTTTGTCCTTAGAAGAGCAGGCTAAATATTCCTGTCTCACATTAGATCCCTGGAGCAAAGCATGAGGGTTCTCCTAGAGGACGAGACCATGTGTTGTCTGCAAGAATCCTATCAGTGTCAGATGTGACATCATGGTCTTCAAGGTTAACGGATTGCTTACCCTGGAGAGGACAAAAGCCTTTAACCCTTTCTTATCAACCTTCATCTATTCTCATAAGACTTCCTTGACCCCTTAATGGGGAAGAAGATAAAAAAGACATTTTTCTTTCCAGAAAAATCCATCATGTTCAAGGAGCCCAATCTCTTTCCCGTCAACCGTTGTGACATCTGTCTATATCATTTCTTGAACATTCCAAGAAAATTGGACGTTTAAAACAAGCAAAACTGTCTTTGACACCATGATTTATTATAGTAGCAGTTCAATCTAGCCTTAAAAATTATGTTGCATGTTAAATACTTAGAAGGTTTTGCTAGGCTGCCTACAAATGAGTTTGGACTGTTGCTTAGCAACAGGAATTGCAATCAGTGGGTGACTATGACGGCTCTCCATGGAGCTGTGAAGGACCAGTACAGTCAGCCCTACAGAATTGCTGGTGAAATGTGTTGACTTCACCAACGTTGGTCATAGAAGGAGAACAATCATTGCACTTACCTTGTGAAAGCTCAGAATACTAAATCACTGGAGGTGGATGCTGAATTTAAGTTAGAACATGGAGAATTCAGTCTGACCCCTTACATGGAAGTCAGTTTGTATTTATGGGTCCTTTGGTAAGGGTCGACTGAGCAGACAATTATTGGGAATGAGCTGTTCATTGCCTATAATTGCCCGATTGCCAGCGGAGGTGAGATCTGCATTTACATGCAACAGTTGCCTCTACTGTATGGAGACGAAGGATTGGTATTGCGATTGCTCATTCCCATAGAGATTCATTGTTTCTGGGAAGCAGATCCCTGTTTACATAGGACGATCTTCTGCCCAGTAATGATAATTTTGGTGTCCATGTCAATAATGCTTTCACACGATGGCTGGATGTTCTCCAGCATGCCTCTAAGATGCAAAGGAGTAACTGGAGAATACAACAAGCTAAAGTCTAAGCCAGGAGAGTCAGTAAAAAACAAAACAGAAGACAAGGGGTAAATCCTGAAACAAGCCGAGGTCAAAGCACAGGAAGGTCCAACAAAAATGCAGCATTGTTCTGGGCGCACAGAACAAAAAGGAGCCAGGAAAAATCACAGGCACAGACAAGCAGTAAGCGCTCTCTTAAATGGGTTATCCCATGATTATTAAAATTATTATTAGTAAAATTAAATGGATACCATATAGTACATGCCAGTCTCTTTCTAACAAACCTAGAACCAGCCCTGTACCTCACATGGATCCAGAATTCTCCCCATTCATTGCTCTGCTAGATTTATATCAAGCTGACAGCTCAGGGGAGTGTCTTTTCTGCTGAAACTCAGGGGGCGTGTCTCAGCTCTGCCTATCACAGCTCAGGCGGCAGCTGAAAGATGAAACCGAGCACGTGCGGCCATCTCAGTGAGCAGGGCAAATAAAAAAAAAAAAAAAGAACAAACAGCAGGTGGCGCTATACAGATACATTTTATTAAATAACTCAGTGGCTATGCTAAATTTCTAATCACATGCAATTGCAAAAGTATTCAGATCCAGTTGCCGGTTTGACAACTGTAAAATATTTTACGTGGGACAACCCCTTTAAATTTCCCGCCTAGCTCTGGGATTGGACACCGAACCAGGAGCTTGATTGGCCTGGCATCCAAACTCACTGATAAGTCAATCAGCTGAGGGCTGGTTGGTATGGCACCCCAGGTTATCTAAAGTGAACAATACCTTTTTTTTATATGCATCCCCCAGTGATAATCCAATGACATGGTGTCCTGCTGCTGTAATCCCCAGCCATCAGTGTGTTGGAACCTGGAATCAAGCATTCCTTCTCTCTGCAGCGCCACTGCAGGTGAAATGAAGCGTTACACAGGGCTCCTTGAAATCAGTGGACTGTCTGTGTAGTCCGTGGACCTGCAGGGTCCTCCAGAGCACGTGATACTCTGTGAAGCCATTCTCCAAATTGGCTGATAGATTAGGGTCCTGAATTCCCCCCTCCATCTCATTTAAAACAAATTCATTTGTCTAATATATAATATCAATGTAAATGTAGCAGTGATTTATAATGAAAAAGACAAAAAATGGAGGAAGTCAGTATGATTGTCAGACCTATGAGATAATGCTCCGATTTATGGCACAAATCTCATAAACCTAACATCTTATTCACCAGAGTATGTAATCATGAAGATTTATTACATTGTTTCACCATTGTGTTGAGAAGCATAGATGACGGCGGCTGAGAAATGGGCACATTAACGCACATTACAGACATTTTATCTGGAATTAATATATATTTCATATGACGTAGCCGAAATATGAAGCGGAGGTGACCTTTAAGCTACAATAGACGTTTTTGGATAATAACATGTCCAATCCTTCTTTTCCTGACATCTGGTATCAAGGAGGAGACTGGCCCCCCATGCACATTAGATTTTTAGTTGGTTTGCTAAAATCTATAGAGTTTTTATAGATAGCAGGCTGCTCAGGAGACTAGAGATACTCAGATACAATATCTGATGACCGGAGATGTTCAGGTCATGTTAAGTAGAAGTTTGACCACTCAACATATAGCCAGCAGATATGTCTCCTGACCTCCTGAGATTCCTGCTCCTCCTGCTGTGAGATCCTTCTGGCCACGTCTTATCTCCTAAAAACAAAAAGATTGGGCAAGTTCATAACCATCAGCCCGATTCTTCTCAGGAGGCCCACCTCAGATTAGATGGTAAGCCCATCCCGATGACATTGGCAGGTTCGGCCAACATACATCTAATGTCAAAATAATACAGCTAAGAAAGCTGTAAAAAACCTAAAAAATATTAAGAACAAAAAAGTTATAAAGCACATGCCTATAGATCCAACCATCAGAGCATCCAACTCTATAGATCCCCCCCTCCAAGTCATACATAAGCCCCAACTGCTGGGTGGCCTTGGGCTTTTTTGGATATGTAATATATGTCACCACCAGTGATGACATGCATGATTAGACCTGACTATCTCCTTGGAGGTGAAGTCCAAGAGTCCTGTTATGTATAGCCAGAGATAAAAATGCTGCACACAGCTCATACAAGCCTTTGGCTCCTCTGCACCTCATCGAAACAAAAAAATGTATGGTCAATTACTTTTTGATATTCTTTCCAGCTGAGCCCAATGCTTTTCTTCTGATATTCTTAATACGATTTGATAGAAACATCCCAGTACAAGCACCTTCCATAAAAGAGCTACTAATAGTATTCACAAATATAGGTATAAACCTCTTCTGAAGCTAGGCAAGAAAAGATATCTTAGGTCTCCGAGGGCTATACACTTGACAGAAATGCTGGCCTGTTCTCAGTTCTCATACATATATTATACACTTTGTATAACAATTTTAATGATGTATTTTTATTGGAAATTTTCCTGCTGTTGTGGTTTATTCTGGCCTGCTTCCTCTTGCTACATGGCATGACCTAGAGAAGCACATGAAACATTCTCATCATCTTCATTAACACCTCCAGACCCCCATATCAGACCTCAGACCAGACTTCCAGACCCCCCAATCAGACCCCGATTAGACCTCCAGACCTCCATATCAGACCTCAGACCAGACATCCAGACCCCCCAATCAGACCCCCATTAGACCTCCAGACCTCCATATCAGACCTCAGACCAGACTTCCAGACCCCCCAGTCAGACCCCCATTAGACCTCCAGACCTCCATATCAGACCTCAGACCAGACATCCAGACCCCCCAATCAGACCCCCATTAGACCTCCAGACCTCCATATCAGACCTCAGACCAGACATCCAGACCCCCCCAATCAGACCCCCATTAGACTTCCTGACCCCCAAACCTCCATATCAGACCTCAGACCAGTCCTCCATTAGACCTCAGATCAGACTAAAATTAATGAATTAACTTACCTCTCCTGGTCCAGCGGTCTCCCCGTTCTCTTCTCAGGGCCCACGCTCTCACCTGCCTGCAGCGTCACAGCGTCAGGTCAGAGTAGGCTCTGTACGTCCTGACGCTGCAGACAGCCAGGACACAGCAGTGTGGGCTCCCCTGGCTTAGGGGCATGGTAGCAACAGCGACTATTGCGACCCTTATAGCTACGCCACTGTATATATAAGATTTGGTGAAAGGGGTTTTCCCTAGATTAATGTAAATGATGAAAATCAGAGATCATATAGTACATGACAAGCTCTTTCTAAAGAAGCTAGAACCAGCCCTGTACCTCACATGGATCCAGAGATCTCCTCATTAATTTCTTCAATTGCTCTGCTAGATTTATTTTAAGTTGGCAGCTCAGGGGTGTGTTCTTTCACAGCTTATCAGGCATGTCTTTTCTCAGGGATATGTCCTTTCCAATGAAGCTCTCTTCCTATCACAGCTCAGGGGGCGTATCATTTCTCAGGGGTGTGTCCTTTTCACTGCATCTGTCTTCCTATCAGAGCTCAGAGGGCATTTCCTGTCTCAGGGGTATGTCCTTTCCACTGCAGCTGTCCTCCTATAATAGCTCATAGGGCATGTCCTCACCTGGTAACTGCAGTAGATACAGCTGGTGGCAGTTGAATGATGGAACTGAGATTGTGCGACCACCTCAGCAAGAAGGACAGAGAAATATAGAAAAGAACAAACAGCAGGTGGCGCTATACAGATACATTTTATTGAATAACTCAGTGGTTATACAAAATTTCTACTTACATGCAATTACAAAAGTATTCAGATTTAGGTGCTGGATTGAAGAAAATCTAGTATATTTCACATGGGACAAGCCATTTAAGTAAAGTAGATTTTAATTTATGCAATAGATGCCCACTTCATGATAAAGCTCTATGCAGATGATGAGGGTTTTCATACTTTGGAGGAAGCAGGCAAGCAGTAAAAGCAAAATATGGAGAGATGGGAGATTTTTTTTGACAAATCTATAACGGAAAGAGACTAATCAGGAAACCTACGTAAGTAAAGGTTGAAGGACGGAAAAGTAATGTGAATCTGATGCTGGGCTGTGTAAGGTATTGCTTTAAATCTTGGGATTTCATAGGGTTAATAGCACCAGAGAGACTGGGAACGCTGAATATTTATGTGGCTGCTGTTTTCCATGCAGGCAGGATACATGTCTGGTATGCTGGTACCGGTGGGAGTTGGTATAGCTGGAGCACTTTTCATCCTCGGAGTTCTGTACAGCATAAAGATTATGAACCGCCGCAGGAGAAACGGCTTCAAACGACATAAAAGAAAGGTAAGCAGCAGCCTGAGCATATCCATTCATCACGATAGTGCTCCCAATACATTATTAACTTTCAATAACCCCCCCAAAAAAAAAATAAAAAAATACTGTATACTACCCCCATGTCATGACACGAACAAAACAAAGAGTCGTGGCACAAAGCTCAAAAATACCAAATACTTTATCGATAACATTAATTAATAAAGAACATTAAAAAATTAATCTCACCAAAGAGAAATGTGCAGCGGTATAAATATGGTAAATGCATAGACGGTATACATCATATGGATGGGTAGTACGGTAAGTACTGTATGGTGGGTTCTTTCCTCCTCTCCTTTTCTGTGTCTCTATTTATTGGTTATAGACAGAGATGAGGGAAATATTGCAAAATTTTATTCAGCTGCTTCGCCAAATTTTACAAAAACATTCGCTTTCTGATGAATAACTTCGTCATGAAGCGCATTTCTTTGTAAGTAGTGGGTGCAATGAGAGGGAGCAGCTATTGCGCTACTCCCAGTCATTGTACCCCTTAGAATCCATGTTCATAGCTGATCGCGACATCTGATATAAATAACAGAGTATAAAATTAAAAAAAATAAATAAATAAATTAACTCATACGTACTATTTGAAGATCTAGCTCGAAATCTTGCACGACCTGTGATGAAGTCATCACGTTGGGCGGCATGGTGACGTCATGCGTCACTGCGCACAGGATTTCGTGCGAGATCTTCAATCAAGATGGCAGTGGCCGGCCCGTCTCACGCAAATGGATTAGGTAAGTATGATTTTTAAAAAATTTTTTACACTATTTCAGGGAAAATCCATTTGCTACCACGAAACACGCGTAAATTCAGCTTCGCGATGAATTTAGTTTTCCCTGAAGTTCAGATAGAAGTTCACTTCATCGGCTTCGATTCGCTCGACACTAGTTATAGATATTAGCACTTTGCCAAATTGATAGATATATATTTTTCCTGAGACACATATATATGGTTTAGGCGTAGAAAATGATCTAAATGTATGAAAGCTAGGAAATGGCGATATATACGCCAAAGTTATGGAGAGGCCGGCACCTCTACATAACCTCAGCGAACCACTGCCAGCGCAGAGGCTTATTAAGACCGGCATCTAAAACATCAGTCTTAAAGGCGTTATCCCATGACTAATGTAAAAAATGAGAATCAGACATCATATAGTACATGACAATACCTTTTTTAACAAAGCTAGAACCAGCCCTGTACCTCACATGGATCCAGAGATCTCCACATTCATTGCTTTACTAGATTTATATCAAGCTGACAGCTCAAGGGGAGTGTCTTTTCTGCTGTAGCTCAGGGGGCGTGTCCATGATCTCCCTATCACAGCTCAGGAGGCAGTTGAAGGATGAGACTGAGCATGTGCGGCCATCTCAGTGAGGAGGTCAAAGAAATAAGAAAATGAACAAACAGCAGGTGGCGCTGTACAGATATATTTTATTGAATAACTCAGTGACTATACTAAATTTTTAATTACATGCAATTACAAAAGTATTCAGATCCAGGTGCTGGTTTGAAAACTGTAGAATATTTTTCGTGGGACAACCCTTTTAATAAATGTGCCCCTATGTATTTAATTATCTCTCGGAACTGACGCATATTTCTCTTTGGTGAGATTCATTATTTAATGTTTTTTATTAATCAATGTTATCAATAAAATATTTTGTATTTTTGAACTTTGGGATGTAGCGACTCTCTGTTTAGTTTATGTCTTACCAACTAGACAAGTCAGCTCGTAATTTGGGGAAATTTATTTGTGGGTATTCCATTTGAAGTATATTATTATATTCTATTCCCATATCTCATTGGTCGTTACCCCCCTGTCAAGGGTGAGGAACACAGGTCAACAAATGGTCTTCCTTGTTTTCCCCAGCAGAGAGAGTTTAACAGCATGCAAGACCGTGTCATGCTCTTGGCGGATAGTTCAGAAGATGAATTTTGATCGCAACGGCTTCAGACACCCTGGGATTCGATGACAGTTTTTCAAGAAAGAAAGGATACAGTTCCCGTCACTGCTATCAGCCAGCTGTATAACACCCTGTAGTGATTACCATGCGTTGAGGTCGGCAGCATGCTGTCTTGTACATGTTTGTTTTTATACTGCCGTGAAATGATACGTGTTCATATGCAAAGTCCTTCTAGTGCAAGTGTAATACGTTTTATAGCCAGCTATTTTTTGTACATGGCAAGAATTTGCTATCAAACATGCAGGCGATGCAAAATTTAGGTATGAACAAAGTACCGTAGGCTAGTGCCACATGGGCAACTTTGCAACCACAAGGCTTACAAGCACGGCGAGTCATCCAGGATTAGAAAGGCATGGCGGCATTCTTCCAGAAATAACAGCATTCTCGTCTATGGATTGTGTACGGCAGTGCAGCTTATCCCCATTTAAAGGCTATGTACACCTTTGGGGCATTCTTTTTTTTATGATTGCATTTTACTTATTTTGGGCTAAAAATAATTTTTTTTAATTGGCCTTTATTAAATATTCAGCTGTTCTTTCACAAAGGGTTAGCCGTTTGTCTAGGTGTGTGAATCTTACTTTCACATTCACTGTGTGCTGGTCATCTGATAAACCTTATCTCTAAATTTCTAATAGGTCATAAACATTTATTTAAGCCACATTCTTATCATTAAGATAAGAATGGAGCCATAATGAGTGTTTATAAGGTCAAAGATAAAGAGCCGTCAGCTGAGCTGCCTGACGGAACACAATAAAAACACAGAACCTGCTACTAGAGAATCTCGAGGCAGTACAGAGAAAGGGGCTCAACATTTTTAATAAAGTGATTAATTGAAAAAATTATTTTTAGCTCAATATGAGTACAACGCAATAATAAAGAAAAATTGCCCTCAAAAGGTGTACATAGTCTTTAAGTGAATGGGGACCAAGTCGCGGTACCAGGCTCAACCCATGGACGGGGGTGACCCTGTTTCAGGAAAAAAAGAAGGATCCTTTTTTCTAATCCTAGACAATCCCCTGAAACCATGGTGGGTTATCCCTTGAATGCCATAGGGATGTTAGCATATGGTCTAAATCACCACAATGCAGGGCAGCAGTAAAGTAGCCCATTTTGCCCTAGCCATAAAAAAAGAAAGAAATAAAACTTGTTGATGAATGTTTTAAAAAAAAAATTGACCAAATGATGAATGCAAAATTAGATAGAAGAGCTAGGCCAGCGTCACTCTTTTTGTGCATCTTTATATCCTCACTGTCGATCTCGACAAGATAAACCTTATTTTGAAGAAAGCCCTCCTGTCAGTCAGCTGGTCCACCCCCTGAAACCCCCAGCAATCAGTAGATATCGATGGATGATGTCTCATCAAGCCACATTTTGAGGAGATATGGCATGGCATGTCTCCAATTCATGGCCGACCATGTGCTCTATGACTGAGTCAACTTTGTTGGTGGCCATACACATTAGATTAATGTTGGATAACTCACTAATTTCAGCAGGGCCTGCTGGCTATTTAATGTGTATGGGGTGTCCCAATTTGCCTGTGATGACAGAAGAGTAAAGGCCCTTTTACATGGATTGAGGATCAGGCCAGTTATCTGGGATGAGCTCCATAGGAACGCTCATTCCCTATAATTGCCCTGGGTAAATGTGCCACTGATCACCCATCAAACGAGCAAAACTCTCGTTCATCAGGTGACCACACATAAAATCATTGTTTGCTGACAGCACTTTGTCCTATGTAAACAGGAATCTGCTGCCGGCAAACAATAAATCTATATGGGGACGAATGATCGCAGTTGCGATCATTCATCCCCCTAGAGAAGAGATGATTGCTGCATGTAAATGTTACCATCATCTCCGCCAATGATCAGGCAATTGTCAGGAATTGCTGTTTATCGGTTCATGTACAAGGGCTTTATGCTTATGGATTTCAACATGCCTATCTGTTTCATCTCAGGGGAGATAAGCCACCACCAGAGGTGTCTGGCAGAGGTTTACTCCACTCTCCCCTTTCAGAGCACATACACTGTAAATGCTTGACCGAATCGAGCGTACATGTGTATGGGGTAAGGGGTGTCTGGTGGAATCTGAAGTGTATAGCCAGCTTATGGGAGGACTCTTTCTAAGTAGCTCTGGCCAATAGTTGGAAGTCCTGAGCATGGGACCACTTGACATGTATATGTCCTAAGAAGGTATACGGACCGGGCCACATGTTTTTTTGTCGACCCATTGTCTTGAATGGGTCCTTGGTCTGCATTTTGCAGACATATTTTATCTTTTTGCAAAACGGACATATCATCCATATTTCTGTTTGAGAAAAAGATAGAACATGTCCTGTTCTTGGGCGTAAAACATGGACCACAGACTCATTGAAGTACATGTAGATGGAGGTTTTTCTTGCAGATCCTCAATTTGCGGACCGTAAAACACATACGGTTGTGTGCATGGGGCCTAACTGTAAGGATATATAAATTTTCTTAAAAAATTAAGTACTATATATTGTGAAAAGCTGATCAGGACAGAACTGATGAAGAAGCTGTAAATGGGTACATGTTTGCATCAGGTCCCATAGAAATAAATAGGACTCATCAGCAGAAAACAAGTATGTGAATATAGCAAAATAGGGTTGTGATTAACTTCTTTAAATGCAATAGGTAGAAGTCTGCATGGTCCAAGTTAGAATAGGAGCAGGTATTACGTTTGGTGGGACTATTAGAAGATTTCCACCAGGCGTCAGTCAGATATATGCAACTGGACACCTACACACTTGAAAATATTGACTACCAAGGCAGATGTACTAAAAAGCATGGTCTGCTACACAGCTTAGGCAAAGGTAGACTGATGTATCGGCCCAAGGTATGCCTGAAGGACAATCTAGGTGAACATGAAACATATACGTCAGGAGAATTTCTCAGCCTATGCCCCAGACTTTGACCACAACTGTGACTCAGGAGGTGCATGGAACAGCAGGGCACAGTATGTGAAATTAAAGGAACAGGTCACCTGTACTATGCTGCCATCACTAAGGGTGAAATAATAGTGACAGACCCACTGATTTCAGCAGCCTGTCACTTTTGGGCTGAAAGTCAGTCCTTTTATAGGACTGTCATGCCAAAACTTGCAACACATGCCAGGGATACGAGGGAGATGAGTCTTATGAGGCTCCGTGCCCCTGCCCTCTCCCACCTCCTGAGGTTTCTTTCCTCTTACGCATTCGTCATGGTCAGGAGGCGGGGAGGGCGGGGCCGGCGAGTCTCATCAGACTCATCGCCCAGTACTGCGAAGTCCAGTACGTCGGTCCTGTAAACGTACTGACTGCCTGTCCAGAATTAACTGGCTTCTGAAATCAGCGGGTCTGTCTAGCTCCTGCGCCGGGTCTACACAGGTCCATCCATTGTAGAGTTCACTTTAGTGGCAGCAGAGCGGCAGTAACTAGTTTTGTTCACTACACAATGGACAGAGCTTTGTAGGTCCAGCGCCGGAGCTATGACAAAAAAGTGGTTGGCGGGGTGCAGGTGGTCAGAACCCCACCGATTAGGTGTTGATGGTCTATCCTGAGAATAAGTCATCAATAACAAAATCCTACAATACCCCTTTAATCTATCCTATACGTAAGTTAGAATCAAGTCTGGTATTTCTTTAGCCGTCTGGGCAAGTTGAGGGACAAAGTTGTATTTTTCTGCCAACCGGACAAAGAATCTCTACTGCTTAGAAGAAATGAAATTGCTCAAAGTAAAGGCCCTGTCCGATTGAGACAACTTATCTCCTATGTCGATAGCGAGAACGGAGGTGGTGCTCCCCGTTTGAATGGAGCATCCGACATCCATGGCATCCACCGCTTCATTCAACTCCATGGGACTGCTGTAGAAATCAGAGTACAAGCACATGGCCATCTCTGAAAGCCCCACATAGCAGAATGGAGTGGTGGTACGCATGTGTAGCTGCTGCACCATTCAAATGCGGACCATGGGCCCACTTTCTTGTCATTCTCAGGGCCTCCGGTGGTCAGACACTTGCCAATCATACACTTATCCAGGGGGAAACTTTTTTTAAAAAAAACTCCTTAGAATGGTATAAAAAAAAAAATCAAAGAAGCAATACACATATCACCAGTCCCCCCCCCCCATTTTTACACAGTTATATATATCCTGCACCTGTCCTGCCAGGCCCTTATACAAAGGAAGCCCTAGTGGCATTACAACTTGTCCTAGCTTGGGAAGATCATTTGCAATATTCTATTTCAGCGTGCAATAATTCAGGCGATATGCGGAGATATGGAAATGATAATGGGTGTCTTTTTATGGCCAATGATACAAGAAGTCCCAGGCGGTAAATGAATCATCAAACTGTGAACTGTTCTTCTCAGATGTTTTTTGTAAATAGTGGTATTTAATGAGAATTACTAGCCTAGTGAACAAAAACAGAATCCCTCCTCACCACTTTTATATGTGATAGATTGGAGGATCCTCTAAGGCTGGCCTCACACATATGATAAAACTTAGTAGAGCCTAATGATTTTGTCTGGCTTGACCAATAATCAAATGTGTGTGGTGGCCTCCTGATTTTCAGAACAATGGGTATAGGATGAATACTTGGCCAACAGCTACTGAAGGTATATGGTCAAATTAAAGGGGTTGTCCGGGTTCAGAGTTGAACCCAGTTATAACCTCCTCTTCCCACATTTAGCCTGTATTAGGCTAAAGAAATGCTCCGATGCTCCCCCTTGCCCTGCATACTGCAGGACAAGGACTTTTTCTTCACTACTAGTGACATACTGGCTTCTCATGGGCATGCTAGGCAGAGACTTCAGCCTAGCAGTGAGCACAGTGACATCACCGGCACAAATGGGCGGTCTTTAGCACTGCCCTAGGCAATTTTACAGGTTAGGGCAGCACTAAAGACCACCCATTAGTGCTTGTGACGTCACCAGGATCACTGCTAGGCAGAAGCCTCCTCCTAGCATACTAAAAAAAACCCGGGTAGGTCACGTGCAGTAACCAAACCGCCCTTGTCCTGCCCTATGCAGCGCAGGGCAAGGGGGAGCATCAGAGCAAATAATGTTCCGATGCTCCACTGATACAGGTTAAATGTGTGAAGGGGAGCTTGTGTCCGGGTTCAGCTCTGAACCTGGACAACCCCTTTAAGTCTTCTTTAGTTATATGTTAAATACATGCAGGGTTCAATGTGTTGGTTCTCCTAGACATCAAATCTACAGTAATTGTTAGAGATTCTTAAGAAAAATTAGGACCCTGGGCACGTTTTCCCAAACATAGTTTAGATACGAGGGGACCCAAACTTCATTGCTTAGTAGGAGAAGACAGGAAAAAAAGCTCCAGCAGAGCAGTTAATGGTCAAGTCCACATCTGTGAATATCAGGTGTTGGCTGGATACCTGGTGGACATGTCATGCATTGTGGTCTGTTCACCAGGAGTTTCCAACCCCAACATTTGGAGCCCAGATATTTTCAGGCTGTAGACTATAACAAGCAAGGGCAACGGTTAACAATCCAGCTTATGAACAATTTCTTCTGGTGCGCCCAATGTCCTGCAGTCCAAAACTGGCCTTATGGGGCCAGGCTTTATCTTTCCAGTGCAATTCAAATCATGAAACCTAGACTCTGCATGGTTGGCATAGGCAATAAGTCTACTTTTGATACATGAGGTTCTCATTTGTACTTGCAGACACATAGGAACAAGTATTTGACAATGATAAAATGCAAGATCTCAAGTCATTGACGTGACCCATGAAATAGATTACGTGTATAAGGTAGCCAAGTTCCAGCATTTTTCAATATTTTGTGAACATGTGGCAATACTAATCTGTATGTAGAAATATTCCCGAATGCTATTACGTGCTTGTCAATTTTCTACTGTACCAATGACGTGGACGACGAGCCATGTCCGTAAATAAAAGGGGCAACTCTGAATTTTGACTTTGTAACCACTGGTCTGACAACAGAACTGAATAAATATCTTCTTAACATGTATTGCATGGAGTCACTGTAGAACTATATGCTGCAAGTCAACATGAAGTAATGTCGAATTAAAAAGGGTTCCAAATTCCTGTTGCATTATTTGTGGTTAAACTGAGGTCCTCAAATCACACCTTGCATGATAACATTTCTACACATATGTTGGTGATGGTATCAAGTTGATCCAAGTTAAGACCTTCTATCAAAACGTTCGGCATGTGTTGGGCTTCAAAGCAAAGACGGCGCCTGGTTTCCTCATCCATCTAACTACCAGGAAACCCTCGTGACAACATATTGAAGGATGACATTCTTTATATTAAGAATTTGTATATGTCATATATAGCACTTTATAATTAGGTAACTGTCTAGCATTCAATCTTTGTACAATTACATATGGGGCTTGTTCAGCTCTAGTCTTGCATGGACCTGTTTGTGTCTGGGATTTGGATGTTTTTGGCCTATCCTCAGCATAGGTCATCAATAGCTGATCAGTGGGGTCTGACACCCCCATGATCAGCTATTTGAAGAGTCCACGATGCTCCCACTATGTCCTCCTCACAGCATACCAAGCACAGTGCCGTACAATTTATAGCACCGTGCTTGGTATTGCAGCCCAGCCCAATTCACTTCAATAGGACAGAGCTTCACCTAGGCCATATGAACAATGAACATGAAGTCAACAGCCTAGGAAGACGCCACATCACTTACCGGGGGCGTGATGTTGATGACCTGTCCTGTTGATAGGCCATCAATATCAAAATCTCTGACAACCCCTTAATCTACTCCACTAAAGGTCCTACAAACAGATGAGATTGGTGGATCTTGTTTGAGGGATGGAGCTGGCCTTAAAGGGGATGTGATCCATGCAGCCACACACTTGTCAATACTAAAAATATGGCTGATGGCTGTAATTGCCTATGCACTCTGAGTTTTCACCAACCAAACGTGTTACTTAAAGGGAACCTGTCAGCACCGAAACACCCCCTGAACTAGAGTAAGAGATGTATAGTGTAAGTGATGCTGAATCCGAATATGTAATTTTTATCTTCATACTCACTTCTATTCTGATGCTGTGCTCCCACAAACCAGCAGTAAAATGCACCTAGAGGACTCTTCTTTGAGTCCTCTCCATTATGTGAGTCAGCACTGGAGTCCAGTGAGTGCATTTTACTGCAGGTTTATCAGAGCACAGAGTCAGAATGCAAGTGAGTATGAAGATAAAAATTAAATAACCGGACTCAATGTCACTTACACTATACACCGCTTACTCTAGTTTGGAGGGTGTTTCAGAGCTGACAGGTTCCCTTTAAACCTATGGAAAGTTGCATTTTCTTTACATCTGCTAATACAAAGGGCAATGACCAGAAACAGACCGTTCTTTCCAAATGCATGCCCACTTGTGTAGCTGCATTTGACACACAGCAATAATCCCCTGTGAGTCCATATTTACGTGGGGAATGCATTGTTGGCCTGATAGTATGTCCATGTAAAAGGACCATCAAGGTGGCCTTACATTAGATAGAAGAAGGTTGCTGGTTGAGCAAACAATCATCTGGTGAACAATTGTTTCAACACAACCATACACATTTTAGTCCATATTCGGGCCATACATGTTCAATTAAACCGGGCGATGGATGAAAGATCTTGATGGGAATGTTCTTTCAAAGAAAGATATGATGTGTTAAGATATCTAACTTTCGGATGGACATTTTGATGATGATGGTTCTTGGTCCACCAAATGAACGTTCGTTGTTAAATTTCACCCGACAGATGCCCATTTTGATTGAAATCGTCTGTTTTGATTAGACTAATTAAACGTTAGTGTAATGTATATGGGTTCCTCTAGGCAGATCTGGTATACAAGTATAATGCTTGTGCGCACACTTCCCACATTTTCTTTCTCCTAGTTTTGTTGGAGCTGGAAACAAGTTTCTTCAATCTCTGGACTCTAAAAGCCCCCATTATCACAGTGAAGGTAAGATTACCTGGCTCTAGAGATTACCGTTTTGCTGATAGAAATGGAAGACGATTTGAAGACTCGCAACGAAAAGTGAGGAGCAACAACAAAGGAAACGGCTTTTGTGCAGCCCTGTAGAGTCTTATTCATAGTGATGTATTATTATTTGTATTGCATACATGCTCATGTTTTAGCAATTGTTACTTTATCTAAAGTTTGCTGACAACCAAATTTTGCTTATACACTACACACTGATGATTGATGGCAAGGCTTCTAGATCTTTATACCTGTATCATGGTATATATGAGATATAACCCATACTCAGACTTTAGCTCCTCCATGGGACATTGGAGAATTTTAGAGTTAGGTCAAACATATATATATATATATAACTCAACTTTCTTTCCAATGCTTTAGAGTAGTGTTCCCCAACTAGGGAATTGGAGTAGGGTTTGCCCAGAAAACAGCAGCAAAGAGCTGTCACTTTTACAGTTCAGATCACAGTCTGATTTCAAGCTGCTCAAAGATGCTTGGCAATCCCCAGAGTAGAAAAGTTCTTCAAAGGTTCCTCATTAATTATAAGGCTGGAAATCACTGCCACATGAACTGCAAACAGCTAGAACATATAGGCCCAGATTTACTTAATGTTAGGCCCCATTCACACGACCATGTGAATGGAGCCGTATCTATTCCAGATGTGGCCCCATTCACCTCTATGGGAGCGGGCAGCCGCCACACGGAGCATGTCCAATACTTGTCTACATGCACGGACAAGTATAGGCATATTGAATGGGGCGCCCGGCTGTGTGTTCCGAGCGGTGCAGAACATACGCCCGGCGGCAGCCGTAGTATATATTACGGCCATCTGAATGTGGCCTTAAGATGGCGTCAGCTAAGACAGGCTGTATAGACGTGCACCATATTTATCACAGGGGCTCAGGCTGGATGATAAATCTGGTGCAGGGAGAGACACTTGTCTCTGACACTCTACCAACTACTGGTTGGCTTACTCTGAGACAGATATTTGCACCACAAGCTTGTGGTGCTGTTTTGGTGCAAAATGGCACATCTTAGGACCCACCCATTTCACATACAGTTCTGCCTCCTTTCCGCCTTTTGTCGAATTTGTGTCACTTTTTAGATAGATTTTTGGAGCAGACACGTTAGTATATCTGGGCCGTAGTGTAATACAGAACATCTGCTACTATTCTTTACGTCAAACTTCCAAGCTACTGTACATTTGCTATTGTTTTATTGCACTTAAAGGGGTTGTCTCACCTCAGACATTGGGAGCATACTGCTAGGATATATTCCCAATGCAACAGCACTCTGCAAACACAGACCATAAAATGAGTACATATAATACTGCCATACTCACTATCTACACGATACTGGCGCTACATTACTGGCGTTTAGTGTTAGGTTCCCGTCTTAAAGAGATCGCCTTGATGTAGGGCAGATGGGCACAGATAATTTTTGTACAAAATTATTTGCCAAGAGTCTCACATTTACAATGTAGCGCCAGTATCGTGTAGATAGTGAGTATGCATATATTAAAACTTCATTTTTCTGAGCAATGCGGCACATATGAACATGGGACCAACACAGATGTCTTCAGCTGCCAACGCACATGTAACAGATCTACTCTTTAAGGAAGGGTCCTGGTTAAACACAATATTTAAGGCCACTTGGATTAATGTGAAAACATTTATCCAAATGTCCACAGGTCAAGAAGGAGTTTTTTTTTCACTTTATGGCGACTTAGTCTCTGCTATTTAAACATGGGGGTTTGTCCTTCCTTTGGATCTTGGATTTGTAAGTGTAAAAGTTTTAATTTAAAGGATTTAGGTCTTTTTTCTACCCACTAACAGTGCTAAAAAAAAATCTGTACCCTGTTGTCGCTTGCTGTACAAATAAATGGAATCTTGAGTTTATGTGATAACAAAATGGATTAAGAAATTTAGTATTGTCCAACTATGTCATAAAATAGATAATCAGTATAGAGCCACCATAAAAGTCGGTGGTAGAGCTGTAGCGGGATAGACATAAAACGCTCCATGATATGCATAGGGTGGGGTGATGGGGTTTTAAGGGCTTGGGCAAAAAAAAGGTTTTCTGGATTTATTTCCAAAGTAACAAGCTAACAAAGGAATCTAAAGCTTAAAGGGGTTCTCCGAGTTATATATTGATGACCTATCCTCAGGATAGGTCCGACACCCGGCACCCCCGCCGATCAGTTGTTTGAAGAGGAGGCGCGCGCCGTATCAGCGCTGCCTCCTCTTCATTGTTTACATGCTGGCCGACACGGGGGTAGTGGTGAGTACGTGTAATTATACCTCACTGCCCCATTCATTTCAATGGGAAGAATTGCTTCCATAGACTTGACTTATCTGACATTGGTGGCATATCCTAGTGAGATACAAAGATACTCTTAACCAGTGGACAGATGTGGGACTGTTTTGATAAGAAAGCAGCCAAGCTTTTCAAATCCTGGACAATCCCTTTAAGTCACTCGTTATGGGATACTGATTTAAACAGTGCTGAAAGAAAAGCAACTTTTTAAAAATTCAATAAGGAATACCAAATGCTGAGAATTACATTCTGTACCCAGACATAAAATTATACTGTACTGGCTGGTGAGAAATGAATTACATGAGGTTTTGACAACGGCAAAGAAATAATTGAAAATCCCAGATACTAGATGTATAAACATAAGAACCATTTTCAATCCACCTTTTATTTGACTTGTCTACATTACAACCCGCTCTACTCCCAAGGAGTCAGACCATCACAGATTACTGTTCCTGACAATACGACGGCCAATTCTTTGCAATGTTGTGGGGGGTGGGGGGTTTGTGACATGCATCACAAACAAGCAATGCCAAAACCAATCCACCCTTTAAAGTCTTCTCAACTGAAGAGTTACTTAGTAGGAAGGAAAAACGATTGAGATTCAGCCTTTGTGACGTTCTATTTGGAGTTATCAAGATAAAATTATAGAGGTTGATTTCCAGTTGCTTTCCATGCCAGATGTTCCCCCTGTTTACATGTAATGCACTGCTTTCACGAAGCGCTTCCAGCAATCCCTTGTGTTTTCTCCATCCACCTGAATGACTTTGACACCGGATTTTAATTGGACCTGCATTTCCTGGTGACTATGTGAGAGGGCTGTTTCCTTATAACATTTAGGGCTCATGCACATGACTGTATGTATTTTGCGGTCTGCAAAAAACAGATCCGCAAAAACACAGATGGCGTCCATGTGCATTCCGTGTTTTGCGGAACGGAACAGTTGGCCCCAATAGAACAGTCCTATCCTTGTCAGTGATGCGGACAATAATAGGACATGTTCTATTTTTTGCAGAACGGAAACACGGAAACGGAATGTAGATGGAGTAACATCCACTTTTTTGGCAGACCCATTGAAATGAATGGTTCTGTATACGGTCCGCAAAAAAAACAAAAAAACGAATGGACACGGAAAGACAATATGTTTGTGTGCATGAGCCCTTAGACATAGAGGGAAAAGAGCTGAAGTATAACGGGAAGCAGTTTCATGTAGACTTGTGTCAAGGTTAGGGTGGATCCGCTGTACAAACTATTTTGGCTTTGGGCCATCTCTAAGGTTGTTAACCTGGCAGTTCCCTGGTTTTCAACCTTTAACCCCTATAGAGGGATCTGACCTTCACTGCAGGGGAGCCACAAGGCTTCTACCTCTTGGGATAGTTCTAGTGTAGTTGGTGGTTGACCCACGGGAGTCAGAGACGCTGATGTGAAGTACGGAGACGTCAGGAGCTATTCATAGTCAGAAGACAGGCCAAGGTTAGGGCTGGCACAGTTCAAACATATCCGAGAAACAAGTCCGAAGTCAGGGCAGGTGGCAGTGGGTCAATACATCAAACAGGGTAAGGTCAAGGCAGATGGAGATTTTGAGTCAGTTATAGGGCAGAAGTTCAGTACACGGGCAGTCAGGTTAACTACAAACTAGGGACGTAAAGCTCAGGCACCCTCCCACTAAGAAAGTTGCCCTATATACCCAGAAACAACCAGCCATAGGCTGGGAAGAATTTGGACATTTGCGTGCTGGCCCGTTAAGAGACCAAGAGTGTGCATGTCATAAGAAATAAGCCAGGAGGTCTTGCAGAGACGTGCAGGCCGGCCACAGAAGACGCTGGCGGTTGGGACCATCACCGGCCAGGGAAAGATGGAGCAAGGATGCAGCCGCTATCTGAGTCAGTAGCACAGCACCTGTGCCTGCAAGAAGGAGCAGGGTAGTGGTAGGCACTGCATGCTAGAGCTAAATTTTCACTCTTTAATTTTCAGATCCATCTACATATTTAGTTTGCAATCTGCTCCTATATTCAGAATTTCCTCATGTGGATGTGTCCCTCCCAGTAATACATGGTGAACTTAAGGTCTGTGTGTCCAGGATACTGCTGTCTTTACTAGCTCTCATGTATCAGCACAGCTGCATTCTGGGACTGAGTTCCCTTTCTACAGCCCATGAGTGATCGTCTCCCATATAATGACAGTTGCTAATGCTGACTGTTATTCATCTCCCTTTACATTCTGCCATGCTTACCTCCCAATACTCTGATACTGCACAGCCGGAGTGATTTGCCATACGTGACTTTGATGCTCTTTTACCAGTTGTACTCTCTGATCTGCTGTGTACAATCTCTTTACTTCCCTGCTGCTATCCGTGAGAAGGGAGTGGGAGAGCAGAGAAAGCCATCAGAAAGAGGAGCAGTGTGTTGTAGGATCTATATGAGAAGCAGCAAGGCAGACAGCTATGTGAAGGAGTTACACAGACCTTACATTAGCAAATCATTTTAAGAAAGACTAGTTTTAGTTTAGCTTCAGCTGGATAAATATGACCTGAGATATACTGTACTGGAAACAGAACTATGCATTTTAAGACCTGACAAATCTATGTAACATGCTATATAGGTTACTGAGTGATGGCAAAAAAAATGTCCAATGTTTGTTGATTGGTCAAGACCGACAGACCACAAATGTTGGGTAATAGATGATAAAGAGTATACGATTAACAGTAAAGTGACCAAGACAAGTAATTTGTAGCTCAGCTTAGTGCATATAACCGGTTTAAAAATTAGAAACAATGACTAGATTTGGCGTAGAAAAAGTCATAAATCTACCAAATTTGGGACTTTCCAATATATTTGTGACTTTTCTAGTCACAATCTGCATTTTATGGCGCCCTATCCAAGTCCAAGAAAAGGGGGCCGAGTGAGGGCTTTACAAGGGCAGGACCATTGGCTCTGGCTAATTTACCCGAGCTGCCGTAGATTTCATTCCGCTTCACGGAGAGCTAGAGGAGGCAGGTAATTTATAAATTACTTGCCTCCACTGGCAGCACAAGCCCTATCAAAGCTGGCCTTGAAAATCATGGCATCCATGAGTCTGCACAGGAGCTGCGTACATAAAAAGGACATTTTATATTTTTATCCAATGGAGCAATGAAAAATTTGTTTTAGAAGTGTATGCAACCTTTACCTGACTTGGAAAGCAGCAGTGAGGATGTAGACAGAGTGGAAAGACCTTTGGACCCACACAATGTCCCTATGACACTCTGAACCTCCAGAACATGGGAAGAAAGCCCTTCGCTCAGGTGGTCTGTAACAGAAAAATTATATTAAAACACATTATATGGGATTTTATACAGAAATTTGGGAGATCTCCTTACATTGGAAGCCTCCATGATATCAGAGATCGAGTCCTTTCTATTGCTATTATTGATGCATTGCCTCAAATATAAATCATTGTGTCTCCTTTCAGCCATGGTTTTCACTGTCCAAATCTATTTCTCAGGAGCAGCCTTTTACTGTTTAACTCTCTTCCCACTCATCAATCACCGTAGCTTTGGCACAATGGACAGAATGCAGATATGCAAAATTAATTTTGCTGTAGGACTTCTCGGTTGCGTATTTTTGGGTCACACCCCATTATCAATTCTCAAAGACAATAAGCCTTCTCGCGTACTGCTGGAAATAAATCACTCTCTGTCAGCTACTATAACTGTCTAAGTGAGCCATTTACAACCTATAGTTTTCAGGAGGTGCCAATCTAGAGAAACGCTGTCAAGCGGTGGTAGTTGTATAAAGACTTTGCTTTGAGACGAAAAGTACGAAATCAAAGAAAAAGTGGGCAACGCACCAACATAACAATGGAACACCTGCTGGGAAAAGTGTATGGGGATTGTGCATTGTTCGCTCAAGAATGGCTTATTCAGTCTTCCGTAAAATTGAGATTACCATGACAACTGCCAACACAAAGGTTTACGCCGTGGTCAGTGGAAGCGTTACCTATCAAAATGTGTGTGTTGTTAACTCCTTGGATGTTGCCGATGACCCATTGTAAAGAATGCGGGATAAGACCTCAAGGTAAAGGACCAAAATGATGCCCTACCCACTCTGGTGGCAAGAATCACCTCCAAACCTAACACGTTTCAGGGTCTGTGTGCTCCTTCTTCAGATCAGGACAGGACAAGCACAATGGGCAATAAATACAAGAAAAAATAGCATTTTTGGCATTTCAGTGTCGAAGTTACAAAATTCAATCATGGCCTCTTGTAAAAAAAATAAGATCATCCCAGCAATTATAATCATAAGGAAAAGAGGAGCAAAAAATATACACTAGTAGAAGCATTTATGGTTGATGTACCATATGTCTATCCTGATCTGAAAGGGTGCATACACCTCGAAATGCGTTGTGTTTATTTTACAGGCCATGGACACCATTGGGGGCATTTTTAAATACTTACATTTAACACATTTAGGGCTAAAGAATACATTTTAATTGGTCTTTATTAAACTTTTTCTATAGTTTTTTTTTCCCCATCTACAGCTTTCAGTTTCAGTTCCTCTGCAGACTACTGCTTCTTCCTCAGTGAGTCCATCAGAGAGCTGCTCTGTTGGCTCAATCTGTGTGCCTCATCTCTGAACTCCTGACAGCTCATAAACGCTCATCTAAGCTTTAAATTATTATCAAGTTAATAAGATTTGAGCAAATATGAGTGTTTATGAGCTTTTAGGAAAGGACAGATGTGGACTATAGATGGGGCCGTTAGAGCAGCTCTCTGATGGATTTACTGAGCAGGAGGAAGCAGTAGTCTGTGGATACACTGAAAGTGAAAGCTGTAGAGAAAAAAAAAACTGTTGAAAATATTTAATAAAATTATTAAGTCCAAAATGAGTAGATTGCAATGATAAAAAAAACTGTCCTCAAAGGTGTCAATGGCCTTTAAATAATGTATTGGTACTGTACCATGTCATCTTTCCCTCTGAACATGAGTCTTGAGGGTTATTCTGCCTCCAGCTCTGAGTTGTGTCCACCAATTGATCTCCAGGGTATGTAGCACAGAGTATTATATATGCCTGATATCTATCTGCATGTACTGGTGTATTTCCCCCCTTTAGATAAAAATACTTATCTATAATCACTCTGTCTTATTTTCTATCCTAGAGTTTATCCGCACTGTAAGGAAGTCTTCTGTAGCTGAATGTGTTGGGATCGAGTAGTGATAAAAACAACTTTATTCATCAACATAATGGGCAAATTATGTGCTCCTCAGCTTTTAAAAGTCAAATCCCAGATTCCAAAGTTTCTGAACTCAATTCAGCCTCAAGAAAACACTTGACAGACAAGACAGCAGAGTGAACAGCAAAATATAGCTTTGCAGGCACTTCTGCCAGGTGAGGGACTATGGCTCAGACACCCATCATTCAGAACACCAAAAGTCTGAACCAAAAAGTGGATACTCATACCCACAAGTGCTCATCTGCGGTCATTCAACCTGTCACCATACCTCCTTAACTGGTGTCAGAAACTGCTCTCTAAATTTGCTGTTATTGAATGTTACACACATTACATTTTGCGCCTAGTAAAAAAAAATGTTATACTTTCACTACTGGCCTCATTCTTCAAACTAGTTTTCTACTGCACGGATCCCCAGGGAGCAACAGCCTGAGGGAGTATACAGTGACACAGCACCTCATCAGGGCCACTACAACTCCCATCCTCTGCACCAGCTGCTCAGTGGCTCACATCATATACTGTACAAAATGAATCATTCAGCACAGAATTTAGAATAAAAAAACACAATGCTGGACATTACCAGATTCACACACCAGTGAATCACAGGAACGTACTGTCCATTTTCTAGTGTACATGAACACTACACGTAGCCATTGATTTTAATGTGTTTATTTACACACCCATGATTCTCCACTGACAGTGGATCAGAGACATCCACTACTTTGGTCCTTGATGCAGACCAAATATACCCATTGATGGGTTGGTGCCCTGTCAGTTATTCTCATGGATCTTTGCTAGAAGATGAGATGGAAACCAATGTTCAGCCTTGCAGATGACACATGGTGCAAACATGGATCCTTCATGGACATGAACCACTAACCATCTCGTCATGGATCTCATCAGGTCCATAGACACGTGAAAGAGGCCTAGGTTTGATTGTGATTTTTTTTTTTTAGTACCAATAGGTGTCCCTTAAGCAAGTCTTATTATATACCTAAGCTCTTCTTAGTGTACAAATATACACTATGGATACAAGCAGCCATCCCACACTGTACCATTATCTAGTCAGATGTCATGTGGAGGATTTGCAGATATCTCCATCTTAGTCAAAGCAGCTGTCAATGGTGATTCATCCTTTGATCGGTGTCACCACAGCTCGAGGAAACCTGATCCGCACACTTGCAACATATTTATGTTTTACTTTAGGCACCTGCTTGAAAGTTCAAAGCAGGCTACTTGGCATCATGTGATTGGCACATTTTTACATCTTCATAATTGCTAAAAATAAAACTGGGACGCGGGAACCCTGAAGCAAACAATTCTCTTTTCTTTGTTACCACAATGGTGGGAGCCAAAATACTGTCAGTGGATTAAGTCTTTTTAAACATTGTTAATGAAATATTGTACTCTGAGTGTAGACCACGCATGTCGTGAAGCTCCATTGTGTCCATGTCTAGAGACGCTGGATGTAAAATACAATTGGCGCTCAGCTACAAACCTCCAATGAATATTATCACAGTCACATCCACCTGCAGCTCCGCCAATTGCTTTCAAGGAGTTTTCCAGGATTGGGACATTTTTAAGAACCCGCCCTAACGTCTTAATGAAAGAATCATACTCACCTGCTCCCTGCTGCTTCGCTCCTGCACCCTGGCTCTGTTCGGCAATCTTCAGGTCCTTGGCTGGGGTATGAATGGAGTCATGTGTTCCGATGAAGCCAATAGCTGGCCCCAATGGAGATGTATACCCTGCTGGGGCCAGTCATTGCAGTGGCTGATGTGATTCCCGCCCAGAAGTAAGCAGGCTGGGAAACAGAAAATCACAAAACAGAGCCGGGATGCAGGACCAAAGCGGCTAGGAGAAGGTGAGTATGAAGCTTTTATGCCTAAGTAGTATGGTAGGGTGCCTGAAGCTTCTCCCCAGCCAAATGCAGTGAAGTCCACTGCATTACCATCACTGACTAGTCTATGCAGTGTCCCTTGTAATGGCACTCAACCTTCAGTAAAGTTCAATGCTTCTTTCCCTCAGAGGCTGGCATTAGTTTCCAGTCATTTTTCTGGTTACTCTCATCTTGCAGGACTGACATATTCCTGTTTGCAGATTTTCTCTGGTAGCCATTTTAGCTGGTCACATGTTGGCTGCTTACTCCCCTATCCTACAGCTCAGAGTGATGGGGCCAGCCCACACCTAGTAACTGAGTGCAGGGCCAGAAATTATCTATTTCTCTCATATACATAACATACACAGTAAAGTCATAGAACCCAATTTAGCAGTTAACCACTGGGTCACTGCAGAAGCATAGGTAAAAACCTCTTAGGCCCCAATGCAAAGTCTGTAACAGGATCCGCCATCTACAATGTGTTATTTGTAATACTGGTTTCCTCGTATGTGTGAGAGATGGCTTTGGATTCCCTCAGGCACCAGGTCTACCTCTGCAAACCTTATACCTACACTCTTACATCTTTATGTTATGAAGCAAGTAGGTTCATAAAGTAGGATATGCCCCCATTGTCTGATAGGTGAGGGTCCCACCTCTGGGACAAACACCTATCTTGTAAACACAGCCAAAAACAAATCCGGCAAAGTAGTGACCAACAGTGCCAGGTCTGGCCACCACTAAGTGTTCCTACTGGCCCCCTGAAAATAGCCAAGTGGCGCACTTGGATAAGTTTCAGAATCCCCAAAGAAATGAATGGGAATGCACCCACTTGCATGGCCACCACTTCCATTCACTTCTATGGGGCCCACAAAGCTAGCCAAACCAGCGCTCGGCGATTTTCGGCGGCCCCATAGAAATGAGTAGAGGGTTTCCATACATGCGCGATGCACTCTTCTTCATTTTGCCAGCTGCATTTACAAGATACTGTAGGTGTGGGACCAGCACCTATCAGACAAGGGGCGCATATCTTAACGATATGCCCCCATTGTCTGAGATAGGAATACCTCTTTAAACTTGAATTTGGAGACTGAAGTGAAGTTTTCCTTTAAATGTTTATGGATTATGTTACTAGAGATATGAATACCACCAATAGTCCCTGAATGTAACTATAGATCGATTTAGAGGCTTCCTGTGATGTTCATCATTGTGTCTGTACTGCATAAAATATGAAGGTATCTAAAATGAGCAGTAATAAAATCTATTATTAAAAGATTACGTCATCTGGTTTTCTCCTATGTACAGATTTAAGTAAGGGAGTGAGCTCTTATTTGCTTACTGTTGACGCCACTTTGCATTTTATTTGATTACCAGTATATAAATTGGCATTAACGTTTCCCAGAAGCCTCTAATTCTCTAGTCTTGGTTCTCTGTGTGCCAATTTGCCCGGTATATCATCAATGAATGATTAAAGTGCTTCTCCGAGATGGGGAACCCAATTATAGAGTGCAAAAGTTTCACTCGTCACAGTTGATGTGTGCAGGCATGGTGTGTGAGCGCTGCCACTGCTGAGGTAATTGTTTGGTTGGAAGTGGTGACATGCATGTAGATGGCACATTATAAGGGAGATCGGTGATGGACCCAGAGCAGGTGTGAGAGGCGACTTTTTTGCACTCTGCTTGGCCGTTTTGGACAGCCGCCTTAACGGAGCCACTTACAAGCAATCTAGCAGATAACAGAATGTATTTATGGTGGTTGTAGGCCCCTTGGTCTAAAGCAGAGGCCTAACTTGAAGCTTCTGGTCTCCAAGGCAAAAACTTTAACATGATACCCCCACCCCCCACCTACCATGTACCATTTATAATACTGGTATATTTTTCTACAGCTGCACATATATCTGCTTTTGGTTTCCTATATGCTAATTAGGTGGCATCCAGAGATGAATTTGGTGTGGACTCTGGACCAAACTCCGCCAGATGGCTTCCCAGAAACTTCCTTCAAGAGCATGCTTTTATGATGAGGTCAAGACAATAAACCACTGTTCCATGAGCCGCAGTTTGGTGGTCCATTTAAAACAACGGGAGGTTGTTTTGGCATGAAGTCCACACCAAAGTTGGCTGTCAAAAAACTCAGTGTGAATGGCTTTTAAGGCCCTTTATCTACTAGTTACAGGTCTTAGGCTCTGTTCACACTGTTGTAGTCTATTGGCATTATGGTGTTTTTGAAGACAAGAATAGCATAATCAGAATAAATAAACTCTGCCTTCATAGATATGTAGTAATGACATGCTGATAAGAACATTCTAGATAAGTGTTTGACATGATTCACCTTGGGCAATGTGGATGTGCCCAATAATACATGCTGAATGTAAGGTATGTGTGTCCAGGATGTTACTGCCTTCACTACCTCTCATGTACCAGCACATATTTATTCCTGGACTGGTGACCTCTTCCACAGTTCATGAGCGATCTCCTCTCTCTTGTACTGACAGTCACTGATGCTGAGGAGTGTGTCATCCCCCTCACTTTGCTTTCTTTGTACGCTTGAACACAGTCTGTGTGGCCTTTGTGAGATGTCTCCCGTGAATTATTTTTCCCCTCTCCACACCCTAATCTGACATGTAAAACCTCCTCCACCTCTGTTCTGTTATATTAGAGAGAGCAGTCATAATCAGGAGCAGTGACTGAGTTACAGTATGTCACATTCCGCAGCATCAGCAACTAAGTAAAGGATTTACACGCACTCTGCAGAAGCAAAACGGTAAGCAAATTCAACTTGCTTAATTTTCTATTTAGGCAGCAAATAAACAACAAAAATAAGTTCAGTTCAAAAGGTGTCCGAATGCTAGAACCCCCACCAGTTCTGAAAAGGGAGAGACTTCAGTACTCGTTTAGCACTGTCTCCCCTTCAAAGATTTTCCAGCCCAGTGGGACCCCTGTGTAATTGCATAAATGTGTCATGTTGCTTTATGGCAATTCTAGTTTTCCTTCTAAAAACATAAAATCAAGCTGGACATTAATAACTGCAAGGTCTGTGCTCATTTCCATTTTTTATTGGCACATAATTCCTGCAGTCCAAGCTGAAAATGATTTATTACTGCTGACAGTGGAAATCTGAAAACTTTTAAACAGTCATAAAATTTATTAGCCTTTTTTCCCCAACAGAGGTGATCAGGCTGCAGACTTTACAAGAGAATCAGACACAGTCAATGGCAAGAGTACCAAAGGGTGGTTTCACACTTTTTCAAAAACACTACTTTTTTGCCAGTGGCACCATGGCCAGATGTTACACAATGGGCAATAGGAAATTATAAGGTTGCCTTTGCATGATTTTGTTACAGAGACTTTTGGCTTGCTTGAATCGCTCACCAGCAGGTAACAGAAGCTTTCTGAAGGTTGGACCTCCACCAATTAAATAATATTAGAGTACAGGGCAACCCCTTCCTAGGGGTGTAGCTAAGGGGAATCTGGTGGAAAGAAGGTACCAACCAGCCACTGTGCCTTGGCCAGGGTGTTTACATATAAGGCTAGGGATGAAACTTTTGGTTTCAGAAGATGATACTTGTGATTGAAGTGACCAGGGGTTCACCACCAATGAGGCCAGATGAGGAGATTTCCTCAGACCATAAGACCTAGAGATAAGTGGGGGCAGTGGCAGGGCTGTGGGAATATCGCTCTATATTCAACTATATCACAGAATGCCTTAAACAGTAGAGCTGGAGGGGTTGAGTGCCATTTCAATCTTTGTCTCAGGCAGCAGAAAGGCTGGGTGCACCCCTAGAAGTGACTTACTAAATGAAAAAAAATTTGCTTTAGTTCTGATCTTGTGGCATTTACATCTAAGTAAATCGTCAAACTGGCCAAGAGGTCAGCCTCATGACCAACATATTTTCTTTTGACCGGTAATACAGGGCTCACTTGTGGGGAACTACTCGAAAAAAAATGTACAAGAAATGCAGGTACAAGGTTTAATTTCCTGACTTTGGATGTCAATAAAAAAATTCCCATAAAATATTCATAAAATAATACAATAGAGAGTAACACAGAGTTTTACATACTGTAGAGCAGCGGTTTTTCCCGGTTTATTATATTATAGCTCCTGACAGATTAGGTTCTCACTCACTGCAGCGAGATGTCTCATTCATATTAATAGTCTGCAGGCAATTCCCAGACAAGTTTTACAATACACTGATAAAATTATCTCTTGACAATTTCTTTCTTTTTCTCAGTCTGCAGCTCATATCAGTGTAGCCTGCACTTCATATAGGTCTTTACAGTCATGAGATTAGTAATAAGGATGATTTCCAGGAAAAAGCCTGACTAGGTTTCACACAATGCATAAAAAAGAAAAAAAACAAAAAAAAAAAAACCTGGCTTACATTTAGACCGGCAGTGGATGCAAAGTTATGTTGTGGCCGGCACCTCTTCATAACTTCGGCGGATCCACCGCCAGATATAGGGGTTATTAAGACCGGTGTCTAAAACGCCGGTCTTAATAAATAACCCCCAAAGTTTTGCAGGAAAAGATTCAGTATAACTTGTAATTATTCCTTTAAATTTTTGCTTGTTCCAGGCTGAGGAGTCCACTGAGCGGTCCTATCAGTGATTGGCAGCACTTCCTTGTATGAGTGTGTATTACGGGCAATGAGTGTAGACCCACTGTGCCAACCAACCAGTTTGACTTTGGGATAGTCCTAAAGTCGTTATCCTGGAGATCCCGTGGTTTTCAGCCTTTAACCACTGTACAGAGATCTGACCAGGGCACTACCTCTTGGATTAGTCCCAGTGTGGTTGGCTGCTGACCAGCTGCGTAGCTAAAGATTCATGGGCCCCTGTACAAGAGTTCAGCTTGGGTCCCCCTTCCCTCAGGGCTTTGTGGCCAGAGGCAGGAAAGCACATAGCCTTCGTGCTGCCTGAGGCAAAAATTAAAACGGCAACCCCCCCCACCATTTCAGATTCTTGAACTAACCCCTTCCCTCCAGCCAGAGGTGTAACTTGACCAGCATGCACTTTCTATAATACTGGCGTCTTCTTATGCAGCACAGGGGTCTTTGGGCCCCCTCAGGCTCCTGGGCCTGGTAGTGACTGCTACCTCTGCACCCTCTATAGCTATGCCCCTGCTGCTGACCCATTGGGCTCAGAGACACCAATGCTGAGTACATGGAGAATCAGGCAATGCACAAAGTCAGGAAACAGGCAGCGGTCAGGGCAGGCAGAGTACCTGCAAATCTGTGAAACAGTCCAGAGGTCAGGGCAGGTGGCTCAGGGTCAGTATGGTGAACAGGCACCGGTCAGGTCAGGCAGCAGAGAATCAGGATAAAGGAAACTGGAAGAAGTTGGTACACAGACAGACAAATGAATGAATGATAGCTTATTTTTTGCAGGCCCTAGCAAACAAGTGAAAACAAAAAGGAATCTAAAGGTTTGCTCGGGAAAAGGAGAGGAATAAACAGCCCAGCATATACAGGGGAACTGATGAGCTCATTAGTCAAACAGCTCAACATAGAACAAAATGGGAAATAACCCTTGCAGTACTGCAGGGTGAGGTTCAATGAATAGATACTAATATACACATAGAAAGAGACCTAGCAGCCAGGTTGTAGCTTGCAGCATTGGACACAGGAGTCTGATGGCCAGACCTGGGCAGAAGCTATGTGAGTGATGCGGTGCCTATGCCTGCCCCAGATAGCAGTGTTGCGGTGGGCACAGAGCATCGCCATTGACAGTGTGCACCTACAGATAACTGTCAATGACTGACAGTACCACCCACTGGACTCCTAAGCCCAGATTGAACAGAGATTTAAATGAATAAATTATAAGTCACTTTGACTCTTTACCCACAAAACTATGTATCACTCTGCTCAGCTCCTCCTGCTCTATAACATGCTGACTGCAGATTGCACTGTATTTTCATGGTGACAGGTTCCCTTTAAGTACATTAACTCTGAGTCCAGCATTCCACTGGACATTATGGATCTTCTGACCTTATTTATTTTTCAAGCCCTGTTTACTGTTCCCACAAAGGCTCTTCTCAGACATAACTACAAAGGTGACCTATGACTAAGATAAAGAGCTGGAAAAGCAGAGAGGAGTCTAGGGTCTCATATAAAGTGCTAGTTCTTCTGCTTTGCAGTGCAGAAGTTATATGTGCTTTGATGTGCTTTTATCCTCTCGCTGTGGAAATGTTGAATGTACACGGTAACCACATTGGAGTTCTTATCTCTACTCAAGAGAGTCATGGGTCCCGTGGCAGGAAGATCTTGAAAGTCCCTAAGGGTGGTGACGCAGTATGCCCCTGCCATGGGAATGGCATCATGACCCTTGAATTGTACTTTCTTGCTTTTTCCATCTGCAGACAATACGATAGGGTGAAATTCTGTTTCCTATTAGCTTTTCAAGTGCTATGTATGCCAGGTACAGTAGTTCTTGAATGAGTTTGGGCCTGCATGTAGACACCACTGGATGTTCTTTCCTCTCTGAAGATGGGATAGTTCAGTTTATAATCTATGAGATATATCTCAGTATGTCTCGCCAGCCGTATGACAGGACCCTATGGCGAGGAAAAATGTTCACTGACTTTCATCATTGGAGACAGAATTTACAGGGGGTTTCCAGGAGTCATACATTAATGGCATAGTCCCAGGATAGATAATCAATATCTAATTGGTGGTGGCCAGACCCCCTGCACCCCGATGAGCAGATCTTCTGTTCCCCAGTAACTCCGGTGCTGGAGCTGGTTACTTCAGCGCTGCTCCGATTCACTGGAATATACAAAACAATGGCGCGCCCGGGCACTTCCTAGTGGACTGCTGTATAGGTATTCCCATAAACGCAGCCTTATGGTCACGATTACCAGAGCGAGTTGCGCTAACTCAAGCGCAACTCTGGAGTAGTGGTCACATCCATATGGCTACCAGGCTCCAAAATGGGAGACACGACAATATTATAAAAAGGAGAAAAATCACAATGGTTTTAGGTAACTAAAAAGGTACAAAAATAAATAAAATACATAGGAAAATAAAAGCAGAGAGGACAGAGAGCGACATGTTTCGGGGGCGGACCACGTCCTCCCTCAGGCTTACAGACAATGGTATCGTCATGCCATTACATAGGCAACTACCTGGAGACTTTGCATCGCTTGGCCAAAATGAGAAGTTTGCTTTGATTTACTGGAAAGAGACTCAGAGAGATACTTATGGTATGGCCTATACCCTTATAGACAGCTGTATACACCAGGTTTTGCAAACGGTGTGTATGCCATCTGCTGAGGGGCCTCAGTAAAGTACTGTGGACTTGTTACCCCAAAGCCTCATTATTGACTGACATCACCAACCTGCACTGCCACATTATTGCCTCCCCTTGTACCTCTTTGAGGGAATCCTGCCTTGAACCCCAAGGGCGCCCCTCCTACCATCAGGATGGAGGCCCCAAACCAACTGTGCCCCGAAGGGTTCGCTCACCCCGTTTATTTCTCTTGGCTGAGGGAGCCTCAGGGAAGACTATAGCCACCGTGAGGACTGCTACCACCATCAGGCCCCTGCTACCAATCCTGTCTTCCCGTTTCCTACCCGAGGCTTCAGCATGTCACACAGACACATACAATTAGATGGACTTGAAAATGTGAATGAGGCCTCAAAGGGATTTTCGTATCTCAAAATTTGTGACACATCTCTAGGATATGCTGCAAATGGAAGATAGGACCTCTGGGAGCCACAACTATCTACACAATGGGCACATTTACTAAGACTAGATTTTTACGCCAGTCCTAATTTACCCCTCTTTGCTTCCATTAGATATGTCTAATTTATGATGAGGCGTGCACCTCGTTATAAATTAGGCGCATCTGTAGCAATCTGTGTGCCTGCATTAAAAATTATGCCAGTTTTTAGCGGACATTTGCACAAATGTAAGTAAATTTGCTAGGACTGGAGTGGAGTCCCAGCCCCAGCACTGCCCCGACCGGCAAGCCCCTGTCACACCAAACTGGCACAGCTGGACAGAAAAGGGTCTTGCAACACTTTTAATGTCCCATAGTAAATATGCTCCAATGGGGCTCCTAAAATGAAGAGGGATCAGCTGCACAAGCGTGGCCACCGACCACCACTGTAGGGGTTCAGAAAATAACCAAGCACTGGCTCGACTAATTCTGTCAGTCCAAAAGCGACGAATGAAGAGATGGCCACTCTCTGTTAACTACTATGGGATTTCCAAAGATGGCAGATCATGCTTATGGGGCTATATTCAGGAGTCTAAGGCCCCTTTCACACGAGCGAGTTTTCCGCGCGGGTGCAATGCGTGATGTGAACGCATTGCACCCGCACTGAATCCTGACCCATTCATTTCAATAGGTCTTTTCAGATGAGCGTTTTTTTTCACGCATCACTTCTGCGTTGCGTGAAAATCGCAGCATGTTCTATATTCTGCGTTTTTCACGCAGCCCTGGTCCCATAGAAGTGAATGGGGCTGCGTGAAACACGCATTGCATCCGCAAGCAAGTGCGGATGCAATGCGTTTTTCACTGATGGTTGCTTAGAGATGTTGTTTGTAAACATTCAGTTTTTTTTCACGCGCGTGAAAAACGCATCAAAACGCATTACACCCGCGCGGAAAAAACGGAACAACTAAACGCAATCGCAGACAAAACTGACTGAACTTGCTTGCAGAATGGTGCGAGTTTTCCTGAACGCATCCTGAACGCATCCGGACCGAATCCGCGACGCTCGTGTGAAAGAGGCCTAATAGCAGTGAATGCAGGGTGGCTATGCATGTTTGATTGCTCTACCGTATCTATGGGGGTCCCTTTCTAGAAATAGGAGCAGGTCCCAGAGGCGGGATACACACCTATCTGACTATCGATATGTTCCCTTTAAATCCACTACAGGCTGGAATCACACATGCAGTTTTATGAACCTAAGCCAGAAGTGGATCTAGCAGGGGGTCGAAGTCCTTTCTTTAGGTCCCTTTCACACAACCGAGTTTTCCATGTGGGTACGATGTGTGGAGTGAATGCATGGCACCCGCACTGAATCCTGACCGATTAATTTCAATGGGTCTGTGCACGAGGGTTTTTTTTCCACGCATCAGTTCCAGGGGCGGACTGGGAACTTAAAGTGGCCCTGGAAAAATACAAAAAGTGGCCCCATTTTCTAGTTGGGTCCAAATTCATGGAAGGCAAGGCCAGCAATACCATATTGAGGCAGATTATACCGCCCCAACAGAGCCAAATACCACAGTGCATCACAAAATACTGCCAGCAGCACAAAATACAGCCCCAAAAACTTCTACTGGCCAACCTTGAGGAGGGCCCAAGTGGCCCCCTGGGCATCGGCCCACCGGGAAATTTCCCTGTAAGGGCTATGGCCAATCCGCCCCTGATCAGTTCTGTGTTGCATGAGAATCACAGCATGTTCTATATTCTGCGTTTTTCACCAAGCCCCATAGAAGTGAATGGGGCTTCAGTGGAAAATGCATTGCGTCCGGATATAACCTGGATGCAGTCCGGATGCAATGCTTTTTTCACTGCTGGTTTCTAGGAGATGTTGTTTGTAAAGCTTCAGTTTTTTTCCACAAGCGTAAAAAAACACTTCAAAGCGCATTGCACCCGCACTGAAAAAACTGAACAACTAAATGCAATCGCAGACAAAACTGACGGAACTTGACTGCAAAATGGTGCGAATTTCACTGAAGTATCCTGAGTAAATCCATATCATTCGTGTGTAAAAGGCCTTAGGCCTCTTTCACATGAACAATGCAGTTTGTGTCAGGATGCATTCAGTGAAACTTGTACCATTTTGCAAGCAAGTTCAGTCAGTTTTGTCTGCGACTGCGTTCAGTTTTTTCCACGTGTGGTAAAAACACTGAAGGTTTACAAACAACATCATCAGTTTACAAGCAACCATCAGTTAAAAACGCTTTGCATCTGCACTCGCTTGCGGATGCAATGCGTTTTTCACTGAAGCCATATTCACTTCTATGGGACCAGGACTGCATGAAAAACGCAGAATATAGAACATGCTGCGATTCTCATGTAACACAGAACTGATGTGTGAAAAAAAAACGCTCATGTGCACAGACCTATTGAAATGTATGGGTCAGGATTCAGCGCGGGTGCTATGTGTTCACGTCATGGATTGCACCCGCATGGAAAACTCGCTCGTGTGAAAGGTGCCTTATAGTTCCCATTACTTTTGAATCCATTTCTTTCATTCATAAAAACTGTATAAAAAAACCTGCACGTGTGACTCCAGCCATACACCGACTTGTAAGTGCAATAAGACACACAGAGGGTCATTTACTCCTCATTTTAGAGTACCATTGTCGCTCGGCCCCTTTTTTGCGGGTATTTAAATGCCTATGCAACAATATTTGTCGCACAGATGTTTTTTACGTTTTTGGTGGTGTCGTGTCGGGGACTGATGTAGATTTTCCAGCAGAAGCATGGACTACCACAGATGCACCTAAATTATGATGAGATACACACCCCATGATAAATTAGGCACATCCTCTGGCAGCAACACCGGTGTAAAATAAACTACAAAACATGAAGGACTTAATAAATGACCCCCACAATTTTGTTTGATGGATGGAGAACGAGAAATCCTGGAACATCATAACTTACAGCCATTATCCAGAGTCCTGTACAGCTTGTATCTGTCATCTTGGGTCTTGCAGTATGACAACTACACTCAACAGAAAATAAGATGTCAGCCCAAGCTGAGGGGTAAACTGATCTAATCTAATCCTCTTGGTTTTGGCCAAATCATGGCAATCCTCAGTCCCACATGAAATGCTCACTGAAGGTATGCAAGCCAGGTGTGATTGACTGGGTTTGGCTTTACACCATGCAGGGACCTGTAGTTCCATAGGATCTGCAGATCTGAGATTGCAAATGTTGCATTGCAGACACACCTGATAATGAATGTGACCCACAGAAATCCAGAATGTTGGATTTCTGTCAACCTTCACAATGTAGTTGCAGCAAACTTATGGATCCCAAAACAACCACAATTACCATCGTTAGGTATAATGTAGTTACATGGTTTTGTTTTCTTGATTTGTGCAGTTCCAACTCATTGTGTAGCCCCAGCCTAAGGGCCCGTTCACACGACCGTCTGTGTTTTGCGGTCTGTTTTTCACTGATCCATTGTTCCGTTTTTGCGTTCCGTTGATTTTCCGTTTCCATTCCGTTTCCGTAAAAACTGTCCGTATGGCTTCAGTATGCTTTCCGTAGCTGTTCCTTGTTTTTGCGGAGATAAAATGGAACAATTAATGAGTCAACTTTAGACTCTAGTAGAAAATCGCGGATTCGCAAAAACGGATGACATACGGAGGGTTTTCCGTATGCATTCCGTATTTTTTTGCGGAACCATTGACTTGAATGGAGCCACAGACCGTGATTTGCGGACAATAATAGGACAAGACTCATAATCTTGCGGAACGGAAATACGGACATACGGAAACGGAATGCACATGGAAGACCTTCCGTTTTTTTGCGAACCCATTGAAATGAATGATTCCGCATACAGTCCGCAAAAAAACGTTACAACACAGAAAGAAAAATACGGGTGTGTGAAAAAGCCCTAAGGCCTCTTTCACACGAACGTATACGCACACCGTGCATATTCTACGTTTTTCACGCAGCCCTGGCCCCATTGAAGTGAATGGGTCTGCGTGAATCACGCAAGTGCGGATGCAATGTGTGATTCACTGATGGTTGCTAAGAGATGTTGTTTGTAAACATTCAGTTTTTGTATCACGCCCGTGAAAAATGCATCAAAACGCTTTGCACCCGCGTGGAAAAAACTGAACAAACGTATGCAATCGCAGTTAAAACTGACTGCAATTGCGTGCGGATTTTCCTGAACGCATCCGGACTGAATCCGTGACGCTCGTGTGAAAGAGGCCTAAATGTCAAGTATTTGAAGAAATCAATTTTTTTCTACCTATCCTTCATTTACTTCTAATTTGAATTTGGAACGCCTCTCAATCAATAGTCCACCCCAGGTCTTGTTAGAGTTTGGAGGTAGTTAAATGCTATGTGGAGTAATCCCTTACCCAAGTTCAGGCTGATTTTGACATTGACCCAAAAAGTCAACCAGGTCTGTTTTGAGCAGCTCCATTCTGGCAATAGTATGGTGGACCGCCGCCCTTTCTTTTTTCTCCTGCTCTTGTTCAGTTATGTCTTGTACTTAGTTATCGGGGCCTTTGTGTTTTCTGTCTTGGAACAACCCTATGAGGATCAGCTGAGGGAGCAGGTGGAGGACTTGTGGAATGAGTTCCTGCAGAATCACCCATGTCTATCTGAGGAGCTCCTGGATGACTTTATCCGGAAAGCGCTGTTGGTCAAGAGCTTTGGTGTGTCAGTTCTGAGGAATATATCTGGTTTTGAGGTCAAGTGGGATTTTGTATCTTCTCTGTTCTTCACGGGTACTACACTTACCACTATAGGTAGGTAACTAGACCACCACATGTATAGTATTGGTTCATTTTTTACAACTTTCCTTGCAATGTCAAATCTGCAGACAATAGGTGTGGTCGCATGTTGTGTTTTTGTGTAATTTTGTAAAAGTGAGAGGAAAATATTTTTGCTGCACAAAATTCCACATGCATACCGTTACTCTATCTGCAAACAGCCTTAGGTCTCATGTGCATGATTGTATCTGTTCTTGCATCCCGCAGTTTCTCTTCCGCAGGCCCCACCCTATGTAACAAATGTCTGCTTTTGTCTGTAAAACAGACAAGAATAGGACATGTTCTATTTTTTTGTGGGGCCACAGAACGGACATATGGTCGTGTGAACATTCTACATCCGTGTTTTCTACATATACATGTTTTGCAGATAGCACATGGACCTGTTCATTTCTACGAAAACTGAAATGACACCCGCGTGCCGTCCGCATCCGTATGTCCGTTCCACAAATTATAGAACATGTTCTATTGTTGTCCATATTGCAGAAAAAAAAATCATTTCTAGTGATGGGAGTGAGAAAATGCGTACACAAAGAACGTATTCATACTTTGCGGACTAATATATAGGCACAGTCGTGTGCACCCCTGGGGCTCTTTCACACGAGCAAGTTTTCGGTCCAAAAGCGATGTGTGTTTTTCACGTATCCTCTCTACGTTCAGGAAAAATTGCAGCACGTTCTAAATTGTGAGTCCAGAATGGAACTGAATGGAAACTGTGTCAAAAACGGAAGGCATCCAGGTGCAATGTGTTTTTCACTGATGGTTGATAGGAGATGTAGATTATTGTTTTTCAGTTTTTCTTCATGTGCGTGAAACACGCATGCCATCCAGACAAAAAAACACAAATATTGGACGCAATTGCAAACAAAACTGAATGAACTTGCCTGCAAAACCATAATTTTTTTTTCTTGAACAGGTCCTGACACAATCCGTATCGTTTGGTCAAAAAGGCCTAAGGGCTGTTTCACACGTACGAGTCCATTGCAGGAATCGCGCTCCATGGGATCCTCCGTTCTGGACACAGGAGTGTGTGGCTTTAGGGCTCATGCACACGAATGTATTTTTTTTTTTTTTATCGTGTCCATTCCATTGTTTTTGTGGACCATGTATAGAACCATTCATTTCAATGGGTCTGCAGAAAAAAAATGCACATGGGCCGGTATCAGTGTTTTATTGCATTTGCGGATCCGCAAAACACAACGGTGTGAGAGTAGCCTTATTTAGGCTCCATTCACACGACCGTATGTATTCCGTGTCCGTATAAAAACGGAACGGAAGAAATACAGAAAGTCTTCCGTAGTGTTCCGTAATTTTGCGGACCCATTGACTTTAATGGGGCTACGGACGTGTTTTGCGGCCAAGTATAGGACATGTTTCCTTTTTTTTGCAGGAGAACTGCCGTAATATACGGATGCGGAATGCACACGGTGTGCATTCCACATTTTTTTTTTTCTCCTATGGAAAAATGAATGGGTCCGTATGGTTCCGCATCTTATCCGCAAAAATGCGAATAAGATGAGGAAATGTACATACGGTCATGTGAATGGGGCCTTATACTCAGGCCTTATAGGACATATTTTTTGTGGAATGGCCATGAGGACATACGGAAACGGAATGCACATGGAGTAACTTCCGTTTTTTTGCTGACTCATTGATATGAATGGTTCCGCATATGGTCCACAAAAAAAACGGAACGGACACGGAAAGAAAATACTTTTGTGTGCATGAGCCCTAAAGCCGTGCACTCCTGCAAGACGAGCAGTGTCTGGAAAGCAAGATCACACAAAGGATTTGTGCTCATGTGAAACAGTCCTAAGGCCCCTTTCACACGAGCGATCCGGACTCCGTCAGGGTGCGTTGCGGAAAACTTGCACCAATCTGCACACAATCGCAGTCAGTTTTTACTGCGATTGCGTACGTTCGTTCTGTTTTTTCCGCGCGGGTGCGATGTGTATGGATGCATTTCGCACGCGCGTGATAAAAAACTGAATGTTTACAAACAACATCTCTAAGCAACCATGCGTTAAAAAGATTTTCACGCAGACCCATTCACTTCAGTGGGGCCAGGGATGATTGAAAAACGCAGAATATAGAACATGCTGCCATTTTCACGGAACGGCGAACTGATGCGTGAAAAAAATCGCCCATGTGAAAATCCCCATTGAAATGAATGGGTCAGGATTCAGTGCGGGTGCAATGCGTTCCCATCACACATTGCACCCGCGCGGAAATCTCGCCCGTGTGAAAGGGGCCTAAGGCTGCATTCATGTGACATTTAAAAAAAAAAAAAAAAAAAAAAAAAAAAAAATCAGTTTTTCCTTGATACCTTTCTGACATGCGCCCATTAGAACAGTCCCTTTCAATTGTATGGGAGCTGTCGGGCAGTGAAAACGGACAAAAAAAAAAAAAATCTAATGTCCTATTTTAGGACAACCAGTATTCACAGTCCCTTAAAAATAATGTTCTGAAAGCAGTCGTTAAAAAACCAGTGTGAATGCAGCCCAAGGCTGGGTCTACAAGGCAATTATTACTGCCACACCCATCACATGAGCAAGGATTGCTGTGTAGTCAGGGGTGCACCACTAATGGCAGCAAAAAATAGCACTAATGCCCCTTTCACACGAGCGGGAGACTCGCGTGTCTCCCGCAACGCATCTACAGGGCTGGACTCCGGCACTGACTGGGATCGCATAGCATTATATGGGATCCCAGTCAGTGCCGGAGTCCAGCCCTGTAGATGCGTTGCGGGAGACATGCGAGTCTCCTGCTCGTGTGAAAGGGGCATAAAAATGGCAAAACCCGTTAAAAATGACAGAAAATTCTAGGTGGTGTCACACACAGATTTTTGTGGAAGTTTTTTTTTTTTTTTTTTTTTTTTTTAGCTAAAACCAGTTGATGAAGGGTATGAGGAATATAAATGGAGGATTTCTACTATTTCTTCTTCTCTGCTGGATCCACTTCTGGCTTTGGCTCAAAAAATTGCATTAAAAAAACCTGCTGCATGTGCTGCTTCCCCTACATAGTCATGTGCATGAGGCTTTAGTGTTTTATCAGGCTTTTTTGTCCTACAGAGATGATTAAAAAAAAAAAAGCCACCAATATGAACAAAAAACCAAATGCCAGTAGCAAAGAAAAGCCTTGTGTGTCCTGCAACTTTTGCCCATGCGGTAATATGCCTATGCAAAAACGCATGGACATTTTTACGCCTTTCTCGTCATTCAGTAGTGGCGGGGGCGTGCCGGGGGCGGGAGCAAATAGGTAAATGTTGGTGAAAAACTACTCCACTCTGAGTGGTATTTTACTCTACGTGCATTTACAGCCATAGATGCACCTAATGTATGACACCTCATCATAAATTCTGTGCCTCCTCATCCTGCGCAGGAGGGGGAATCAAAGACTGTCGTGAAACGCCGGCCTCTGTAAATGACCCCCAGTGGGTTTATGCACATAGGTGTTTTTTTTTTTTTTCTTGTGAAAGATAGCTCTGCGTGCATCAGCCCTCACTGTGATTTTACAGCATATTGTTAGTGTTTTACCACCTATTTAATTGCTATCATTAACCAGATCGTCCCGGCTAGCTGTAGATGGCTTTTAATGAATTAAATGTCTCCTTTTTAATTAACCTAGTTGATGAGTATCAGCGACACGGAACACATGTACATTAGTTCTTAGGCTATAGTAACCCCCTTCACATCCACCATCTGTACTGTATGTAGATGTCCTAATTATCGACACCATGCAGTGAGGACAAATGTATACTTTCACTTTAGCATGGCTTTATGTTTATTTTCCCATTTGTAATTTTTTCTTCATATATGTCATTAGAAGACATTTATACTTTATTTTTTTTTTTTTATTTTGTACTTTTCAACTGTAACTTGTGGGGGCATTTTACACATGCAGAGATGATCAGGGCACGCTAAGACCCAGCAGCTCTGCGTGATCGCCAGGTCCAACAGAGGAAGTGGCATTGAATGCTCTAAGGAAAAGGCAAAAACAAAATAAAGAGAATCTATCTTCAACTTAGGGCTCGTTCACACGGCCGTTGTCTGGCCGTGCCCGTGCTGCGGAGCGCAAATTGCGGTCCGCAGTGCACGGGCACCTACTGTGGTCCTTCTGCATGTGGATCACGGACCCATTCACTTCAATGGGATCCGCATCAGACTGTCCGCACCGCAAAAACACAGAACATGTTCTGTGTTTTTGCGGTGCGGAGGCACGGACAGAAACACCACGGAAGCACTCCATAGTGCTTCCGTGGGGTTCCAATCCGTGCCTCCGTTCGGCACCGCATCTGCGTGATTGCGGATCCATTCAGGAGAATGGGTCTGCGATCAGTGATGTGGAGTTCACACGGCCGGTGAACGAGCCCTTAAACTTTCTGACTATCACTGACTTAACCTGCTCCTAGTAGTTTGCAGGAGCTTTAGGCCTCTTTCACATGAACAATACAAATTGGTTCAGGATGTGTTCAGTGAAACTCTCACCATTTTGCAAGCAAGTTCAGTTTTGTCTGCAATTGCATTCAGTTGTTCAGTTTTTTTCCTCGTGGGTGCAAAACGTTTTGATGCATTTTTCACACGTGAAAAAAACACTGAAGGTTTACAAACAACATCTCCTAGCAACCATCAGTGAAAAACGCATTGCATCTGAATTACATCCGGATGCAATGCATTTTCCACATTTTCCACTTGTTTCTTTGGGGCCAGGACTGCATGAGAAATGCAGAATATAGAACATGCTGTGATTCTCACGCAAAGCAGAACTAATGTGTGGAAAAAAAAAAACGCTCATATACACACACTATTGAAATTAATGGGTCACGATTAAGTGCGGGTGTTATGCATTCACTTCATTCATCGTACCCGCGCCGAAAACTTGCTCATGTGAAAGGGGCCTTTTTCTAGGACCATACGTGTACGGCGCTTCCAGATTAAAGCCTAGACTGGAGAGACTGCAAACCATTTACATGCAAAAAGTTTCACAATCAGCGCTGCAATCCCCGAACTAAGGGATGCAGTTTATCAAACGGTCAGCCAAACCATTATGTAAGTGTAAAAGGTTAATCTGTTAATCTTTGCGCGAGCAACAAAGTCTGTATTGGCCATAAACAGGCAAATACCTTGGTAGCACGTGTGGCCTTATGATCCTGGACAATTCTCTCAGCAGGAATGATGGTTCTCCTGGAGCTGAAGTTGCATCTGCTCTGAAGTGGCTGATTTAATGCCCTCTAGAAAGTGCCTCTCTCAGGATGAAAGCGAATTCCCTCTGCTGAGAGGGGAAAGCTTATTCCCTCTGCTAGGTCAGGGCGTAATAAACTAAACAGTGCCCACCTACAGACAATTTTTTGGAATATATTCAATGTATGAACAGTTTAACATCAAATCAAGAACAATTTTCAATTGTCCTGTTATATTGTACTGCAGCTGTTCCACAACCAGCTGTTGCCAACAAAGCCCTGTCAGGAACACTGAGCACAATGCAGTATTATGCTGCTCCCACACAAGCAGAATATAACCAGTTTCCGACAGTACAACAGGATGGTGGCCATTTTGACTTTACAAAAGATACTAATCTTATTGAAGTTCTATCATTACAAATCTTTTTTTCATTTTTGTTTCAGTTTATTCCTTTTTTGACAATTACATTGTCAGTTTTTTTTGTTCTGCGCAGATTTTCTCAGTTTTCATCAGCTTTTCACATCAGTGAAAAAGACCTGAATAATAAACACCTAGTATCTCCTGGCAACCATCAGTGAAAAACGGACTGACCATCAGTGTCCTTCAACTTTTTTTTTCCCCACAGACCTACTGACTTGTGTAAGCCAGTCCTGTGAGAAACAAATTAAGATGACAAAGCATGCTATGATTTCTAAACATACCCAGATGGAAAACGGCTTGTGTGAAAGCAGCCTTAGGCCTAGTTCACACTTCAGTGATTTCGATCAGTGATGGTGAGCCAAAACCAGGGGTTAAGCCTCCAAAGAGATCAGGTATAAGGGAAAGATTTGGACCTGTTCTGTGTTTTTGACCTACACCTGGTTTTGGCTCACAATAACTGATGGAAATCACAGACAAAATCACTAAAGTGTGGATTATGCCTTAATAATGTAACATAGGGGGTGTATATTGAGATTAAAGGGTCCAGATTTACCAAAACTGTCTAAAAGGAAAAGGTTCCTTGTTGTAGGTTCCTTGCCACTCGGATGATTGCCTACCTTGAGGATAGACAATCAACAGTAAGGGAGTGGACAACCTCTTTAAGGTTTTTAGAAGTATGATCTTGGGCTTAATGTTGGTCCAAACTAACTTTTTAGCCTTGCTTGCGTTTTTTTTTTGTAAAATATTGGTGACTGTGCTGCTTAAAGTCATTTCAGAAATTGGTGGCATATTGCTAAGATTTGCCACCAATGTTCAATAGATGCAGGTCCTAACTCAGAGTTGAAACAATGGTGGCAAGTCCTATCTCCAGAACAGGCCTCCTGAAAGTGAAGGAGAGCGCACACTGCACATTTCACTTTTGTTCCATTCACTTTTAGGGTAGTTTTGAAAATAGGCGAGTGAGCCCGCTTGGGAATATTTGGAAGTCCCATAGACCTACCCACTGCGCATGCATGGCCACCTCTCTATTCACCACTATGAGACTGTTGGAAATAGAAGTAAGTGGTGGGTGGCTACAAACTCCTTCCCTTTCAGGGCCCTATTCTGGAGATAGGAATGATATGCCAGCAATGTCTGAGGTGAGACAACCTCTTTTAAAATGTATATATAGTTATAGCCCTAGATATAATATCCCTATATTTCTCACTTGCAGGTTATGGTCATCCTGTCCCCATCTCACTGGGTGGAAAGATATTTTGCCTGTTCTATTCAATCATTGGAATCCCGTTCACTTTATCAGTTTTGTCTATTGTTGCCCAGAACCTTCTCTTCCTACTTCGTGACAAGCTCATCCATGTCCTTCACCTGCAGTGTCCCTTTCCCTGGAAGAAACTAGAGTTGATCCATGCCTGTGTCTTGATCTCCCTCCTCGTGTTCCTCTTCTTTTTCATTCCTGCAATTGTTTTTAATGTTATTGAAGAAAACTGGGGCTACGTGGATGCGCTGTATTTTTGTTTCATCTCTTTGAGTACTGTTGGCCTTGGAGATTATGTTCCCGGTGAGCAAAGTGGTCAACGTTTGCCAGCTCTCTACAAGATTCTGGTTGTCTGTAAGTATACCTTTTAAGACTAATATTAGATTCCATTTTTTGCCGTCTGTTAAAACAATTGTTTATGGAGGGGATTTGGAAAGTTGAAGACTTAAAGGGGGTTTCCAGGACTTGGATATAGATGACCTATCCTCATTGACCTCAGATTGATGGTAGTCTGACAACCATCACATCCATTGACCAGCTGTTTTAGCCAGCTGCTGTTGCCGGAAACTGCTTATACACTAGATGTAACTGGAAACAAAAGGCTCTGTCCATTGTTTGGTGGCCATGCCAAGGTACTGACGCTCGACTCCCAATCAAGTGAATGAGAAGTGAGCTGCAGTACCTAGGTACCAGAGCTTTCCACCCACTGTATAGTTTCTGACGCTGATGACTGAGCGGCACACCTGATCTTTGGGGTGTCGGACCCCCATCTATCTGACTTGTCATCAATAGCTAGGTCTCAGAAAAACGATTTAGCAGTGCCGCCCCCGCGACTCTTCAACCATAACTAGCCTACAGTGTGCTCTACATCAGAAGTTAATTTTCTACATGATGCTGAAAGTACAATTTATCCAGAGACCTATTTATAAAGCTATTCATGGGAGGTATAACTGGATGTGGCCTCACATCAAGTGTCAGGTTCCCTTTAAAGCCTCCTCTACCATCAACGAATCGTGGACGTGTGCATCTGTGGGCTCCAAGGGCCATTCATCTATCCATTGGTTTTAATGTGTGTATTGACACCTCCATGGTGACATCACGAAAGCATTCCCTATTTTTTCCCCTTGATTACAGATCCCTCATGCACATTATTGTCTATGGGTCCGTGAAAGCCATGGACACGACACAGACAGACTTGCACCTAGCCTTTCTGCTGCCTGAGGAAAAAACTGAAATGGCGCCCCCTCCAATGCCAATTTCTCAACCTAACCCCTTTGCCACAATGAAAGTGCTAATTTCCCATGGCCCTTCCGCTGCCCCCCCTCTTGCCCCTACCTGGTGCTTCCTGAGGCGATCGCCTCACCTGGCCTCATTGGTGGTGCACCCCTGGACACAGATGCCATCCATGTTCTGTCCATTGGTAGGAGATGTGCCAGCCTAGCATTTCAGCCTAGCATTGTAACGTGGGATACGGATGAAACACGTAGGGCAAAGAGGAGCAAACACAGGACACACGGATCCTTCATGGATTGACCACTTTGTCACAACGTCATCACGGACAAAGATGTGTGAAAGAGGCTTTAGCTCAAAAATGAAAATGTTTTGAATTGTTGCACAGGAAGATGGAGTGAATACATTGATTACCTGAATTTCTAAACTCTTGTAGTTCCTCGGTAGTGCGCTGGATGCCAGGTATTTTCTATTATTAGCGGAGGTCTGAGAGTAGGGCACAATGTCAGATTTTACCATTCTTTTCGGAAACACGCAGATGGGAACTTATAATGGAAGGTTTTTAGGGGCTCCTGCGGTGCCATCAATTTTCAATACTTCACGGGAAGGTCATGAAATTATTACAGTCCTCGCAATCCTTCATCCAGATTTATACAGCGATCATTTTATGCCTGAGTGCTCGCGTCTAGATTTCTTTTTTTTCTTTAAGGCTTATTGTAAAAACATGCTAGTATTACAATGCCATGTGCCAGTTCTGTACTAGATGTCTGGTGGGAAGGGGCACACACAATGCAAAGTGGCAAGTGCTCTACAATTACAGCTAAAATACACCTTTATGTTCTCTCAGACCAGGAACGACCTTTTAAAGGGAACTCTAGACACATATTTGTGAGAAAATATGACGCAGATCGCATCATATGATCGGCCAAGAATAATACATTTTTATGGACACCTTTGGGACAGCTTATTTTATGACTGCATTTTACTCCTTTTGGGATAAAAGTAATTTTCTCTGTTGGTCTTTACTAAAATTTTTTTTTTTTTTTGGTGATGCATGGGGTTAAAAATCAGTATGTCTGTAGACTCTCCCTCCTGACTTTGTCAGCTGACAGCTCGTGTGGAGCCTTATCTATAGGGAAGAGTGAATCCGAGGTTTTTGGGTTCGGCATTCGGGCGGGGGAGGAATTCTGTTAGCACTGAATGCAGAACGGAAGACTTTAAGAGGCATTCCGTTTTGACTTCCGTCATAATAGACGTCTATGGTCAGCATAACTGATCTGTCTGGTTTCTGTTATGCTGGACAGGACTTTGTTTTCCATCCTGCATAACGGAAACTAGACGGATCCCAGGGGCGTAACTACCATAGCGGCAGACCATACAACTGCTATGGGGCCCAGGGCAAGAGGAGGCCCAGTTGGGATCATCTCCTCTTCTACTGGCGGTGAACACTTGGTCAGGACTCTACCCTCTAAAGGAACAAATTTTAGCAAATGAAGCAGTGGAAAAATGGTCCAAGGGTCATTAAGAGGGGTTCTGTCCTGTGTGGCGGGCCTGGTTTTAACCTTCCTATGGGGCCCTTACTTCTCTATGTACGCCACTGACAAATCCGTTGTGTTCCCCATAGACTTCTATTATGAAGGAATGCCTCTTAAAGTCTTCTGTTTTGTGTTCCGTCGTAGAATTCCGTTATATTCTATGCTAACGGAATCCATAACAGAATTCCTCGACCGCCAATTGCGAACCTGAAAACGTTGGGTTCGCTCATCCCTACTTACCTCTGATCTGCTGACCTTAGAAACACTCCTAGCTAAACTCTTATCAAACTGATAAGAATATGGCTTAAATGAGTGTTTATGAGTTCAGGAGATCAGAGACAAGGCTTCACACGAGCTGTCAGCTGACGGAACTCAGGAGGGATAATCTGCAGATTATGTTTTTGTTTTTCTAATTTTTCTTAACCACATGTATCACAAACTGATGAAAATGTTTAAGAAAGACACATAATCTAAAATGAGTAAAATGCAATAATTTAAAAAATATGACTCTGAAGGTGTCCCCAGCCTTTAACTTGATTATATCATAATTGTATGAAAAATGCAAATGTCAGGTATAGAAAATAATATAGCATTAATATTAACCCCATATTGACACATATAATGTAAGGGGGATTTACTAAAGGACTTACACCTACCCACAGACACCAATGTTGTACTTCCAGCTGGGCTAGGAATTGCAAGCAGGTCAGTCGTCATAATCTCCATAGACTTCATGTTCTGTTCTAGATTTGAAGTGCAATCGATATGGAGATGTGGTTTTAGGCAGAGTTTACAATATAAAAATATGACGTAGAACTAGCCTAAAAATCAGCCCCAAAAACTGAGACTACTCAATGTCCTCCACGTGGATTTCACCCATTACACTCATGACCTTACAGAAATCAAAAATGATCAAGCAGAATATTGACCTAAATGTAGAGCTCAGTGCAGAGTATATTATCTAGCATTTAGTAATCAATTTGAAAATGAGATTTCCAGATCAAAGTTAGTGGAGTCAGTATTATAAGATGCCTTCTATGCTCCTGTACGGCATTATTGCTTGCTTTTGTAATCTCCAGTAATTATTTAATGATGATTGGTAGTAACTCGGACAACTGCTACTTAAAAGGGGTTGTTGACGTTATCCTTGGGGTTGTTGGAAAACTACAACTCCCAGTATGCCTGGATAATCTACAGCTATTAGGCAATGCTGGGAGTTGTAGTTTTGCAACAGCTGGAGGGTCTGCAGGTTGAGCATCCCTGGTATACGAGATGACGCCGCTAAAGCCACAACAATACGTCACTGGCTGATGGCGGAGCTGTTACTTCTATTATTTAATCAGGTCCCAGGCAGTTTCCAGAATTTAAAGGGGTTGTTTAGGTTACTTTTTTAAGAGGACCCATCACTTCTCCTGCCTAGTCTGTTTTAGTAAATACTTGTATTTGCCATGAATTGACTATCCAGGCGCATATTAGAACTCTGCATTGTGTCACCCCTCTGTTGTTATGCCTTGAAAATTATAAATTGACAACTGGGCATTACCATTCTCCTTGTCAAAGGGGTGTGTCCCTACATAGTTTGGCTGTGTAAGCACTGACTGCTCAGCCTTATTTAAGCCTCATTCACACGTCAGTGTTCGGTCAGTGATTTCCATCAGTGACTGTGAGCCAAAACCAGAAGTGGAGGCTACACAGACATAAGGTCTAAGGCAGGGATCTCAAACTCGTGGCCCTCCAGCTGTTGCAAAACTACAACTCCTAGCGTGCCCCAATAGCTGTAGGCTCTCCTGGCATGATGGGAGTTGTAGTTTTACAACAGCTGGAGGGCCACGAGTTTGAGATCTCTGGTCTAAGGTAAAGATCTGCTCCTGTTCTGAGTTTAGAGCCGCACCAGGTTTTGGCTTGAAATCACTGATAGAAATCACTAATCAAACACTGACGTGTGAATGAGACATTAAGCTGGCTTCAATTCCAGATGGATTCCATAGACAACAGTGGAGCTGTTTCTGAAAAAAGCAACCCACCCCCTCCATTTCTTTGTAATCCTGGACTAGTCCCTTCTCATACACTATGGAGGAGAAAGAAATGATGGTCCATTAAATATAATTATTTTAAATTACCCAATATTTTTTATCATAAAAGTTCTTCCTTTTACAATTCTTTCTGAAAGAGAATTATAGAAATTGTATACAGTAGATACAAATTTCATATAATCCCAACTAGATCCAGCAGTGTGACCTCCCCGACGTCTACTGTAACAATCTGTCAGCTTAAATGCAAAATGGCTTTTTTTTTCTCTGCTTTATCTCTTTTTTTTTTTTTTTTTTTATTTTTTTAAATTTTATAACCAATTAGTATTTTGTGCTGGCTGATGCACTGTGTTCAATATACTAATTATATTTTAAAGTTGTGGTTGCATAAAGATCATTCATGCATTTTTTTTTTTAAGTTAAAATTTCATACTTTTTCAATTAACAAGAATACAGCATGTACTCTAGCCTGGAATATGGCAGCAATAGAGACAAACCCTTCCATTAAAAGAATTGTCCGAGTATTTAATACTGATAAATACTGTAATGCTGTAAAAAGACTGTGCTGCTTTGGTGAATACTGTGGCCTCCTCGAAGTTTACCTAGCACAGCGCCGCCCATTGGATAGTGGCAGTGCTTGGTATTGCAACATGGCCTCATTCACTTGAATAGGACTGAGCTGCACCTAGGCCATGAGACCGATGAATGTAACGTCACTGTCCTAGAAAGAGGCCGCAGCACTTCAAACAGCTGGTCAGCAGGGGTGATGGGATTTGGACCCCCACTGATCAGATACTGATGACCTATCCTGAGGATAAGTCATCAGTATTAAAGGGGTTATCCAAGAAAGATATGTAGGATTTATCCTCAGGATAGGATCAGTATCAGATCTGTGGGGGTGGGACTCCCAGGACCCCCACCGATAAGCTGTTAGAAGAAGCCTTGAGAGCCTCAGCCTCTACCTAGGCCAGTGACATCACTGTACATCAGTCATGTGGCCTAGTTGCAGCTCGGACCCATTCAAGTCAATGGGGCTCAGCTGCAATATCAAAGCAGGGCCACTATACGATATAGTCTTAACCACCATCCTCTAAGAACTCATTCACATGGCAGTGATTCTGGGAAGCGTACCTCTGCAGTCCACACATACATTCTGATGGAAAATTTTACCAAAATAAGTCTGAGATTTCAGGCCTATAGCTGTACAGTCTCTGTGCATCTCTGTGGGCGGATTATTAATGCTCCTTACAAAACGGCCAAAATACAGTCAAGTGCCTGAGCCTTAACAGCAGCTTCATAGAAGTACAACAAACCAGTTATTGTTTTGTGGCATGTGGGAATTACCTGGAGGAATCTTATTTACATGTTACTCCTAGGACCAGGGCACACCACTTTATCATAAGGTTTCCTTGTGCTTCATCATACAAGCTTCATCAGGGGATGTACATATAGAGCTATCCTTCACTAGTAGTAGGGGATGTGTGTATGGGGCTATTCTTCCCTAGTAGTAGGGGATGTGTGTACGGAGCTATTCTTCCCTAGTAGTAGGGGATGTATTTGTGGAGCTATTCCTCCCTGGTAGTAGGGGATGTGTGTGTGTGTGTGTGGAGCTATTCCTCCCTAGTAGTAGGGGATGTGTGTGTGTGTGTAGCTATTCCTCCCTAGTAGTAGGGGATGTGTGTGTGGAGCTATTCCTCCTAGTAGTAGGGGATGTGTGTGTGTGTGTGTGGAGCTATTCCTCCCTAGTAGTAGGGGATGTGTGTGTGTGTGGAGCTATTCCTCCCTAGTAGTAGGGGATGTGTGTGTGGAGCTATTCCTCCCTAGTAGTAGGGGATGTGTGTGTGGAGCTATTCCTCCCTAGTAGTAGGGGATGTGTGTGGTGTGTGTGTGTGTGTGTGTGTGGTGTGTGAGCTATTCCTCCCTAGTAGTAGGGGATGTGTGTGTGTGTGTGTGTGGAGCTATTCCTCCTAGTAGTAGGGGATGTGTGTGCGTGTGTGTGTGTGTGGAGCTATTCCTCCCTAGTAGTAGGGGATGTGTGTGCGTGTGTGTGTGTGTGTGGAGCTATTCCTCCCTAGTAGTGGGGGATGTGTGTGTGTGGAGCTATTTTTCCCTAGTAGTAAGAGATGTGTGTAGGGGGCTATTCTTCCCTAGTAGTACGGGATGTGTGTATGGAGCTATTCTTCCCTAGTAGTAGGGGATGTGCGTATGGAGCTATTCTTCCCTAGTAGTAGAATATGAGCAAAAAAAAAAACCCACCAAAAATATAAGTTAAAAGAAAAAATACTTATTAAAGGATTGTCTAGATGAGAGATGACAACTAGTGTTGAGCGAGCATGCTCGGCCAAACTCGCTGTTCAGCCGAGCATGCCTACACTCGGGTCCGCTCTGTGTTTGGCCAAATACCGAGTGTACTCGAGCGCAATGCTCGAGTCCCTTCCCCGCACTGTAATGTTGATTTGTACACTAATGCCTACGAACTTGTAAGCTAATGCATACGCATTGTGTACACTAGGTCGTACAAATTTGAGTTGATTAGCATACTTTTAAGGCCCCATTCACACGACCGTATTGAATGGGGCCGTATCTATCCGCAAAATTAAAGAATAGATGCGGCCCCATTCACCTCTATGGGGCCGGGAGCCGCGGCACAGAGCTAGCTCCGTGCCGCGGCTCATTTGAAGCATGTCCTATACTTGTCCCGCATGGACAAGTATAGGCATTTTCAAATGGGGCCGCCCGTCGTGTGTTCCGAGCGCTGGCCCGCAAATATACATTTGTGTGAATGGGGCCTAAGAGTGAAAGGAGTAAAAGAGAAGTCGCGATTCTGACCTTTTTCTATTAACCAGACACCCTCCCCTCTTCCGAGCGGGGGGTGCCTGGTTTAATCCCATTGACTAACATTATGCTCGGGTCGGCTGAGCCGATCACCTAGGCCCAGAGCACCCGAGCATACGAGCACAGAGGTGCTCGCTCAACACTAATGACAACCCCAATGGTTGTGCCAAATTAAAAATAAGCTCTATGCAGTCCCACCTTTCCAGCACTCATGTTCCTTTCCCAGCTGCTTCTGGTCCCTGCTGGACCAGAAGTGGCTTGGTTGTGTGACTGCTGCAACCAATCACCGGATTCAGCAGTTACATATGCTAGAATGGCCCATCATTATCACTTAACTAGCAGCCATGTGCCATTCTACACATGTATACATATGACCAGTGAGCCTAATAACTGGTTGCCAGTCCCAATCTAAGGACTGAAAGCAGCTAGGAATGGGACAGTGGTGTGAACAGTGAGACTGTAGGCACACAGATTCCAACAACTGGAGATGTCAAAAACGTGAAAAAAAAAAAACCTATGACGATTACAAACACTGCCTGATAAACTCCATTGACTATAAAGAGGTCCAATGAGTTTTCCTTCAGGGAGCTCGTCATTTTTCCAAAATGGCGCAACTTGCTGTGCTATTGTGTTCTGCCTCATAGGCTTCATTAGGAATTGAAACCTAGCCTAAGTAAACACTGCTCCTTGTATAAACCATCCATGGTAGTGCTAGTCCTTAATAAAGTCCTGACAAAATTGTCATACTTTGGGCATGTTAAATATCAAAATTAATGTTTGCTAACAAGCGCTCAGCCTATTTTTGTGTTAACGCTATACGATAAAATAAGCAACAATTTACAAAGTAAAATAGCAAACATTGCCAAGAAAATTCCAAACACACTATTAAAAAAAGCAAAAACTATATAAAAATGTTGTTAAATTTAAATCCACTAATAAAAAAAAAAACATTCTAATGTACTAAAAACTGCTAAACAGCGCCTGGTTCATGGGGAAAAATGTTTTCTTTTACCTGTCCTGTTCCTAATCCAGGAAAACCTATTAGTGTTTGCAATCCCTCTATATCTCAAAGTCAAGTTTCTGAAAAAACAAATTGGTTTCATTTAGACATTGTAAGTGTACTCTAAAATATATGTTCCTGCTATCATTAGCAAAGTGCCTGGAGGTAAATCTATATAAATGTTTGTGTCTGGAGAACGCTTAGCTTGCTGGTGGCTAGCGGCCATAACAATTGTTCAATAGCAAAAGTCATTTAATTACCTGGCGCATTTTATTTTTGGACGTTTTAAAGGCTTTTACGTGTTTTTTGGTTATTTTTTATATTTTCTTTTTTTCTTTTTTTTAATTTTTTTTAGGCTATTTATTATTTGGGCTAATTGCCGTGTTTCTTGTGGTTGAAATATTGAAGAATCTTCTGAACTGCAGCCAGTTCTTCAATCTGTTCTTATTTGGGTGTGACGGCAGCCAGAGAGCTGAAGAGGTTCAACGTCAGGCGCCATATGACTCAGAGCTTCCTTTTGCGCCTAAACATGATGAAACGACAAGGAGGAGGCTTCCGCACTCGGCGTCTCCCACTGAGAAGTCGTATGGGACCATTAACATGTCTTTTAGCTGATGGTTGTTTGTAACGTCTCCACTTATTAGTATTACCGTGAAGAGTATTCTCCACTAGGAAGGACCACAATTAATTGCTATGACCACTTCCACCTATGAGAGACTGATATGGCGGTGAACATTATATCATGTAGTGCATTATTAAATCCACATTGGATGGTATATGATTTCTAAAGGTCACTTGCACTGGATAGGTTTTCCCAATTTTCAGGGGTTTATTGACCTCTTCTTAATCACCTGATGGACTTCCATCAGAGATACTTTTATATGTACACTTATTTGAGAGAAGTATGAAGAAATAATAGGGTATGGTTAAAAACAAAAACAAAATATGGTTAGAGTAGACTGCACACCCTCGGTAGAAGAAGGAAACTAGCACATTTGTTAGTAATGAGTCCAAGCACTGAAGCATTAAAGGGGTTCTTCAGGCTCCTGATATTGATAGGTAATTAATATACAATTGGTGATGGTCTGACACCCTGCACCCCCACCAGATCAGCCTCAGCGGCTGGAACAAGCTCTGTGAATGGAGCAGGAAGAACAGCTCTGTTCAAAGTGTAGTGGCCGTGCTGGGTATTACAACTCTTATGCCATTCACTTCAGTCGGAGCTGAGCTGCAATACCCAGAATGTCCACTACACTCAAGTCTATGCACTGTGCCTGTTACTGCAGCTCATCTCTATCCCTGTCAGCACCATGGTCAAGAGCAGTTCTGTTCCTAAGGGAAAAAAGGAGACTTGCAGTATTTTCAACCCCTTAAAGGTTTATTCCGGTCTTATAAATCAGTAGGATTTGCCATCACTTTATTTTCAATGGCGGTCCATCCTGTGGATCCCCATGGTACTGGGCTACCCGCTAAGCTTTCTGTAGACTGTGGCGCTCTAAGCTACCTGGTACTGCAGATAGTGGCGGCCTAGCTACAATCACCTGTATGCTACAGGGGTGGCTGGGGTATAGGTGAAGGGGTATAGAGGTAAATCAGTGCTGCTGCCCCTTCATTCTTGGGTCTGTAGAGCGCCATCACTTTATAAAATGGGAACGTAGGTTTGCAGTTCCCAGTGGTTGCCTTCTGGCAAGCTCATGTAGCTCCCTTGTTTGTAGGGCAAGCGAGATGGGTCTGATTTAACACTACAAATGTAATTTGCAATTTATATGAAACATATTAAAATATTATTTTGTCTGTCCTAATTTGTCTTGTAAGTTGGCTTTGTGCTGCTATATAAAGGTCTGGTGTGTGGACTGTGGTGGCCTCGTCCTCAAAGTTTGGACAGGAGATATTTTGGCTGTAAGGCTGGATCTGGATCTCGATCACACAGCTCCCAAATATGGTGCATTTCAATAGAGCCAGGCACATTGGCATACACACAAAGATTTAGGGGGAGATTTATTAAACTGGTGTAAAGTAGAACTGACTTAGTTGCCCATAGCAACATCAGATTCCACCCTTCATTTTTCACAGCTCCTTTGGAAAGCGAAAGGAGGAATCTGATTGGTTGCTATGGGCAACTAGGCCACTTGTACTTTATACCAGTTTGATAAATCTCTCCCAATGTGTTAATTTATTTCTGCACTGTGACATCACTGTGTGTACGCTACCCCTGCACTGTGACATCGCTGTGCGTGCGCTACCCCTGCACTGTGACAGCGCTGTGTGCATTATCCCATAATCATTATATAATTATCCCTGTACTATGACCGCACTATGTGCATTATCCCTGTACTTTGACATCACTGTGTGCACTAAGCCTTGTGCATTAGGGAGACCAGTCATAAATCTTTCTGAAGTCACTGCTAAATGTGGTCATGGTGGAGTGGGGCAACATGCCAAGTTTTGCAATTGGGCCCCATGGTTATTTGTTACACCCCTGTGTGACCTATCAATTAGAGCCACCCTATTGAGGGTATTATTAAAGGGTTACTCCAGGAAAAAACTGAAATCTCATCCTTGGAGGAAAGACCTGGAGCTATACATACTTCCAGAGTATTACTCGCCTGAATGGCTCCATTACACAGATCCCCTGTTGTTCCCTACTAGGCCGCAGCCTGTGCCGCCATAGCTACAGAACAGTGCTGTTCTGGCCTGCTTCAGAGTCAGTATAAGAAATGTACACGGAGAGCATCACCTTATATTACAATGATGACTACTACCCTGCCGGATACTACCAGGATACCAGTGATGATGGGGTTTGGATACAGTAAAGAGGTAAAATTACCTCAGGTTTATGTCTCCTTGGCGCCATGATGCATCATTTCTAATTCTAGTTTTATACTTTCAACTCTGTGGGAGGGGCTTAGTTGTGTGGATCGCCCACTGATGTGTAGATACTTAGGGGCTTAGCTATAGTGGTAGCTGCTGCTTCGGGGCCCGCCCAGGAGGAGTACTAAAAGATTTTGTGAAGGGCCCCCTCAACAGTGTTATACAATACAATATATACAGTACAGTGACTTGACATACAGTATATACGTGTAGAAAAGACGGAGTATCTGTCATTTCTAGTTACACCACAGAAATACTATGCAGATGACTGGCTTTGGAGTAAGGGCTCATACACACGACCGTGTGCTGGCTGGGCCCGTGCTGTGGACCAAGGACCTATTCAGTCTGTAGTGCTTTCCGTGGGCTTCTGATCCGTGCCTCTGTTCCGCACTACATCTCAGTTGGAATGGGTCCAACACAGCCGGTGTCTGTGTATTGCAGACCCGCTGTATGCGGGTCGCAGTATGGCCATGGCCAGGAAACCGTATGTGCATGAGGCCTTATGTAGATAGCAGCCACTTGATGCTGTGATGTGGAAAATATGTGCAGTGTAGTAACTGGAAATAAAAGAGAGCCTGAACAATGGAAAAGTAGGGAATGTACAGAAATACTAAGTGATGACTGATTTTTTTTTTTTTTTTTTTTTTTACGGACGTGGTCCTGTAATGCCCTCCACTCCTCATGGTGAGGATATAATTACTGTAGGGTTTATAGCTTTACAATGCATGGATACAGGAATATGAAATAACAATAATTCTTTGGACAAAATCGTAGGTTCATTCCAGTGGTCGGCTACCTTCTGGACTGGTCGCAGTGCCACCAGAGCCACACGGAATAAATTTATTGGCTGCATCATAGACATATACAATAGACAGGATGCGAGCAAGGGTTTTATAGCAGCCCCATCTGTCCATACAGTCCTATGAAACTGTTGGCGGCTGCCAATCTGTAGATATTATTCATGATCCAGGTTGCCATCTATTGCATTATATATAACCCCATTTGTGTTATTCTACTGTGCAGATTTTTTGCCTTTATTAAATCAACTGCTATATAATATGGACATCATATACCCTATTTACATGACCTATTATTCATATAACGTTTTTCATAGCTCCTTTGGAAAATAAAAAAAGGAGGAATCTGGTTGCTAGGGGCAACTAGGCCAGTTTTACTTTACACCAGTTTGCTAAATCTCTCCCTTAGCCTTTACTCAAGACAACGATGAGACCAAAAACTGCACCACATGTAGTTTGATCACAAAACATTAATATGGTTAATGGCATGGGTGCGCAGTTAATAACTGGCCGCAGCCGTGGGTCACCATGTACTGGGCTTATTGTCGTGAGACCCGCTTTAATAATTTTTGGGGAAAACCAGAAGCACACAGCCAGAGGCGTAGCTAGAGGTTCAGCACAGGGGGGGCGAAACATACTTGAGTGGGCCCCCCACTTAGTGGCTTCCCAAGCGCACGTTTCCAACTTCACAGGCACTACTAGTTGTGGTTATAATACTGTATTAGCAAGCTGACTGTATAAACTGCTAGATCATCTATGCTGTTAAGTACAGTACAATAGACTTTCTACATACCCTAGTCTAAATACTCTACCACATAATGCAGTAAAATATAGGATTTATAGGAGTAAAAAACAAGAGGACTCCTAATGTTAAAGGAAACCTGTCCCCAGTTTTTACAATCACTAAACTAACAGTCTCCTGCCCCCATCAGACTTCACATCAGCCTACTGTGCCCCCCATCAGACCTCAGATCAGTGTATTGTGCCCCCATCAGACCTCACATCAGCGTATTGTGCCCCCATCAGACCTCACATCAGCCTACTGTGCCCCATCAGACCTCAGATCAGCGTATTGTGCCCCATCAGACCTCAGATCAGCGTATTGTGCCCCACCAGACCTCAGATCAGTGTATTGTGCCCCCATCAGACCTCAGATCAGTGTATTGTGCCCCCATCAGACCTCAGATCCGTTGTATTGTGCCCCCATCAGAACTCAGATCAGTGTATTGTGCCACCATCAGACCTCAGATCAGTGTATTGTGCCACCATCAGACCTCAGATCAGCGTATTGTGCCCCATCAGACCTCAGATCAGTGTATTGTGCCCCCCATCAGACCTCAGATCAGCGTATTGTGCCCCCATCAGACCTCCATATCAACGTATTGTGCCCCCCATCAGACCTCAGATCAGTGTATTGTGCCCCCATCAGACCTCAGATCAGCGTATTGTCCCCCCATCAGACCTCAGATCAGCGTATTGTGCCCCCATCAGACCTCAGATATCCACCCAGCCACATAAGATTAAAATAAAAACCTTTGTCACCTGTCCTGCGCTGCGGCTGCCCTCCGGTCCGGCGTTCCACTGTCTTCCCTGGCCGGCGCGCACTATGACCTGACACTGCAGCGGGACAGGTGACAAAGGTTTTTTATTTAAACTTATGTTGTTGGTGGGCTGATCTGAGGTCTGATGGGGGTCCCTAAATACAAGTGAGCGCTTCCATAATGGAAGCGCTCACTTGTATTCGCCTGTTAGTCATCCCTATATACACGCTGCAACCTCGTTGTGTGTACCTAGTCTTAGAAAAACAATGAAAAAAAGCCAAAGCGCTTAGAAAACCGCAATAAAATGCACATCCAACAGATATAAAATCAATGAGGCAATTTTATTAGACAAGACAAGCATACAAAAACTTTGAAAATTTGTATACAATAAACAAAGTGCTGGTAGAGGTGAAACCAGGCACAGACACATGGCCCATCGAGGTCCACAGATAGGGACCGAACATGTACAGTCCGGGATAATTTAAAAAAAGTAATATATAAATGATAATGTAGCATCATGAAGCCCGGACATATATGTGGGCCTATGTCAAAAAGAAAAATGCCCCACGTGTATCACCAGTGGAAGCCCTGAGGAAGCTGGGGCTTTTTTTTTTTTTTTTTTTTTTTTTTTTTTTTTTTTTTTACATAGGCCCACATATATGTCCAGGCTTCATATTATTGCACTTTATTTTCTTCAAGTATTGTCTTATAAATGATGATGTAGCATCAAGAAATATGGAGTAAGACAATACCTGAAGAGTAAAGTGCAATAATATGAAGCCCGCACATATATATGGGCCTATGTCAAAAAGAAAATGCCCCAGCTTCCTCAGGGGCATTTTTGACAGGTGTTTTCTTTTTGACAGAGGCCCACATATATGTCTGGGCTTCGTGATGCTACATTATCATTTATATATTACTTTTTCCTTTTTGGCCATGACCTGAACTGTAAAATTATCCCGGACTGTACATGTTTGGTCCCTATCTGTAGACCTTGGTGGGCCGTGAGTCTGTGCCTGGTTTCACCTCTACCGGGACTTTGTTTATTATATACAATTTTTTAAAGTTTTTGTCTAATAAAATTGCTTCATTGATTTTTATATCTGTTGGATGTGTATTTTATTGCGGTTTTCTAAGCTCTTTGGCTTTTTTTTTTGGTTGTTTAGCATTGTATTTGAACCATATTTGCACTCTTCATTATTGGTAGTGTCCCCCCTCTACTTATCAGAATTGGACACCTAGCATTAGATCACTTCATCCTGATATTCCCTGCAGTATCATGGATCGTGCTTCTCTTTAGGGCACCGGAGTGTAAATGGAAGCTATTCAGCATCTATGTTATTCAGAGCCCATTACGTGGAAATTTATAGCGCCTCTCCTTACCCAGGGCTTATGCCGCTCTTACCAGTTTATTAAAACCGTCCTACCTGATGTGTCTGTAGACCAAGAATGGCCACCGGTTCAGTGAAGAATAAGTAACGTGATTGGTGAAGTTTCCCATTACCCGTTTTACCTGGTAGGAGGCGTCGGGATATAGCATATTTCATGTTTATAAATTTACTTTCCTCCGTCTACATTTAATGGGAAGTAATATTTACTTTACATTCCTATGCTGTCACTTGGTAATGATAGCATAATGCCACCGCCTTCCTGTATTTTGGACTTTATTCAATGCCTATGCCATCGATCACGCTGGCAGTTTAATAAAATTGTGCTGTTGGCAGATGGCGCTGGGATGTCCTTTTCCCGTTAAAAACTGCATTACCCTTTTTCTTTGACATCTTGCCCAAATCAACATTGCAACCACATAAGCCGTGCATCCAATTTAATGTAGGGTCTGGATAATTGCGAGGAAATAGTCTATATTACATCTAATTGAAGTCCTGTCATTTAGTTTAAAATCCTGAAAGTGAAATAAAAGCATAAAATATACATAAAAAAAGTCGGGGTCTAGAACTCCAAAAGGTCGTGAAACATATTCAATAGTCGTCCACGGTCAAGATTTGCAAACCAAAAAGATTTATAAAAATTGGCGCAAACAAAAATGAGTCCAGAAATTTAAAGGGGTTATCTCATCATAGACAATGGGGCATATCGCTAGGATATGCCCCCATTGTCTGATAGGTGCGGGTCCCACCGCTGGGACCCTCCCCTATATCGAGATCGCCGGCCTGCATGGTGGTGGCTGGAGGACTCCGGTCCAGCCACCACCAAGCCGGCTGCCCATAGAAGTGAATGGGAGCGTACCGTCCATGCGTGGCCCCAGCTCCCATTCATTTCTATGGGGCTGATGGCAATAGCCGAGCCAGCGCTCAGCTATTTTTGACGGCCCCCTAGAAAATGAATGAAGGGCGGCTGTGCATGCGCAGTGTGCTCTCTTTCGGGGCTCCATTCTTGATATAGGTGCAGGTCCCCTATAAGACAACGGGGCCATATCCTAGCGATGGGGGACAGGGATGAGCCTCCCTGTGTCACCTGTGATGCTAGGGAGGCTCGTCCCCATCTCCACCTGCCATTGGTTGCTCCCCCCCCCCCCCCCCCTGACACCGGATATTTTCATCTGTGCACGGGAAGAAGCAGCAGCGGTGGTGCAGGGACCAGGAGTGGCACCGGGACCAAAGTAAGTATATTCCATGTGGGGGGGCCCCGTCAAATGAGAGGAAATTTTATGCTCTTGGATAACCCCTTTAAAGGATTTCTTTTACTGAAAATATTCTACATTTTTTAAACCAACACCTGGATCTGAATACTCTTGTAATTGCATGCAGGATTTATTTTCCATCTCAAATAACGGATCTCGGACAGAAATGGTAAAAACGGATCCCAAATGTGCACAACTGATGATATGGTTCCATTTTTTTTTTTTTTTTTTTTTTTTTTTTAATACAGGATCCGTTTTTCTCTTTATCTCTTCTTTCCCTTACTGAGGTTGACACATACGCTCAGCTCCATCCTTTGTCTGCCACCAGCTGCAACAGAAAGGACATGCCCCCTGAGAGTGCACACCTCCAGAGCTACCAGCTTGAAATAAATCGAGCATAGCAATGAATGGGCAGATCTCTGGATCCAGATGAGGTAGAGAAAAAGAGAGACTGTCATGTACTATATGATGTCTGATTTTCATGTTTTACATTACTCATGGGATGACTCCTAGAATGCAGCTTTGATTATAAAAGGGCCTCTGAAAATTGTGCTTTGTATGCTGATTATTTGCTATGGGCAGCTACTCAGATTTTCTTTTGTACAGGTTTTGACAAATATGTGTTATGGTCTACAAATGCAATCCTTGAATGGATGCACAGCACGACCTGAATTCATGTACCAGCATCCAAACATTAGCCCGGCTCCTCATTAAAGGGGGCGTTCCACCGTGATCATGCTGGCAGATGCCCTGCAATGTAGACTCCATAACCTGATTTCAGGTAGACGGACAGCTAATTATTGTACATGGGTAAGTAGTAGTAGGCGGAAATAGGGCGGTTTAAACTGTGTTTGCAATCTCCGAATACAGCTATGTCCGATATATTATCAGAGCCACAAGGTTGTAGAACGGGGCGTTCTAAGTAATGATGAGAGATGGATACATTATTACCACTGATGGTGATCGCCTTTTAAAATAAGTACATGATGTAAGATAATAAGCTGATCACAGAGTGTTCTCCTTCTGGGGCCCCCGATGATCTGCAGTAATCTGTTGGGAAACCTGGTACAAGGGAACAGCGGCCATTCAAATCGATGGGCTGTGTAATGTAGGACAGGTACTTCATAACCATCTCCACTGACCAGGAAATGAGGGTCCTAAACAAAGGACTCCTCACTAGGAACTCACCATTTCTTAATTCGGATTTGTTAAAATGAGTTTTCTAAACCCCTGTAAAAACATTTTATGGGGTCTTCTGGGAGTACAACATTGCTAACTTATTCTCAATGTAAGCCATCAATATCCGATCAGTGGGGTCCTGACCCTTGGTAACCCACCAATCAGCGGGTGTGCTCGGAGCATAGCGAAAACACCGCTGTACATTGTTTAGTGGCTGTGCTTGGTATTGCAGTCCGGGCCTATTCACTATTCACTTGCATGGGACTGAGCGGTGCCTAGACCATTAATCTGAGGTCACTGATGTAGCAAAAGCCTTTTCAACAGGTGATTGGTAGGACCCCCAACAATCAGATGCTTAAAAAGAGTCAGTTACTGCCACTGAGTCCTATGGCTTGATTGGTATTTCACGGTTTTCCCAAAGGGCTTTGTGTCATAGACATATAACATCATATTGATGGGGATGGGTGGTGAAGGTACCATTGCCCCCCACTTGGAACTAAAGGAAAAATAAAATTTAAAAATAAAATAAATTTTTTTATTTTTTTAAATTAGTGTGTGTGTAATAACGTTCACCGGAATGCCTTTTTTTTCCCCATATAGTTTGTAGGTGCTGGTCTAACTTTTTTTAATTTTTTTTTTGCATTGTACATTTGGGGTGCCCCCATTTGAACTGTGCGCTCCTACCTATCTTCCCAGGAGTATTACAGGAGTATTGCTGGATTCTACATTTAAATCACTGCTGGCAAAGGTATCTAAGATGTGTATCCACAAATTGTAACAAAAAAATCACTGCCTGCTTGGGGATACTAAAACACAAAAATAATAAAGATTTATTAAAGATCCGTTAAAAACTTGGTGGGGCTCAGCGGCCCAAAATCCTGCAGGCAACCCTGAAATCGCTGTGTCGGTGGGAGACAAATGACAGAGGACACTGTGTATAATGTCTCGCATGAACAGCGACACCTGAATCACGACTGATAACAGGAGCAGATAAATGAGCAAACTGTTGGTGGTTAATATCAGTCGGATCCAGTGGGTCAAAGCTTAGGGTCCCCACGTGAGGTGGAATCAGATAACACAAAAAATCCACATCTACGCCAGGGCCCAAATAGCATTGGCTCTGTATGGGTCAGTGTTGTTAAGTGCAGATATACTTAATCAATCAATGTGTCTAATGAATGATAAGCTATCGCACTAACAATACTGTTGTACTGACCCTAAACTATATCCTTCCTCACACTGCAACTCCCCCATTGGATACCCCACATGTACTCGACGCGTTTCTACAGTATTAACTGTGTCATCAGGAGTATTAGGGTAGAGAGGCGACTGAGGTAAAAGGCATGAACTCAGCTGGTGGTGCTGGGTACAAAGAAACAATGTTGCCAGATTGGCAATAGAGAAAGGTGCAACTGTATCGGAAGTCCACTGATGGTGTGAGCTCCCGGCAGTTGCGGAAAAATACAGAGTATAAGAGACAGGAGTCTGCGCTGTAGAGGTGTTCACTCAGACAGCGCTCCGGCACTGGTTTGGCCGTGCGCGCGCGCCCTCCACGTGGACCTTAAACCAGGAAAGCTCCACCTCCAAGGTAGATTAGTCAACCAATCAAGGGACAGGGCAACCACAGAGGCGTGTCAGGCTCACAGGCCCCGCCCCCTGGTCCTGAGCCCAAAAAGTGGACTGATGACTGTGGGATAACGTAGAGAAATAGGGGAATGAAATAGATAATACTCTGTAATAAGGGATATAAATCAAAAAGGAGGACAGACAAGGGAAGAGACAGGTGTCAACAGTGACAGGGTCACTTTAGTCACTAGCCATATAACGTAGCTAGTGCAATACTGCACACGTGACCAACCCTGTCCACATTCATCGATATTCCAAGGGGAGTGCTATTATGTCACTGTAATCGGTCGGATTGATTGTAAGTAATAATGAAAAAGAACCACAACAATGACCGTATGACAGTAGCCGTACTACCCTAAAGTGAGTAACTTGATGATACGGGGGTCTGCCCTGATATGGGCAACAATGTAAGGACAGAGAACTCTACATGGGTATAACCATATTATCAACAGAATCTAGTTAAGGCATAAAGAGATGATATAAAGACAATGGAATCCCTGTGTCGATCCGGATATGTTATTCAATAAAGCATGAGAATGAAATCTGGTCATTCAAGCCTTTTGGTTTGACCGTCTGAAGTTTAAAGATCCATTGAGCCTCTTTCCTCAGTAACAGAGTGTCTAAATCCCCCCCACGTGGGGATTTGCGCATTAATTCAATTCCCTGGAATTTGAGTACTCTAGGATTGGCGGCATGCAATGTTTTGACATGGCGGGCTACTGACGTATCTTTATCATTCCGTATATCTCCCAGGTGTTCACCTATACGGCGACGGAATTCTCGTATGGTTTTGCCTACGTATTGAAGGCCACAGACGCAAGAGATTAGATACACAATCCCTGATGTTTTACAGTTAATGAATGAACGATTTGCAAAGATCTTGCCTGTTTGGGTGCAACTAAAGTTCTTGCTCTGAGCAATGAAACTACAGGCAATGCATGACCCGCATCTGAAAGTGCCCACAGTTCGATTGGTTAGCCAAGTATCAGGTAGGGAGGTCTGGAAGAAACTATGTACTAATCGGTCTTTTAAATTGCGTCCCCGTCGATAGGTGATCGATGGATGGTCACCTAGTGATCCGCCAATGTCTGGGTCTGCTTTGAGGATTCCCCAAAAGGTATTGAAAATAGACCATACTACATTGTGCGCATCATCAAACGTGCCCACAATCCTGGGGCTATTGTCACTCACTCTCTGTTTGGGATTCAAAAGTGCGTCCCTTGCCTGACTCAATGAGTGTTGATGTGCGGTATGTAGTACCTTACGTGGATATCCCCGTCTGAGAAATCTGTCTTTCAGGTCCTTTGCTGCTTGTTGGTAATTGTCCAAGGTGGAACAATTGCGACGGATTCTAAGGAATTGACCCTTAGGAATGCCCTTACGTAATGGGTAAGGGTGCCAACTCTGCCAATGCAGCAGTGTATTTGTTGCGGTTGGCTTCCTAAAGAGGTGTGTGGTAATGTTACCATCCCGTTCCTTATTGATGAGTAGGTCCAGAAAGGTGATTTGATTATCCTGTATATCTGATGTAAAATATAGGCCTAGTTCATTGGTGTTCAGTGTTTTCACAAATTCAAGGAAGTGGGTTTTTGTGCCCTTCCAAAGTATAAACACATCATCAATGAATCGTAGCCATAAAAGGATACAGTCAGACCACTCAGTGTGATTATCACTAAACACCACAAATCTCTCCCACCAGCCCAGGTAGAGGTTAGCAAAACTGGGGGCACAAGGGCTCCCCATTGCCACCCCCCTGAGCTGGTGGAAGATCCTCCTGTCAAAGAGGAAGATGTTACGTGAAAGGATGAACTTAAGTAGTGACAGAATGAACTGGTTATGGGAATGGAAATGTTCACCCCTCTCTTGAAGAAATACACCAATTTTGTCACAACCCGTCTCCTGAGGGATGCTGCTATAGAGGGCCTCCACATCTAAACTTGCCAGTAAAACATCCGGCTCAATGCGGAGACCCTCTAAGCGTTTCAGCACATCCATGGAGTCCCGGGTGTACGAGGGCAGGGCTGTGACGAAGGGTCTGAGGATGTTATCCACATAAATGCCCAAATGATGGGTGAGACTGCCCGTTCCTGACACTATAGGTCTGCCCTTTAATGGATTAATCCCCAAATGGACATTAACCACCAACAGTTTGCTCATTTATCTGCTCCTGTTATCAGTCGTGATTCAGGTGTCGCTGTTCATGCGAGACATTATACACAGTGTCCTCTGTCATTTGTCTCCCACCGACACAGCGATTTCAGGGTTGCCTGCAGGATTTTGGGCCGCTGATTTTTTTGGATTCTACATTTCCCTGAAATTTGAATGCAAAAAGCCCAGGAGAGGCAAGTCTGTTAGTGTAGGTCCCATTTGTTAGAAGCAGAGGTGGACGGGGCCCTGCAAAAAATCAAAACAAAAAGTGGCCCCATGCTGTAGGTGGAACCAAAGGCAGAGACAGCAATAGCACAGTGCTGCACAAAATACTGCCACTCTTGTTGCAGTGATCAACTGTATCATTGTCCGGAGGATGGCAATGCACTTGAATTCAGGAGGGCACCTGTGGACACTAGCCAGGTGTGTACAGTAAGTAGCTGATGCTTCTAGCATAAATCACTGCAGAGAGCAGTACCTGGCTGGTGGCCATGAGGAGGACTTGCATCACCAGGCGGTGAAATTCCCCTGTAGGGTCTATGGTTGTTGCCCCTGGTTGGAAGCCATCTTGTCACTGGGAAATGGGCCTGACACGATTTCAGTAAAAAAATGGGTGCAAAGTGCCCCAAATTGTCATATAATTATAGCAGGAATACACTTTACATTTGTTTTCAGTGTTTTTGCGAGTGTTTTTGTGCATGGTGCCCTGCTGATATTTGTAGTCCTTGTTTGCTTAAAGGGGTTGTCTCACTTCAGCAAATGGAACTTATTATGTAGAGAAAGTTAATACAAGGCACTTACTAATGTATTGTGGTTTTTCCATATTGCTTCCTCTGCTGGCTGGATTCATTTTTCTATCATATTGTGCAATGCTTGTTCCCATGGTTACGACCACCCTGCAATCCAGCAGCTTTTTCCCATAGTGTGCAAACATGTCCACCGTTGCTAGATTGCAGGATGGTCATAACCATGGAAAAGAGCAGTGTATAATGCGATGGAAAAATGAATCCAGCCAGGAAAGGTAGCAATATGGACAATCACAATACATTAGTAAGGGCCGTGTATTAACTTTCTCTACATGCTAAATTATATTTTATGAAGGGAGACAACCCCTTTAAGGGCTCATGCACACGACTGCGCCATATTTTGCAGTCTGCAAATTGCGGATCCACAAAACATGGATGCCACCCGTGTGCGTTACCGAATGGGGCAAGAATAAGATACTGTCGATTTTTTTTTATTTTTTTTTTTTTTTAATTATTATTTTTGCGGCCCTGCAGAACGGAGTGCTGTCCACATCTTTTGGTGAAGTGAATGGGTCCACATCCCAGCCGTGAAAAATGTGTGATGCAGAACCAAACAACCATCCTGTGCATGAACCCTAATAAATATATACATCCCTTATTTGATCATAATGCTCCTGTTTACTAAATATTACAGTAAAATCTTATAAAAAGAAATGAGATTCTATTTTCTATTATCCATAATTCCAACAAAAATCAAACTATCTTTAACCTATTGAATTTTATAAAAAATAATTTTCCTATGTCATGAAACCCCCAGTCTTCCTAGAGGAGCAGGAGCTGGAGTCTGCTCTCAGCCATAGCGCTGAACTATCCCATTCGCAGCAGTACAGTCCAATGACTTCACAGCAGCGCCCCCTAGTCGCCCCATTAAAACCCTGCAGGCAGAAGTTGTGCGCTCCTGAATGACACGGAGGCCGGCGTGCAAAGGGCTAATGCTGTGATGTGAAGCGTCCTACACCGACTGCAGCCGCAAGGACAGTATTCACACCAGCAGGGTAAGCTCCGAGCGGATCCTGCTAGCGGCAGCAGTCTTCAGTCCAGGAGAGAGCTGTCACCTACCCGGGGACAGATGTCAGAGGAGCCGGTGCAGCACCGTCAGCACTAGCGGAGGCCGGGACTCAGCACCTGGGAGAGCGGCTCACACCCGGGACTGGAGAGGTGACAGGCGGGGGCTGCGGTTCTCAGCAGGGTATGGGCACCCTGGACAGCAGCACCCTGGGATATTAGAGGAGTGCAGCACCTGGACAGCAGCACCCTGGGATATTAGAGGAGTGCAGCACCTGGACAGCAGCACCCTGGGATATTAGAGGAGTGCAGCACCTGGACAGCAGCACCCTGGGATATTAGAGGAGTGCAGCAGCTGGAAAGCAGCACCCTGGGACAGTCCAGTGTCCTGGGACAGTAGAAGGGTGCAGCACCTGGACAGCAGCACCCTGGGATATTAGAGGGGTGCAACACATGGACAGCAGCACTTTGGCACAGTAGAGGGGTGCAGTACCTAGATAGCAGCACCCTGGGATATTAGAGGAGTGCAGCACCTGGACAGCAGTACTCTGGGATATTAGAGGGGTGCAGCACATGGACATCAGCACTTAGGGACAGTAGAGGGTTACAGCATCTGGTCATCTGCACCCTGAGACAGTCCAGTATCCTGGGACCAGCAGCACCTGGACATTAGCGCAGAGGCACTAATGTCAGGGGACATTAAGAATATTGTCACCATAAGTGTGGATCAGCACCTGGGACAGCAGCTTTAGTGTCACTGTAAGTGTGGATCAGCACCTAGGACAGCAGCACTAGTGTCACCATAAGTGTGGATCAGCACCTGGGACAGCAGCTCTAGTGTCACCATAAGTGTGGATCAGCACCCGGGACAGCAGCTCTAGTGTCACCATAAGTGTGGATCAGCACCTGGGACAGCAGCTCTAGTGTCACCATAAGTGTGTGCTAGCGCCTGGGACATCAACACCAGTGACACCATAAGTGTGGACCAGCAGCTGTGACCAAAGTGCAGTTGTGAACCTTCACCAGTAGCACTAAGTGTGACCAGTTTGAGCAGTACTGGTTCAGCATCTTCACCACCTGCCACTGATATTCTAGGAGCTCTAGCCCAGTGTGCTGCTCACCATACAGTGACAGTCAGTGCCCTGCAGCATAAGTATTAGTCAGGACCCTGGGCAGCACTTGTGACCAAAGCAGATAGAGCTCTGAACATTTCGACTGACCCAAGAGGAAAATTCCTTCAATCTTTATGGATGTCAAAGCAGCCCCCAACGGTGTGGCGACCATCGAAGACCGGATCTTAAGGATCACTGGATATTATGGGTATTACCCAGGTTACTCCAGCCAGAAACGTAAGATGAACCAAATTCCTTAATATGTGACTGCTCAGCAATGCAACGTTTGCTCTGTACATATTGGTGATGTGTTATTAGTGCTATTCAGGGTGAGGATTTTCTTGTTTTATCAGATAATTAATGGGGGCAAAATGTAATTGTTTAGGTCTATGCAGACCTTGTAATGTGCATGTGCTTGGTTACTGCATGATATACCAGCCGCAGCACAGCGGTGGCATCCAGCCTCTGAAACCATCATGTAGGTAGGGGAAGAATTGCAGCTCACAGTACCTCTTAGTGGTCGGTTTTTATCTGGCAGGACTGTGGGCAAATGTTGTGTATGCCTAGTGCACGGGGTGGGTTCATTCACACCTAAGGATATAACATAATGTATAATATAAGGATATAACTTGTAGTTCCCTAGTGGAGGGAGGATCCAGATTATCCAAGCCTCATACATCATTATACAGTAGGTTTTATTTACTAGAGATTGCAGAATCACATGGAAGCACATAGCTATCTACCGTGTCACAACCCAATAACTATATACTGACCTACTCCCTAGAGATTTATATTGTATCTTTATTACTTTTGGTGTTACAATTTTATATAAGTGAGCTTAAAGACATCATTCAGCAGATTTGTACCTATGACACATGGCTGACCTGTTACGTGTGCACTTGGCAGCTGAAGGCATCCGTTTTGGTCCCATGTTCATATGTGCCTGCATTGCTGAGATAAATGGTGTTTTATTATGTGCAAATTAACCTCTAGGAGCAACGGGGGCGTTGCTGTTACACCTAGAGGCTACCCGCTCTCTTTGCAACTGCTGTGCCCTCTGCACTTTGACAGGATGAGGTGTGATGACGTTTTGACTGCCTGGCCCTGTCAAAGAGCAGTTGCAAAGAGAGCAGAGCCTTTGGGTGTAACGACAACGCCACCGTGGCTCCTAAAGCCTCATTTGCATATATTAAGACTTCAGTTTTCTCAGCAATGAGGACACATATGAACATGTGACCAACACAGATGTATTCAGCTTCCAAGTGCACATGTAACAGGTCAGCCAGTGTCATAGGTACAGATCTGCTGACAGATGCCCTTTAAATCATTGCATAATGAACAATTGTATAAGTTTCCAGTTTACTGTGTGTTCCAATTGTTCAGCACTTTCAATATGTCTGCTTGCTGTGCATTGGAATAGTCTAGCTTATATCCTGAGGCTTAAAGGGGTTTTCCAAGATCCTGATATTGATAATCTATCCTCATAGGAAAGGTTATCAATATCAGACACCTGCACCCCCATGGGTCAGTTGTTCCCTGCAGCCTCCAGCTCTAGAACTAGCACTGTGAAAGGAGCAGGAAGCACAGTTTCGTTCAAAGTGTAGTGGTCGTACCAGGTTACTGCACATTAAATACCATTCATTTGGGTGCATCCTTTTGCTCTACAGCCAGGATTGGAGGTAGCTTCAATCCCAACTGTTAAAGCATCACTAACTTTTCACACAACTGTGCATGGATCAATAGTACAAGGAACCTCAAGAAACTTTATAATATGTCTTATCAGTGAGAAATATCTAGTTCTTATGTTATCAGCTGTTTATCTCCCCCTGCTGATTACTTTTTTATTTAAAATACGCTTAAAATCCTTCTCAAAATGTGCCAAGCTCTGCTGAAGTATCATATTACACGTCAATGCAAGTCTGAGGAGAGGTGGAGGGGGGGAGGAGTGAGCAGCAGCAGGAATTAGACGGAAGAGACAGGTACAGACAAAGTACCTGCTGTAGATGAATGCACTAGTCCATTTTTTACAATCATAGATCATAACCCCTCTGTAATGTTCTCATTGATCCTGGGGCTGCTTCACACTATGAGAAGGTTAGGAAGCAGATTCTCCTCTACTTTCTGTGTGCAGTGGATGTAAGTTAGTCTCCACATGTCGCATGTCTCCCGCAACGCATCTACAGGGCTGGACTCCGGCACTGACTGGGATCGCATGGGATCGCATAGCATCATATGGGATCCCAGTCAGTGCCGGAGTCCAGCCCTGTAGATGCGTTGCGGGAGACATGTGAGTCTCCCGCTCGTGTGAAAGGGGCATTAGGCATCCATGATGCTGAACTAACCTGAACAACTCATTTAACAGGTTATTCAGAGTGAAATATGTGCAGTGTAAACAATAAAGTAAAAAAGCTGGGACCCCCACAGATCACCAGATTGGAGGCCCCCTACCCTGTGGCACCCCCCCCAAAATGAACAGACTGGCTAGTCGGCATGTGTACGGCTGCTCTATTCATTTCTATGGGAGCTCCAGAGATGGCAGAATACAGCGCTCATCTATCTCTGGAACTCCTATAGAAAACAGTGGAGCGGCTGTACGCATGCCTAACCACCCTCTCTGTTTATTTTGGGGAGAGGGGGGGCTCCACAAGTTATGGTGCCCCCATTCTCATGATCAGTGGGGCTTCCAGTGGTAGAACCCAAAATGATCTAATAGTTAACCCTTATCCACAACCAGAATGCCCTTATAAACACGGAGAGGCAAAAATTGAGCTGCAGCTTCGTGTGGGGGAGGGGGGGGACAGCCAGTGGCAGGCGGGGATGGGGACGAACCTCCCTAGCGTCACCCGCAATACTAGGGAATTAAACGGATCAGTTTTGATCCCACACAACCGCATCCTAACGGAACAGATGCATCCTGATGTGCAAAATCAAAACGCATTCGTTTAATTCCGGGACTGAGATCCTTTGCCAGATCTCAATACCGGAATTAACAATGTAAGTGTGAGAGTAGCCTAAAAAGTGTAAACTGTTACAAAATACAAAATAAGTATCTTAGTATGTAAATATGTGTATCTGTAATTGTAAGCATCTCACTAATTTATAGTCAATAAAGTAAATGCTGAAATGGCATTTTTGACTTTCCCTAAATCCACAGCACACAAGTCCTATGTACCAAGACTGTATGGAGGCAATCTGAGGGTGATGGCGTTTCTGTGCTGCTATACCTGTGTTCCTGTGAACCATATTCACTAAATCTGCCATTGTATGGGGCTCTGGGGTGTCGTATTGCGAAGATATTCTATCATTCAAAGGAGCATGCCACTTCACCCTGTTCTATAGAATCTACCAGTAAAGGCCTCTGTGCTAAATTGTAGGCATATAGAGGTACACTACGTCCCAGTAGATGTCTATGGGAATCATATTATGGCACTATACATGCATGGAAGTTGAATGGAGCTATAATGTGCACATGAGGCCTTTAAAAAAATATATTAGTGTTGGTGGCCCAAACTGATTGGTTGACAGGGTGGTTCCATATAATCACTGAACTTAGCATTAACAGTCCAACCCTTTACCAGTGATGGGCTATTCTCAGAATAGACCATGACTATCTCACTGGTGAGGGTCCCACACCCTACCCCCCAAAGAGCAGCTGTTCTACAGTAGATGCTGCATCGGACCTACCTGTTGTACACTGGACATTGCTGGTAACTGCAGCGCCGTCTCCATTGAAGTGAATGGAAGCAGTGGTGTAGTAACCGGCTGCACAATGGACGGAGCTGAGTAGTTGCGGTGTTGGATCTACTGCAGAACATCTGATTCACGGTGGTGCGAGATATGGCATCGTACAGTAATGGCCTATCCTGAGGATACTTGTAAAGGGTTAGATAACCCCTTTAAAGTTTCCAGTTAAAGCTACTTTCTTTAGAAAATTGGCCAATCAATAATCACCATAGTTGAAGACATTGACTTTAAGGGGTTGGTCCATCTTGAACATTAGGGGTTTGTTGCTAGGATATGCCCTCATTGTCTGATAAGTGCAGGTCCTACAGGGTCTATCCAGCAAAGTGCCAGAGTGCGCACTGCACATGCGTGGCTGCCCTCCATTCATTTCTATGGGGCTGCTTAAAAAAACCAAGCCATATGGAGCAGTGGCCGTGCTTGCACAGTGCCCTTCCCATTCATTTCAAAGGGACTTGCGAAAATAACTGAGCGTGCCGCTCGGCTATTTTCAGTACTCCCATAGAAATGAACGAAGGGAGGACGCACATGTTCGGTACACCCTCCTGCACTTTTCAAAGGATAGGTGCAGGTCCTAGAGGTGGGACCTGCACCTATTAGATATTGGGGCATATGATAGCGAGACAGATAATCAAAGAACACCAAAGACAGAAGTAATACACCACTCCTTCTGGCCTTTCTTTAGGCATAACACAGTGTTTTCACTTTATTTTTCTTGGAGTGTTCCTTTAAAGGTATTGTCTAGTTTTAGGGGTAAACTGGTGAGCAAAGAGATCCACCTGACATAAGGTAGTGATCATTACTTACCTGGCAGATCCTGTGTCACTTCTTCAGTTCCCTTAGATGGAAGCTTTGGCGTCACATTGACAATAAGTGACTGCTGAAGCCAATCACTGGATTCTTTGGTGCCCCACTGAGGCCAGTGATTGGCTGCTGCAGTCACATATTGCTGATGTAACATCACTGCTGCCAGGTAAACGGATCCCGGCCAGTAGAACAAGAGTCGCGGCGTGGGATCTGCTAGGTGATGATCACTACTTTATTTATTGCAGGTGGATCCCCTGTATTCCTCCTGACAACCAGACAACTCCTTTAACATTCAAACATTAGGAGTCAGCGTCGTGAGTTCCTAGTTTAGGTAATGACACATCCCAAATATTGCTCATGTAGCCGTTCTTACGTTTGCTAATGGAGATGGAGATTGTATGCCTTGGTGCATTTGAATTATATTGTAATTAATGGTGGTTTCTAGATAATTGGCAAGTCGTATCATTAAGCATTCGGTGCAGGTGATAATTACTTATCTGTGTGGAGAGAAAATGATTCTCATAGTAAAGGTCTAGAAGATTCACACTTTGATAATTGAATAAGGAGACAATTTTCTAAAATATAATTAGTGTGTTGCTTAATTGGAAACCAAAGGTAAAGTTTGCATGTAAATATTAGAACAAAACCAACCATGATATACTGCAATATCACTATTCATCTACCACCATAAAGTCTTAAAGGGCATCTGTCAACAGATTTGTACCTATGACACTGGCTGACCTGTTACATGTGTGCTTGGCAGCTGAAGGCATCTGTGTTGGTCCCATGTTCATATGTGCCCACATTGCTGAGAAAAATGATGTTTTAATATATGCAAATGAGCCTCTAAGAGCAACGGGGGCGTTACCATTACACCTAGAGGCTCTGCTCTCTGCAACTGCTGTGCCCTCTGCACTTTGATTGACAGGACCCAGTGGGATCACATTTACACTGCCTAGTCCTGTCAATTTTGGTGTGTATCTCATTGATGGGGGGTCCGACACCTGGGATCACCTCCTATTTGAGGACCCTGTCAAACAGTTCCACTTATCTCAGCTTCCTTTTAGCCTACCTTGCTGGAAAGCAGCTCAAATGGAGTCCAGAATTGAGTTGCTGGACACAACTTCGCTGTTTACCATCACCAATATTGGGTGACATATTGTGGGGTCATGTGTGGTTGACACTTATTAGAAATGAATCAATACTATTAGGAGTTATATCCTGGACGCTCCCTGATGTTAGAAGGTCAGTGTTGATTTATGGTTGCATTAATAGGAGTGAACCAAAGCTTAAAGGTGTATTCCCATATCAGACGTTGATAGTATCATGCTAGGACGTGCCATCAATGTCAAAAAGATGTGGGTCCCACCTCTGTGATCTGCTTCTATGTCTAGAATGGGCCAATCCCTGAAGTGAAGGAGGGTGCACTGTGCAAGAGTGGCCACCATCTATTTACCGCTTCCCAAAAAAACTCCATCTAATGCGTTTCATATTTGCCATAGACCTTCAGCTAACATCTGGAGCTGGCATTTTTACTATAACAAAATGCACCAAAAAATGCAGGTACAAAAAACCCACTAAAAATGCAAAAGTGCAGACAAAGGCCACTAAAAAACTACATGTGAAAAGAAAATATAAAGAAGTCCATCAAAAGGAAGGAATTCATAGCTTTCGCAACGGTAATTCTTTAACATAGGTAGTCAAATGTCTGCATTAATAAATGGCACAGCATATCATCCACATATCCAGATGTCTACCTCCAGGCATAGCCAGCCTAAGGCTTGAGTCGTGCCTCTCACGGGTGCTGTATATTAACGGAAAGAGATGTTATTTATACATGGCACTTGGATGTTCTTTAACAGCTCAATATCTGGATGTGCTATCATTGCTGATTTGTCCTTGCCAAGTTTTATTAAGTATGCACTGAAGATAGATGAATAGTTGTTTGCCAACTATTGGAGGGTTGGAGAGCACCTACTGCCATCGTGTATAGTGCAGAGACACCACCTGGTGTCATGGTGTTGGGCACCATTAGCTACTATGGCCATTCCGGTCTGGTGTTCATAAAGGGGGCATTGACCAGCCTTTGGGATGTTCAGGACACTGTGGAACCAGTCCTACTGCGAGGTTGTGTTTCAACAAGGAACATAACACCTGCCCGTGCTACACAAGGTGCTCTTCAGGGTATCCAGCAGCTCCCCTGGCCAGCTCGATCACCAGATCTCTCCCCCATTTGAGAATGTCTAGGACTAGATGGGGAGACGTATCTCCCATGCACAGCAGATAACAACCACCTTGGCTGAACTATGGGCCCAAGATGAAAGAGCTTAGAGGACGATATCCAACATCACTGACTCGTTGAAGTTAATGGCTATGCCCAGTGAAGCTGGGTGCACACATTTGGTGTCCACGTTTTGAGGATCTGCAAAATGGACACAGCTGTGTGAGTACACCATACGAGAGAGAATCACTCTCTAATTAATTTGAAAATGTTTTAAAATCAGACCCTCTGTTTGATAGTAACTAAAAATTCGATTTGGACGCTTCGCCAAATTTTTCCCAAGAATTTGCTTCGTTCCAAATTATTTAGTCCTGAAGCGCGTTAAATCAGCTATATCCTGGCCTGCAGTCAGGTTATTTCTTGGTGTAAATCACTGTGCATTGCAGCAATATGCATAGCTATTCCTTTCTGGTAGTGAAACCGTTATTGTGATTGTGGCAGTTGGAGACCCTAATAACAGTAGAATTAGACAGCTTATTCACTCCAATTTGAGAATTGCTTATCTAGCAAACAAGGTGGACACCCCAATAACAGTAGAACTAGACAGCTTATTCACCCCAACAAGGGCTTATAGAATTGCTTATCTATTAAACAAGGAGGACACTGTTCAATTAGATAGCTCTGTGCCCTACTCAGGGGTTGATGCAAACTGCACTGTCTCCTATGGATCCCTTCAGCTTCAGATTACAGTCCCTGCACTGTCCCTGCAGTCTCCCTATGCTCTCTGTACAGTCTGTAAAAACTTTCCCTACACTGTCCCTGCTCTCAACCTATCCAATATTCTACAATTCAAAGCTTTGAGCAACACTGTCCCTTTTGCTTATGTCTCTCTCTACGCTCAGCTCACAGTGAAATGGCAGAGACCGCATGGGATGAGGCTTTTAAAGGGCTGTGACCTCACAGGGGCTGGCTAGCTGCCGATCTTGCATTCCCGGGCTTCTTATTTTCACTTCGTAACATGTGTAGCCACTATTTTAGGGAAAAAAAAAAAACATTTGTTACCACGAAGCATGAGGAAATTCAGATTCATTGTGAATCAAATTTTTCGGATTCAATTCCACTTTGGGTGCTTCGATTCGCTCATCACTAATGGTAACATTCAAAATAAAAATTTATGGAGTGGATCATTAAAAGTGGGGACTATGGATATTAGCGATGGATAATTGGCATGATCAGATCTAATGGTGGAGAAGCATTGACATTTTTTCCCAATATTAGTAATCCCCCCCCCCCCGGTTGTTTATGGCCTATTTACAGCCACAGACTTCTCTTCTAATTGCAATACATATAGCGAGAATACCAGTCTGCCCGCTTTCACATATTACAGATTTTCAAGACGTGGCCCGTAAATGAATGGCTTAAATGGAATGCCATAGTCGCTCCTAACCTCATTACTTCTTCTAAAATCTGTACTTTATGCGCTACGTTTTCAAGCAAATTTAAGCAATGCTAATTTGTAGCGGCGCCTGCTTCTTGCTCCTTTGTTACCGCTATGTAAGATCGTAATTGATTTTTGCCTTGTTCGGTAATTGCTTCAGTGGATTCTCATTTGTAAATTATACATGAAACCAGTCAAGAGAATCTATTAGATGACTAATATAGTCAAGTGGTATTTGGTTAGCAGCTCTCAAGTGAATTCTAGAAAACCAATCACGTATGAGACCTGATTAGAGAAGAGTGAGATAGGTCGCCTCTGTGTAGTCAGTGTCTCAAGAAACGGCCAGGCTGGGTCTAGCTCATGAGCTGTAATACAGGCTGGGAATTTCCTCCTTAATAAATCACCAGAAATGATAAATCCTTTAGCTCTGTCAGGTTGTAGAAAAATTCTATTTTGCAGATACTTACTGTAGTTCCAGGGTTTCCTGGGAAATTTAGGTAACGGTCAATATGTCCACTATTAAAGCTCCCGCAGGGATTGTCATTCAATCCTTTTAGACCCGAGAATGTTAAAGGAGTGTTTTTTTACCGATGACCTATCCTCTGGATAGGTCACCATTATCTGGGGGGGTCCAACAACCAGGAACCTGTCGACCAGCTGCTTGCGAAGGCCCTGCTCGCCAAGCACACAGGGGTGCACCTCCAGTAAGGCCAGGTGAGGCGGCGAGACCTAGAGACAAGAGGGGGCAGTGGCAGGCCATGAGAAATGAGCGCTTCCACTGTGGAAATTCTCATCCCTCTATATTCATGTGTATTACAGTATTCCTTTATCAGTAGGGCTGGAGGGGGGGGGGTGACATTTCACTTTTTGCCTCAGGCAGCAGAAAGGTTAGGTGCACCTCTGCAAGTACAGCGCCATGCATTGTATACTGGCTGTTCTTGGTAACGCAGCTCATCACCATTCACTTTAATGTCACTGAGCCTTGTGACCCACGAATGTGACATCACATGGTCTACGGAAATCTGGAGAAGGCAGCGGAGCTACTTCGAGCGTCGTTGCCTTTTCAAGGTGTCAGACCCCCAACAATCAGATATTGCTAATCTATCCAGAGGATAGGTCATTAGTAAAGACCACTTTAAATCTGCCAAGTAATGCCAATCCAATAGAAAGACTGCTGTTCCGCGACTCGGGACTTGTGGTTCCAGGATGTCCAGCGCGGGACAGTGCACAACAGAAGGTATTCCAAACAATCCAAATATAGAAGAGACAGCACGGTACTCACCCCTGGACAAACTTGCAATCTTTTATTAGCTTTACAGCAGGTACGTTCAATGGGTATAGTTAGATATACACTGGATGGACTAGGCCTTTTCGTGTCCATAGACGCTTTCTCAAGGCCCTAATGGGAGGAGGCGGCAACCCACCTTATATGCGCCCTTCTCTTATCCAAACAGGCTACAGGGGTCTACTGTTGATGGCCTATCTTAGCGATATACCACCAATTTTTGAGATGACACAACCCCTTTAATATAAAGGTTGAACGCCTTTACTTTATAGATATTCGATGACGCTGACTGTGGGTCGATAAGACTGCTGGAGTCTGTGCCTAGTATGACGGTATGTTTAAAAAAAATAGCACAAAAGAATTAATGCGACTCAACCTATAAAAAAAATGTATTAAATGAAAGCAGACAAAACGCTTACGGTAATTTAACATTTAAATATGAAAGGTGGATATGACGTCTGTGATAATTATTGGCTTCTGTTTATCCCAGAGATCTCTCCAGTCATTGTTTCTGTAGGTGTGCAAGGTCAGAAGTGACTTTGTGGGGTAGGACACAATGATGAGATTTCTTTATGCTTGGGATGAGTCATCATGAAATGTTCCTCTATGAGGAACCTGATTTTATAGCATTTATTAACATTTTGTGCAGTCATTGGGTGTGTAAATCTTCACAGTGATTATGTGTTGGTGTTCAGGCCTTTGATCCTATAGCTCCTATACAAAGTGATATCTCCCAAGAGATTACTTTCCCATGGAGCATTGCCAATAAGCCTCCATACCCTGGAGTACTTCCAGTAAGTCTCCATACAGGACCGGTCTCCTTAAAGGGTTATTCCCATCTTAGACAATGGTCATAGTCTTATAGGTGCGGGTCCCAGCGGACGGAGAACGGAGCCCTAAAAGGGAATGAGGGCGCATTGCGCATGCGTGGGGCCGCCGAAAACAGCCGAGCGCTGGCTCTGCTATTTCCGTTGGCTACATAGAAATGAATGGGAGCGGTGGCCGCGCATGTGCGGTGTGCTCCCATTCATTTCTATGGGAGCAGCGGGGACCTGCGCCTGGTGGTGGCCGGACCCCCGGAAACCCGGGGTCCTCCAGGCGCAGCGCTCCCCGCTCCGTTCTTGATATAGGTGTGGGTCCCAGCAGTGGGACCTGCACCTATCAGGCAATGGGGGCATATCCTAGTGATTATGCTCCCATTGTCTAAGATGGGAATACCCCTTTAAGGAGATTTAGCACGTCTGTCTTAAAAATTGTGGAGCATCTGTACAAATCCATATGGCAAAGCAGAAATCTACACCAGCAAGGGAGCTAGTGTGAATTTCCTCTGTATCCTACACAAAAAAATGTGCCAGGCCACCTGTAGCCTCCACTGTCCTACCCACTTTTTGGAAAATTGGCAATCCAGGCTCTAAACCACCAAAAAGTTGTACCATTTTGTGCAACCATGACGGACACCAACTTTGCGACTTTTTGATGCCAGTTATTCTGGCACACAGAGGGTGATAAATGTCCCCCATAGTTTTGGTTGTACAAGTTAAAGGGAATCTGTCACAGACATGCTCTAATAAGTACTGACTCTGCATCAGTAATGTCGAAATTCCCCCCCCCCCCCCATGCCACCACTGTGCAACTTGCAGAGCAGCCGTGGATTGAATTGAGAGGACTCCTGTGCATGCACACATAATGGAGAGGACTCCAGGAGAAGTCCCCTCTATGCATTCCACGGTTGGTTTATTGGCGCAGATCATGGGAAAGGGGTTGAGCATCAACATACAAATTACTGGTGTCAGCGGCAGGTGTTTTATACATGTATTATCATACTTAATGGGGTTGTCCGGGTTCAGATCTGAACCTGGACATACCCATATTTTTACCCAGGCAGCCCTCTAATGTTAGCATCGGAGCATAACATGGATCGTGCAGAGCAAGGGCTTTTTTTATATACAATAATACACTGCTGGGCGGAAGCTTCCACCCGGCAGTGTGTTCGGTGATGTCACCAGCTCTGATGGGCAGGGCAGCGCTAAAGCCCGCCCATCAGTGCCGGTGATGTCACGGGGCTCACTGTTGGACAGAAGGCTCCACCTGGCAGCCCTGAGGAGAGCCCGGTATGTCACCGAATCTCCTGAAAATGCCTTTGCCCTGCGCAATTCAGCGCAGGACAAAGGAGAGCATCAGGGCATTAAATGCTCCGATGCTTTTGTCAGCGGGCTGCCTGGGTGAAACCCAATCCCGTTGCTGGGGGAGACTGACTTCTTTAAGTCTAATGAACAGATGTAAGTATTTAATGATCTTCAGAAATGATACCTGCTGTTGTCCTGCAAAAAAAAGCATATCTTGTAATGTGGCACCCAAAGATGCAGCGTCATATTGTCCCACCAGAAGATCCCCAAGTGGGCCCAGGCTCTGAAAGAACATTGTAGCCCTTTTATAACAGGGCTCCTAAGGTCCAGCAGAAAACTGTTCAACTTGGAGGTGCCATTAGAGCCAGTCCCTTACCGCTAATGTCTATTTGTAATGCTATTGAAGGGGCTCTCTGGGATTTGAATATTGATGAGCTATGCTGAGGATAGCTCATCAATATCAGATCAGTGGGTGTCCAACACCCTGCACCCCAGCCGATCATTCCCACCATGCCCTGTTGTAGGCTGATGGTTTTAGACAGTCTGGGCATGCTGAGAGTTGTAGTTTTGCAACAGCTGTAGAGCCACAGGTTGACCATCCTTGACATAGACAATAGCGGTAAGCAGGAAGAGAGAAGGGGGATGACACGTTCGTACTGAGCCCCCTGTCTCCTCATACAGCTGATCGGCCAGGGTGCTAAGTGCCGGGGTGATATTGATGACCTATCCTAACAATAGGTCATCAATATTAAAAACCTGGACAACCCCTTTAAATTGAAAGTGGACCTGCACCTGTTCTCCAATGGTACCCCAGTCCGACACTGCACAGAAGTGTATACGGCTCTAGCGTACCTCTGCATGCTACGGATTTCATCAAAGCAGCTATTCACACTGTACCGACAAATCTACTCTTCATTTTGAACAGATTAGCTGATTATATATAAATATATATAATGTAGGAATTGAACGTTCTGTTCTGTGTAAGTGAATGTATTTTGATATTTTTGTGAGAAAACTACTTCAGTGGTCAGTGAAATGACTGCAGATCACATTATACATGGCAATCTGTTTGTTTCGACTGGAATAAATGTACTACCTTCTACCCTGTGGACCAGTAATGACGGTTCCATAAAACAGCCGCGGGACATTTCCACCCCCGCAAACGTTTCCGAGCACATTACTGTGGTCTGGCAATCTTTAGGGTAGAGGGACATTGGTCCAATACTAAATCACCACATGGATCTTCAATGTAGGTAGTTGGTTTTCCATTGCAGTAAATTTGGAGCCGTGCAGGAGGTCGTATTTAGTGCTGATTTTTCTATAGATTGTTAACCTATCTTACACACTTTTGGATTGCATTGATTGCTGCTCTTTACATGGCTCGCTAATAGAATTTCTGGACTGTTTTTGATGAGAAAACACCTTATTACAAGTGTTTTACTGAATGAATCGAACCAATGTGTTTCAATTCAGCACAGTTAATTTGTGGCTTAGGCCACATCAGTGTTTGGTCAGTGATTTCCATCAGTGATTTTGAGCCAAGACCAGGTGCGGCTCTAAACACAGAACAGGAGCAGATCTTACCTTATACCTTATGTCTGTGGAGGCTCCAGTCCTGGTTTTGGCTCACAATCACTGATGGAAATCACTGACCAAACACTGACGTGTGAACAAGCCCTTACACAGATATTCACCACAGTTTACAAATAGATATTATATAACCTGCATATAAAATATTAATTAGGCCCCATTCACAAAACTGTATTTTTGGTCTGCTTCTGATCCGCATTTTTTGTGGACTGCAGACGGACCCAACAATTTCTATGGGTCCGCAAAAAAAAAAAAAAAAATGGACAGCACACCATGTGCTGTACGTAAAAAAGTTAGCACAAGAATAGGCATAGTTACAATGAGTTAAAAAAAAAAAAACAGACGCAACACGGATGTCACACAAATGGTATCCGTATTTTTTGTGGATCCACGTTTTGCAGACCACAAAATACATTTATTTGTGTGAATGCACTCTTATGCTGGTTATATCTCAAATTACATACAGTATACCCCCACATAATACTGCAATACAGTTCCCAATTAAAGCTACTTTTACATCTGCGTTTTTGCTAGATCCGGCAGGCGATCAGCAAAAACGCATCCGGTCAATACTACAACCGTCTTCATCCATTTTGTATTATCTCCACAATGAAAAAAACGGATCCAGCACTAAAACTATTGTAAGTCAATGGGCGCTGGATCAGTTTTTTTTTCGTGTCCGAAAAAACAGATCCGGCACCATTGATTTACATTGTGTTCATACTTTCTCCTAGTGCTTGGCTATCTCCAGCAGTCCCATAGAGTTCATATGTGTGTCTGACATTCCATTCAAATAGGGGAACACAGTGATTGACGGTGGGCCCAATGGTTGGGTGCTCACTGGTCAGACATTTAAGTAAGTTTAAATGTCTTGTCAAGGGACAAGTCCTTTAAGAGGAGATTTTGGCTCATTGTCAGGATTTCCGTATGCCTGGAAAAGAAATCTACTTCAGCATGGGAGCTGGCATAGATTTCTGATCTAATGCAAGCCATTTTTCTAGTGCACGACATTTTCTAGTGCACAATCTGAGCAGCAGACGTTGCATCTGCGGCCTCCCTAAATTTTTGTAACTGTGGTGGGAGAGTTGGAAAAAGGCAAAAAGTTCCAATTTTTGGTGCAAAACTGGAGCGCAAGGATGATACGTTGCTCCAACGCGTTTTACAGATTTTTCGTTTGGTCAACCAGAGATGGATTGAAGTCTGTGGAGAACCCTGGACAAACTTGTAGGGTCTACCATGCCTTCTAGGGAAGGAATGGAGTGTAATACTGTCCTAAAAGTAAATAATACAGCTATATAGAGCCCATATATTACTGCCCTGTAGAGTGAACACATGATGGAGCCATATAGCGCTCAAATAATAATGAATGCTTGAGTCATGGCAGACCTTTAGGCCAGGTACAATCCTCCTATCACAATGCATCTCTTTTCATTTAGGCCAAGGTGACTGAATGCACCCTAAAAGAGGATTTTTTATTATTCATGGTTTATACTTAGGATAGGCCTTCAATTTCCGAATCGGCAGCAATCAGCTGTTTCAGGGTAGCATTGTCCATTGAGTATTGGATGGAGCTAGTAACTTCAGCGCTGCTTCCATTGAAGTGAAAGGGAGCTGAGCTGAAGTTATCATCCACGTCCACTGCACAATGGACAGAGCTGTGTAATTACAGGGGTTATCCCATGAATAATATAAAAAATGAAATTCATACATACAGTAATCTAGTACATGACAACCTCTTTCTAACAAATCTAGAACCAGCCCTGTACCTCACATGGATCCCGAGATCTCCCCATTCATTGCTCCAATTATTCTGCTAGATATATTTCAAGGGGGCGTTTCCTTTCTCAGGGGTGTGCCCTTTCTGCTGAAGCTGGTGGCAGTTGAAGGATGGACCTAAGCAGGTGCTTCCGTCTCAGTGCGCATGACAAAGAAATTGAAAAAAGAGCGAATAGCAGGTGCCGCTATACAGATAGATTTCTTTAAATTACTCAGTAGCTATAAAACCTTTTAATCACATGCACTTACAAAAGTATTCAGATCCAGGTGCTGGTCTAAAAACTAGAGTATTTTTTGTGGAACAACCCCATTAAAGGCTATGTACACCTTCGGGGGCAAGTTCGGGGGACTTTTGGCTAAAAATAATTTCACTATCACTTTCACTTTGTGCCTGTCATCTACTAACCCTTATCTCTTAATTACTAAAAGGTCATAAACACCTTCTTATCAGTAAGGTAAGAATTGAGCTATAATGAGTGTTTATAAGGTCAGAGCTAAGAAGCCATCAGCTGAGCTGTCTGACGGAACAAAGTACAAATTCAGAGCCTGCTACTAGAGAATCTCAAGGCTGCACAGAGAAAGGGGCTCCAAAATCAGAAACGGATGGCCTTTCCTGAGGATAGGCCAGCAATATTACAATCCTGGAATATCCCTTTGAAAAAGTTATCTGGTTTCTGATAAAAAGAAAATAAAAAGAGCTACAAATACACAAAAAAACACAATTCACATCTTCAATCCTCTGCCGATCGTGCAGAGATGCTCAGATACCAGTACTGGTCATATACCAGTACGGCACATCCTTGCTGACAGATTGTAAATGTAGACCAGAAGGGGACTACAGGGGCATCTGTACCAGAGTACTGGGGGAAGGAAGAGGTGAGTATTGTTTTTGTTATTTTATAGCATTTTCTGCTCATTTTTTTTTTTTTTTTTTTTTGTGCAACCCCTTGAAATAATGGGGATCCAGGGTAATCGAGTGAAAGTTGTAGCAAGAAAACTCTATAAACTGCTGAGGAAAATTGCATTCTGTTTACCCACTGCATTTCAGTTCTTTACCTTCTTCCTTGCTGAGCATTATTTTGTGTATCACTTTGACATTATTTCATACATACGGGCAGTGGGGAGCATTTGTTAGCAGAACGGCATGGAAAGTATATTTAAATCCTTGAAACTGAGCAGTTAAAAAATGTCAAAATGTTGACAGATCGGAGACGTTTTGTAGAAAGGAGCGTGAAATGTTTTCGGCAGGTTTGCTCAGAAACACATAGAAAATCTTTGGCTTCTTAGTGCCAGTATACAGTGCAAAGATTTCCCGGAAGCTTGTATCTGACCCCTTAGACTTAAAGGGGTTCTTCAGTTTCCTATATTAATGACCTATCTTCGGATTCAATATCTGATCGGCGGCGGTCATACTTCTGGTACCATGCCGATCAGATGTTTGAAGAGAAGGCAGTGCTCGAACCTTATATTTTTCTCCTTAAAGTGTCACTGTACTTTCACACAATTTCATTCCTTTTAATAGAGAATGATGTAACTAGCACATTTCTAAATCACTTCATCTAAAAAATCTGTCTGCATCCACCTGAAAAAAACCTGTAAAATTATGGCCACTAGGGGTCTCACTTCCCTCTTAATTTGCAGTCCACTGCCTGTTGTCGGGCAAGATCTGTCCCTAGTAACAGAGACACAGAAGACGGCTGAGAGGTAGTGTGGGGCGTGTCAGAGCTACTGTAGCTAAGATCCTGAGCCTGATTAAAGAACTGCTTCTGCACTGCTATTGAAGATCACAGGAGCCTCCTGCCTTTCTGTAAGCGTGATTTCCCCCTTCTTATCCTTATGAACGCGAAGCTGAAAACAAACACAGTAGGAAGTAAAGGAGAGGACGTCACAGCAGTACAATAATGGCAGATTCCACATGAGAGAGACGACTCCTGCTTGTGAGAGAAATGCATCTAGCTGTGCAGCTGAAGCAGGGAATAATTAGGCTGAAAAAGACAATAGGGAAGTCTAAAAAAGACTTGTTCCTTCACAGTTATGATTGTACAAAGAAGCACAGCCATTAGGCAAACTTTTTTTTTTTAAAGTAGGCTTTCATTTTAAGTTCCGTAATATATTTTTTTTTCTGCATTACATTCAATTTTTTGCAGAAATTTCTGCATCTGAAAACCACGTCCTTTTATCTGGATGAGAACGTGGATTTCTGCAAGCTCCATTCAGATTAATTGATTTTTTTATTATTGCCTTTTACTAATTTTGGACTAAAAATCTTTTTTTTTAATTTGCCTTTTATTACATTTTATTACATTTTTTTCAACAGCTTCTCTTCTATGTCCTTCTGTGTCAGTGTATATGTAGACTATCTTGCTCTCTGTTTTACAGAGAATCGGTCAGGGTGCTGCTCTGACAGCTGGATGTGAAGCTCTTGTCTCTACATGCCTCCATCTTTGTGTCAATATTCTATATATTAAATTGGATCCTGGCTCCATATAGAAGCCTATGTTCTTCTGTAACAGGAGCGTACTGCCCATTAAACCTACAGGGAAACTCTCCGAAGGGCCAACGCATGGGGGCCGTCTGAGCCCTCCTCATGGCCAGCAGCCAAAGAAGTAATGGTCCAATGCTCCCACTGTTAATTAATGCTGGAGGGCGTCAGGCACTTAAGTACTTAGCCGGCGGCTGCAGGTGCCCCCAACTCCTGAATTCAACTGTATTGCCATCCTGAGGTAACTGAAGTTAGTAGGATGGAACATTGCAGCTAGTACTGGCCACCACAAAGGGGCAGATTCTGGGGACTGCTGGGGCATTATTTGGTTCTGCTAGGCAGTATATTGTGCTGCAGTCTGGTATTTGGCACTGCTGTATTGGGTGCTGTTTGTGTGCAATGTATTTTGTGACACAAAATATGTTCTGTGACGCAAAATGAATGTAGTAATGACATAATTTATTTTGTCACACAGACTATTTTGTGACTAGAGATGAGCGAAGCGACTTCGGATGCTACATCTGAAGCCGCTTTGCTAAAAAATTTGTTATAATACTGTACGGAGATTCGACTCCTTACAGTATTAGACTATATGGACTCTGATGAGCCGAAGTAAGTTATTCACGAAGTTGCTCAAGACTTTGTTGAATAACTTCTGTAATTGATTATTACAGTGATAAACCTTGGAACTGAACTTGGCTTGGCTTTGGTTCCGAGTGGTACCTTAGAACCCAAGTTCAGTTCCAAGTTTTTTTTTACTGCAATAATCAATTAGCGAAGTTATTCAACGATGTCTCGCGCGACCTGTGAATAACTTACTTCGGCTCATCGGAGCCCATGCATTCTAATACTGTACAGAGACGAATCTCCGTACAGTATTATAACAAATTTTTTAGCGAAGCGACTTCAGATGTAGCATCCGAATTCGCTTTGCTCATCTCTAATCACAAAATAGTCTGTGACAAAAAGAATTCTGTGTCACATTATGAATTGTACAGTATGTCACAAAATTAACATTCTGTGCGACAAAAATATTTCTGTAAACACAAAATAAATTCTGTAAATAAATTCATTTTGTAAAAAAAATAATACAATGCAACAAGCACTCTGCAAACCAAATAAAGTACAAAAATACTATAGTAATAGAAAGTATTCTGTTGCTAATGCTACGCTTATTTAGTAAATTTGAGATTCTTGGCAAATATATTTTGTATAAAATTATTTGGGCCCGTTTGCCAAACGTCAAGGTGATCTCTGTAAGACGGGAACTTAACACTAAATGCTACCTGTGTGCCACTGTGTACAGTTATTTTGTGTCACAGAACACATTTTGTGTCACAAAATACATTGCGCACAAACAGCACCGGATACAGCAGTGCCAAATACTAGACTGCAGCACAACCAAATAATGCCCCAACAGCACATGATATGTGTCCCTAGAATCCGCCCCTCTGTCGTGGCCAGCACCAGCTGCCACGTTCCATCCTCCTAACTTCAGTTGCCTCACAATGGCAATACAGTTGAATTCAGGAGTCTGGAGAACATCCGAAGTCGCTTCGCTCATCTCTATTTGTGACACAAAATTCATGTCTGTCATTTTGTCACACAGAATGGATTTTGTTACATGGAATTCATTTTGTGACACAACACTAATTTTGACGCTTAGAATGTCATTTTGTGACACAGGTGGACATTTATCAATAATAGCATAATTTTCTCCAATAGCACTAAAATGTGACTTTTTTTAAACTGAAATGGGCCATTTCAGCCAACCCCGCCAGAACACACTTGCGACATTTCCAGTGGTAAATTGCGACTTTTGTCTCAGACTCGGGATGTTTTTGTTACTGTTTTGTTTTTGTTGAATGTAAATTTACTGACAAAACCATGTTGTTTCACTCATGTATATTAGATAAAAATAGTCACATTCTGTTTTAATACTCACCGATCACTTGCTCCCATGATGAGTTGTTTTTTCTTTTCATAAATGCGACCTTTTGACAAAAAGTTGCATCTTTCTGCCGTAAATGCAACTTTTTACACAAAACACCACCACCTAAGCTGGCTTAATTGTTTGCAACATTTGGAGCCATTTCTGCCGATAAGAGGATGATAAATGAGGTGTAATATGCGCTAATTTGATAGCCCCGCCCACTATGACATTTCTAACCCACTTCTGGCGAGATGCATTCTTTATGGTGAAAAGTCTGGAGAAAACAATTGATATATTTGGTGCAAATCAAAGCACCATTCTCCTGGGCATTGGCCCACCAGGAAATTGGTTAGAGATATGATATATGGGATAGACAGATAGATATGAGATAGATAGAATTTCCTACCACAATAGTACTACACGCAGTGTACATTCGGTTATCAGTAGATCTTCTCTGTCGGCCTCCTGTATTGCTATAAGTTGCTGGTATTGATGTTGTATGTTTTCCCTCTTTTTAATCATTAGGAGAGAGCGCTCAGTTCTGCAGCTTTGCAGTTATAAAAAAAAATGTCAGCAAATTGCCAGGACGGCCTTGCTATGCAGCCAGTAAATCACTCTGCTATTTTTCATGCCTAAAAATAAAGTGGTTTAAAACTCTTTACATGCCGGCATTACATCAGTTCCAGTTAACAGATGGATTAACTGCACTATTTACGCATGCTCAGCAGGGCCGCCGGCACATGGCTGCCTTCTTTCAAGGTTTCTGTTGTCTCAGGGCATCCACGCCAGATAAAAGCATGACAATGTACATTTGTGCAACCGTAGTAAAGTCAGAAAACATGGCAGCATCATCTAATGGCTTGGGACATTATATTCCCCCAACTGATATCACCTGGCTATCAATTTATTCATACATTTCTAAGAGGATTAACAGAGGAACGGCACAACAAAGCATTCTAAGTCAAGAGGAGTGGTGACTGATAGAACTCTGCCAGCTTGCAGCTTCCACTAGCGAAAACTATATATGGGTTTTCAGATATCTCATTGAACTCAACAGGTGGTGTATAAACTGTGTGCAGAGAGAACCCCCTAGTGGTGACTGCAGGCAGCCCGAATGTATTTAAATATTTTAGCCAAAACTAAGGTACTTCCTACCTTGCATGAAGATATATGTTGCAGATGCTAGGTGGAAGACTTTGGGCCCCCCTAATTGGGGCTAGATTGCTTATATTTATTCCTTCCTTTTCAAGAAAAACCCTTTAAGCTAGTGGCATACACAGTTGTTATTTTTTTTCTGGAGTTTTAGTTTTTTTTTTTTTGCTGATATTTTTGTTTAAGGCGAAAAAACAAAACAAAAACATAACACCAGCTGCAGGCGTTGAGGTGGGAAGTATCAAACACAGGACAAACAGGCGTTTTCTTTGTAACAGCATTATTTCTCCTCTGAGATGCATTTTTTGGGGGGGTCAGTGGTGGTGTTTTTTTTTTTTTTTTTTTTTCAAATTTCACCATGCTTTGGGTCTGGCGTTTTTTCTTCCTTCCTCATCATTATATATTAAGGGACCTGCGACTATTTTAGTGGAAAAATAGTTGTAAGTCCCTTTATTAACCTGCCATTCAACAATATTTAAGCATGTCTTATGCAGTTGGGCGGGACTGGGGTGGAGCTGGTGCTTGTCGGGGATTGTGTCAGGGCCGGGACTGCAGCACTGCCAAACTTACATCAGGGGTTGGTGTGTGTGTTTTTTTTTTTTTGTTTTTTTTTATATACCAGGTCATAAATTAGACAATTCTTAGAGGCAGTGCAAGGGGAAAACTAAGACCAGCATAAAAGCCGGTCTTAGTAAATGTGTCCTACTATATGGACAAAAACACCTATAAAAAATAAAAATCCACTTCAAAAACTGATCAAGTCAGGAGTTTTTAAAGGCTTTTTTTTCTTTTTGCCTCAATATATTCCAGAACCAAAACCTTGTGTGATGGAACCTTTAGAGGGGTTGTTCACTTTTTTATATTGATGACCTATCCTCCTGTTCAAGTGTATAGGAACAAGTCATACCATTGAAGTGAGTGGGACAGTTTACTTGTAATTACTGTACACTGCTCGCCACTACGGTTGTGACGGCGAGCAGGTAAACAATGAGGAGAAAGCACTGTGGTCACTTCAAACAGCTGATTGGCAGGGGTGATGGGGAATTGGACTCCCACCAATCTGATATTGATGACCTATTCCCATCTCAGACATTGATGCATATTGCTAGGATATTCCATCAATGTCAGGTGTGGGTACCACCTCCGGGACCCTCTCCTATCTCCAGAACGGGCCACTGAAGTGAAGGAGAACCCACTGAGCATGTTTGGCTTTTCAGTCAACGCTTTGGGAGTTCCATAAACAGGCAGGCGAGCATGATCAACTATTTTCAGAACTCCCATGGTGGTGACAAGAAGGTGGGTGACCATCACAAAAACGACTTGTGTAAACACCCGTGAATGAACCCTCCTCGCGAAGAGTGATATCAAGGCTGGAAATCTGTGGCATAAATTGACACGTTTCAGATATCAAGTCCACACCTCGGGTCAATTTATGCTACAGATTGTTATGTAGCGAATGGATGACATTTCTTAAAAGCCCATCCACTTTGCTCTAACTGTACAAAAAAATCCTCGACTGCAAATCTGTATTGTTTCAGTAACATGCAGACATGATTAACGCATTGCTAAAATTTCAAAAAACAGAAACCTATCTAACCTGGCTCATATCAGGACCTGCTGTATGGCTTCTTCCGTACATGGATGAGATCTACAATATCTATTACCAGCAGAGCACACACAATGGCATTCTGGTTTCTTGGTTGTTCATCTGTCCATAGTGCCTTGTTCCAGAGGTCCTGGTATTTGTCCAGAAGGTCATTTGCAAACCTTAGGCTCGTCCAATGTTCTTTCTGGACAACTCCTAATGGCTCCAAAGGTAGAATCATGCACTTTGAAAATGAAAGAGACAAAACATTTCCTGAAGATCCTTTGATGAAACTCTGGGCTTCTTAAACACTCAATTCAGCATCCTGTGTTCTGCTCTCAAACCAGACAATGAAGACCACAGGCATCTGTAACATTCTTCCTTTGGATCCAGGAATGATAACTCACACTTCAACAGAAAAGTGGAAAACAAAGAACATGGTTTAGGCCCCTTGCACACGACCGTATGCCATCCGAGACATACGGTCCGAGAGCATTGATTACAGTGATGCTGTGCACGCTGGGCCACCCGCGGGACTATTGTCCTTTTACTCATAAAATCATATGAGTGCGGGACAACAGTCCCTCGGCTGGCCCAAGAAGCACAGCATTATTGTAATCAATGATGCTGTGTGCTTCCGTGCGCACGATCGATGCCGCTCTGGGAGATATGGCCCGCTCACGGACTGTATGTCACGGAGGGCATACGGACGTGTGAAAGGGGCCTTAGATAAGACAGGTTCCTCCAAGATCCTCCCTGATCATGTTCTAATCTTTCACATCTGATGTGGTGCAACTGATTCTAACGCTAGGGCTCTACTCTTGAAGGTACAGTGGTGTTAAAGGTGTACTTTTTGGTTGCGTTTGTATTGTCCATGGTTTTTGGATGCAGTTTTTGAAGCCAAAGGCAGATGTGGATTTAGAAAGTGGCGAGGGTCGCGTAGAAACAACCCTTGCAACAAAATTTTGTCTCAGTGGCGTTTAAAAAATTGCAGACACAAGGTTTGCAACTTTTTTTATGCCAGAAAACTGGTGTGTGAGGGAAGGGGGGAGTGATAAATTGCCCTCACAATCCCTATAATTTCTAACTTTTCATAGAGTATTATGAGAATTTTTTTCCACTGGAACCCAAAATATTAGCGCTCGCATCTGTTACTGTTAAATAGGGCGACATATAAAGAGAATCTTGTATCATTAATTTGATCTGTGTGGTGATAGATGCCAATTGAATACTTTATAACTCGGTCAATCATTTCTTTCCTTCATTTATTACACTGTCGTACATCATCTCCAGAGCAGACAATCTGCTTTCAAGCATGTAATCTCATCCCATTGATTGTGGAGAATATTACAAATGCGGCTCTTTTACTACCAGGCTTATTATCTTAACTGACATTGAAAATGGACAGTCTCATGTCTAGAAGATTGCCTGAGATATTCCGCAGTTCATAACTCGTCATCATGTTTTGTTAAATGGACTGCGCTGTGTTACAAGCCAATGATCTCAGTGTATTTTACTTAAAGTGTAACTGCCATATATGTATATATATATATTTTTTGCTAGTTTATTAGAGCTAGGCATGTATACCTGAGTTAGTCTGTCAATGGTTGTCAAAAGATCTGTAATTACCTTATAACAGCTTTCATTAATGTTCCCTGCCCCTTTCCACTGGTCCCTTAAAAGACTGTTGCTATGGCTTTTCTGTCTTCCCTTTACTGTAAACAGAAGACAGAGGGGCGGTCCTCCACACTGCATGCCTGCATTAGGCTTCAGAGTGAGGAGGCGTGTCTCTCAGTAATCCAATCTGATTGGCTGGAAGCTGCTGGCTACTGCAAGTGTGTATGTTAAGTGAGGGAAGGAAGTTTTGGCCTCAGAACTGGCAGAGGAGCCATCTTGAGAAGATCCTCATATTGTAGGGGTTAAAACAGCAGTAACTAAGGGAAAAACTAAAGGAAAACTGTGACATGTGAAGAAACTAAAGATTGCTTTATGCATAATGCTGGAGCAGTAACATATGCTAAAATAGACTTTTTGATGAAAACATGACAGTTACACTTTAAGGGAGTTGTGTCATCTCATAGATCGGTGGCCTATTGCTAGGATAGGCAAACAATGTCAGATAGGTGCGGGTACCAACTCTGTGACCTTCTCCTATCTACAAAGCAAAGAAGAGTGCTGCACTCTCTCTGTTCACTTCCGATAATAGTTGAGCGAGCATGCTTGGCTATTGTCTGAACTCCCGTAGAGGTGAATGGAGAGCACTCTGCGCAAGTGCTCCCACCTCTCCTCACTTCTATGAGAGTTCTGATAATAGTCGAGTGAGCATGCTCAGCTGTTATCGGCACACACATAGAAGTGAATGAAAGGTGGCTTGCATGATGCACTTTCCTTCACTTTGAAGGACCCATTCTAGACTCAGGTGTGGGTCACCCCAATTATTTTTCAGGACCCAGACAACCCCTTTACATAATATCACTTTTATATGCCACCTATGTCAGAAAGGCATAGGTGGCATATAAAAGTGATATTATGTAAAGGGGTTGTCTGGGTCCTGAAAAATAATTGGGGTGGCTGGGTACAGTGTGTTAAAAACAAATATAATGTAATATATTACATTTTTTACAAGCATTATATTGGCTAAGCAGTGGATGAATAAGTTTCCTTCCTAATAGGAACAACTGCCAAAAAGTGTCACAACTCCACCAACAAACAGTGCAATATGCTCACTGATTTCAGAGGAGATTGAATAAGACTTTAAAGGATTTGTCCAATGAAAACTAGTCTATATTTTGCAAACCAGTGCTTGTATCTTAATAATGTTGCGATGAATGCAATTAAAGCTGTAGGCTAGCTACTGATTTTTTCAATAAAATGTATATATGCCACGTTCTGTTTGCTCTTTCGCTCATTTCTCTGCTTGCTGAGGTGGTCGCACATGCTTGGTTACATCTTTCAACTGCCATCAGCTCTATCTCCTGTTAGAAGCTGTAAATGTTTTGTGGTAACAAATAAACAGTTCTTTACTGAGGATAGTGGCAAGGTTCAAATACACGTACTTTTAGAAATAGGTTATTCCAACAATTTCCCTAGTTACAAGTTCCTCCAGTTACGAAGGCTGCAGATATGGGGTGAACAGTGCAGATGCTTCATAATCCACTTTTTTTAATATATCTGTGCCTTCTTTCTAATCCAGCCAAGGGGTGCATTTTTATCTCTTTGGCACTACAATGCCCAGCTGTGGGGTGTAGTCCTTTAACAGACTATCGATCTGTCTCTAGGGAATTCCTGGAAAACTTTATCCAAGACAAAAAGCCTTAAAGCATACCTGAGTTTTCAAAAAATGTTTGCATAATGGCTGTAGCTGTGAAGGAGAAGTTATATTTGGCTTCCCTAAAGTCTCATTAGCCATATTAATCACTTTTCAACTGCACAGTAAGATGCATTACTCTCAGAAGCAGGGTTTGTCTGTCTTTTGCTACCACTGTACACAGTGACCCAACTTCTCTTACTTCACACAATGTTTGTTTTCTTCTAGGGAGGCCAGAAAGCTGATAAGGGGGGATAAATCACACTTACAGAAAATCAGAAGGCTACTGTGATGTTTTGAAGCAGTATAGAATCAGTTGCTTTATCAGGCTCTTATCTAGCTCTGACGTTCCCCTACTTCCTCTCAACCATCTTCTGAGTCACTGTTACCAGGGGCAGATCTTATCTGACTACAGGCAGTAGATTGCAAATTGGGAGAAGTGAGACCCCTAGTTGCCATGGCTTTAAAGCTTTCGTCAGGTGGATGCAGGCATATTTTTTTTAAATAAAGTGAATCAGAGATTTTCTACTTAAACCGTTCTCTATTAAATGAAGTGAAACTGTCATCTTCACAGTCTTGTATCCAACAACTCCCTTGCAATAGCTGCTTAGCCATCCAGAATAAATACTTACTTCTTCCTCGGAGGCTGGTGATTGCCACTGTCTCCTCCTGTCCCTTGGGCGGACTGCTCCAGCTGACCCAATGCTGATTTGTTTTTTCCTGCTTCCTTCTGTCACAGACTGTAAACTCCATCTAACTAAACCGAACTGCAACTCTCTAGAGGGGGGTGGGTGGAACAGCCATTCTTACCCACTGTTACTATGAGCTGGCAATTAAAGGGAATCTGTTAGCTCCAAAACTTATAGTATGAGTGGTGCCAAGTCTGGTTATGTAAATTTTATCTTCATACTCCCTTGCATTCAGAGACTTTGCTCTGACAAACCAGCAGTAAAATGAATTGAGAGGACTCCTGTCTGAGTCCTCTCCATTATGTGGGTGAGCTCAGGAGTCCTCTCAATGTATCTTATTGCTGGGTTGTTGAGAAAAACGTCAGAATGCAGGGGAGTATGAAGATAAAAATTCCATAACTGGACTTGCCATCACTTACACTATACACCGCCTACTCTACAGTAGTTTGTTGGGTGTTTCCAAGCAGATTCCCTTTAACCCTATGTCTCCATATGAGGAGGGAACTAAACATTACCCAACACAATTTAACCCTTTTGCAGTGACCATTGGGTCACTGCACATACATATGACATCTGAAGAATTATATGGTAGCACCTGTGGCTCTGTCAACTCTGTCTGCCCCCCTGCACATGGCTCTGACATAACCCTGAGGCCTAACGCTGATCATTGCAGTCCCCATAGGCATACATTCAAGCTGCAACAGGTCCTCCCACTACCATATACAGTTCATACTGTAATAGTGATGTAGCCTTACATTTCAGGTCTCTGAATTCCCTCTGTCACCAGTCTAAAAATGAATGGCATATTGGATTTTAGCTCCCTGGACAGAAATGTCTTTATAAGGTCAAATTTATTGCAACATTGACGGGAAAAGTCATGGCATAAATTATGTGGGTCATAAATTCAGAGAGCCATTATACCCAAGAGGAAGATGTGATTAATAGATGCAGAATGCATTACATATGGATATTATGATTAATGCAATCAGTCATCAGACCCCTGAGGGACCACATATGTGTGTCATGCTCTACCGCATGTGACTGAATAGACTGTAGAGCATGTAGAGCAGAACGATTTCCTCTGTCACAGGAGAGTGGAATACATGTAGTGTATGTGGTCCCATATGGTATAGGCCATTACTATTGTTATAATGAGCTGTATACCACTCCACTCTTCCCACCATGCTTTAATGGACCACAATATGGTCTTGTATTCTCACTTCCTTTCTCTGATATGCAACAACATCTGGTACTCTAGCTATTGTTAAACTACAACTCCCAGCATGCTACATTCAATTCAGTGGGAGTTTTCAGAAAAGCCAAGCAAATGTGCATACTGGGAATTGGAGTTTCACAGCAGCGAAAGCACCGGAGACCACTGACCCCTGCCCTAGTGGCTAAAATAAGTCATGCTCCAGGAGTTATATAGACAAGTAATGCAGCAAATAATCTTAGAAAAAAATCAAGAAGGACTCAGAGCTTTGAAGAAGTCGTAAGTCTTTTTCTTATACCAAAGTCATTCTAGTCTTTGAGATGGTAAGACAAAGTCAATAGCAGCACATCAGCTTTAGTCCTCATAAGCAGTGTACTTGTAGTTCCACCATTACCACCGGGATACATTCCCAAGAGCTCCTCTTTGGTAACTTTCCTTATGGCTAGTCCGACTCAAACACCATTTTTTCTTGTGGAGGGGTCTCTGCCATCTGCACTCCTAAACCGGTAAATCAGAAAACAAAAGAGACCAAGGCTGCGTCAAATCTTCTAAAACCACAACCCTTTATTTTATCTACTTATAGGATATAAGGATTTCATATCATCATAAAAACTGTATGTTAAAATCCAGATAGAGTTCTTCTAGCACCTGACCCCTGAGGAAGCCTTGGAGGCAAAACCCAGTTAGATGCTAGCAGGACTCTATCTGGATTTTACCATGTGGTTTTTATGATATGCCTGTTAAATTCCTGTGGTATGACCACACGGCGCGATCATATGGTCCTTGTGATGCGGTTGAGCTGCATCCGAGTACCACATTGCTGTAAGGGCAGCAGGGAGCTCTAATTAAACTGATGACACGACACTATTTAGTCAGTCTGTATTGTAGTGTGATCTCATTATTTTAATTAGAGCTTGCTGCAGCCCTTACGGCCGTGCAGTACTCGAATTCAGTGCATCACAATCTTTACACAACCAAGTGATGTGGTCAAACCCATTTAGATTTGACTAGCATATCATCATAAAACCACATGTCAAAATCCAGATAAAGTCCTGCTAGCACCTGACTGGTTTTGCTTCCAAGTCTTCTTCTGCCGCACCTAAGACTAGGGTGAAGGTTCACCTTCCAACAAAACAATTACCCTAAGCACAATGCCAAGACATCACAGGAGAGGCTTAAGGCCCTTTTAGACGGGCCGATGTGTCTCCCTGCCCGAGCGCCGATCAGCGATATCGGCGCTTGGGCAGGGAGCCTTTACACGGCCCGATGAATCGAGCGCCGGGCCGCACGAGTGATCGCTGTATCACTCGTGCGGCCGGGAAGCTCCATACTGTCAGGCGCACATCGCCTGTTTACACAGGCCGATGTGCGCCCGACAGATTGGATCTTTTGTAGAAACCAAAAGATCCAATCAGCCGACGAACGAGCGTTTTGCTCGTTCGTCGGCTGATTAGGGCCACTTTTACACGGGCCGATTATCGGCACTAGCGTTCCTAGGAACGATTTTTCGGCCGATAATCGGCCCGTGTAAAAGGACCTTTAGGGACAACTCTGTGAATGTCCTTGAGTAACCCAGCCAGAGCCCTGACTTGAACCCAATTGAACATCTCTGTAGAGACTTGGCTGTTCACCGACATTCTCCATCCAAACTGGCAGAGAATCTGCAGAGAAGAATGGCAGAAAATCCTTAAATCCACATGTGCAAACCTTGTGGCATCATAGCCAAGACTGGAGACTGTAATCGCTGCCAAAGGTGCTTCAACGAAGTCCTGAGCAAAGGGTCTGAATACTTATGTCAATGCAAGACTTTTTCCTTCTAAATAAATTACCAAAGATTTTAACCATTCTGTTATCACTTTCTCATTGTAGGGTATTGAGTGTAGAATGATGGGGGGAAAAACGTTTTTTTTTTTTTTTTTTTTTTTTTAATTTTAGCAGACGGCCGCTACATAACTTTAATGTGACAAATGTGAAAGGGCCTGAAGACTTTCCAAATGCATTGTACATATCTGTTTTTTGTATTCAGGGGCCATATGGAAGAACATATAATTAACAGTAGGGGACATTGTATAATATATGCTACTATAAAAATGTTCAATGTCACCAAGGAGTACCATAAGCATAAAAAAGCTCAAGGCCACAGGTTGAAGACATGACTTTTAGGTCTTTAATCGGCTTTTCCACAGGTCTTGCAAGTCTTCTACTCCAATCCACGTAGTCTCTTTCCACTATTATATTCAGCTGTCTGTGGCAATATATATGCCCTGAAGTTTTGTATCACTAGTACCTCGCACCTCCACTTTCTAGCTGACTAAAACACAGAGGTATAGCCTGATTTGTCTGCAGCAGCAGCTTCTTCCCAGCACTTTCTCTGTGTCTGCATACTACTGACACAATTTTTGCATGGCACAGCAATTTTTTATGTCATAGGACCTGCAAAATCAGAGCATGTGACCAAAAAGGTCCTGTGTACAGTATTATCTAATAGCAAAAACCACAATTGACTACAAGACGGCAGCATAACCACAATCCTGTTTGCAGCTTGCATATATGCAATGCTCATTGACATCCTGCATGAAGGAATATGACTTACTGATATATGGCGCCAACTTCTAGCACACAACATACACATCTTCTCTGTGCTCAGGGCATTTCTCACTGCAGTAATGAATATATATATATATATATATATATATATATATATATATATATATATATATATATATATATATATATATGTGTGTTTATGTATACATCTGCACAGTCCCTTTAATACTGTAATGTAATTGGATCACATACTCGTATATTTTGAGCTAAGCAGTTTCCCCTTAAAAATTTGAGCATTTCCTCCAATACTTTCAACAAATATCTCAGAGCCAACATTTCTCTTACTTTCTGCTTAGTGGTAACAATAAGAGAATGGATTTGCACATAAGAAATGAAAATGGCAGCGTGCCTTAGACTGTGAGAGGGAAACATCATAAATCATTCTTTGGGGACAATCTCTATACAAAGCACAATCATTCTAAAGAAAATGGGGTGTAAAAAATGCTTACATGGCTGCCTGCATCATAAGCGAAAGAGGAACTGGACATATTTATTGTATCTGAATTTCTTATGGCTCAAGCTTCTCAGATAAAGGAAGTCTCGGCCAAAGTGGTCAACACTGAACAGTGATTTGTCCTGTCAGCAATAATTGGTGCGCATAGGAACATGTATGTTCTGGACCTGCTTGAGGGGTGTAGCTATAAGGGACTGCAGCGACTATTAGGCTGGGAAGGGCCTATAACCGTGTCCCTTCCCACCCTGGTAGTGCCAGGCTGCTGCTGCTGGTTGTATCTGGCTGGAGAAGGGGAAAAAAAGGGGGACCCCACACCATTATTTAATTATTTTTGAAAAAAAATGGCGTGGGGTCCCCCCTTTTTTCCTTCTCCAGCCAGATACAACCAGCAGTGGCAGACTGGCACTACCAGGGTGGGAAGGGACATGGTTATTGGCCCTTCCCAGCCTAATGGTACCAGCCTGCCGCTGCCCCAGAACCGGACCCTCAATTTAGAAGGTCCAGTCCTGCGGGTACCTGGCTTTTCCCGACACCCCTGGTGGCGGTGGGTGCCGAGGTAATAGATGTTGGGGTTAGTGCTGGCCATACCGGCAAGCACTAAGCCCTGTATTAGTAATCGGGCAGGCTGTAGATAGCCGTGATTACTAAAACTGCAATGTTGTAAAAAAACACACACACACCCCTGTTTGACCATTTTATTTAAAAAATAAAAAAGCTGGTCCGACGTAATCGACCGAATCCGACGTAGTCCTCAGCATTCACGATCCTGCAAAATAGAAAACAAACAAACAAACAAACAAACACAAACCACTTACCTCCTCAGGCTGCTTCTTTGTAGTAATTCCTCCCATCCAGCAGGTGGCGCTGTGGTAAAACTTACCACTCTGCGCACCGTCTTACGGCTGGACGGGAGGAGGGAGCTGCCAGGGAAGGTAAGTAGTGTCTCTGTATGTCTGTCTTTGTACTTTTTTATTTTTTTTATTTTTGGCACTTGTGTAAACCAGGCCCCCCCTGCTCTTCCGATCGGGGGGGGGGGTGCCCGGTTTACTCCCATAGACTTCAATTATGCTCGGGTGCTCGGCTGAGCACTCAAGCACCCCTAAAAAAAGGAATGGAAGACAGCATCCATATTCCAATGTGAAAGTCTTCTTTATTCTATCACCACACCTTGGTACATGCATGTACCAAGGTGTGGTGATAGAATAAAGAAGACTTTCACATTGGAATATGGATGCTGTCTTCTATTCCTTTTTTTCTGATTCTGGGAGCCATTGGGAATAGACTCCGGGGAGACGTGCATCCATGAGGATCATCAGCCACTCTGCAGGTGCTGTACCACTTCTTTTGTTTGTTTACTCAAGCACTGCTGAGTGCTCGGCTAGAGCACCCGAGCATACAAGCACGTGGTGCTCTGTCATCACTATTCATGACGTATTGTGCCAAAAACAGCATTTGGCCATTGTCCCTCATCAGATGCTCTAACGTTCAGCACCATCACTGTTTTCTTGTGCAGTATAACATTAGGTTCTTCTGCTTCTAATTCAGTCCTGTTCATATCCAGTTTGATCTCACAGGACATGATCCAGTTCCATCATTGGTACTTAAGAGGGGGACTATTCGTCTACAACTGATGGCTTGTCCTCAGGATAGTCTACAATTATCTGATCAGCAGGGATCCAACACCCGACAAGCTTGCTGATCAGCTGTTCTACAGTAGCTCTGGCTCTGGAATTGAGCACATCTCTGTCTTCTGTGGACGTTGCTGGTTACTCCAGCCTGAAAGTGAGCAGTGCTGCAGTAACATCTCTGTCCACCTTGCAGTGGATGGAGCTGTATAGTTCCGGCATCAGAGCTACTTCAGAGTAACAAATCAATAGAAGTGTGGGGTATTGGCCCCCATCGTTGAGACAGTGATTCCCCATCACTTATAAAAGAGTGGACAACATCTATCTATCTACCATCAAAGTATGCAAGACCAGTCTACAAACATTTTAATTTTACATTGATGAATGTAGGGGAGATGGAAACTAAACAACAGTCATGCCTTGGACTAAGTAAGATTTTTAATTGTCTTTTGTATTCATTTCTTTAGTTCCTGAATGGATACCCTCTTAAGTACCAGTGATGAGACTGGATCATGTCCTTTGAGATCAGGAAAAGTTGCTTTGTTTCCCTTCACTGGATATGAACGGGACTGAATTTGAAGCAGAAGAACCTAATGCTCTACTGCACAATGTGGTTGTCCAGGATTTTGATATTGATGGTCTACCCTCAGGACTGATCACCAGTACCAGATCAGTAGGGGTTCGGACCCCTGTCAATCAGCTGTTTAGCTATAGCTACAGCACTGGAACTACAGAGCTCAATCCATTCTGTTGTGGACAGAGCTAGTAGCTGCAGTACTGGTCCAACTGGCTTCAGTAGAAGCAGGACTGCAGTTGCCAGTTCCATCCATTACACAATGGCGGAGCTCTGTAGATCCAGCTCTGCCATTGGAGCTACAAGAAAACAGATGATCAGCAGGGTGTCTCACTCTCGCTGTTTCGATATTGATGGCTTATCCTAAGATTAGGACATCAATATCAAAATCCTGAATGACCCCTTAGAGGAATAGCTCTCAATTCTGGCAAGTTAAATCAAAAGGGTTCATTCAGATGTGGCTGAAAAAAATCAACTGTGGCTCTTGATACCAATCCGAAGCAGCATCCATCCCAGAGGACTTTGTCCATCAATGTGTTTCATGGTCATAGGTTTATTTCTTTGGTGTTGAATACTATACAGTACTTGCAGAGAAAATGCATTGTCAGTCTTTGAGTCTGATTATCAGGGTCAGGTAGGTCAGAGGGAACAACATACACGTGACAGCTAGTAAATATCTTGCTACTGTACTTGCATGCAGCTATTTTGTATCTTATATGTAGCCCTCCAAGTATAAGCAGCTTTTATCTTTACGGGCAGCACAATAAAATTCAATGGCAAAAGCTTAGCTCATGCATTTCTGGTTAAAGCCTTGATCACAGCAAGCAGATGTAGCAGGATGCATGCCTCTGGACTGTCCTGCTGCAAAAAAAAATGTTATCCCAACAGTAAAAATTCACCTTTTAACACTGTGACAGCTTAAGTCCAACATTTATTCTCTAAAACAATCTATAGCATAGCGCCAAATCTTTCATATAGACATGGTGTTAAATAATCTGCTGCCTGCAGCCACCACTAGGGGGAGCTTATTGCATACTGCTTATATAGTGAACACAATAATATATTATACAATTAGCTCCCCCTAGTGGCGGCTGCAGGTAACCAGAATTTTATTATTTAGCCCTAACACAGGGGATTTGGTGCTCTGTATCAGAAATATAGAGCATTCAGCACTATAAATTTATGTCAAGTCATTAATCAGCACCGAATTATGGACCTGTCCACCTATCCCTACACAGTCGTTAGCAAAGGGAAGATTGAAAACATAGGTATTGAGAATAGCTTCTCAAAGCTATATTAATAACACCAGCAATCAACCTTACTGCACCATATAAGTCAGATGATGATGTTCTGAGAACATTTTGACTCCTCCAGTATAATAGTAATCTGAGACTTGCACCCTGTGATTACATCCCAGCGAAAGACTCACGGGGAGAGTTACCATTACACTACAGACCTGCTCTGTTGGAAGGGCTGAATTTTCTGTGCTTAGAAAGCTATTTTCTACACAGGAATGACTAAATGTTCAGTATATTACTGAAATGAAAGGAAAAAATTGATCCATCTACCAATCACCATACATAATGCATTCACTATATTGTACAGCTTCTTATAATTACAGGGATACCAAATATTGTTTTTCTATATTTTATACTAGGAATGTTATATAATCTTTTATATTTTGTAATATTCTGTTTTATTTATTTTTTACATAACAGTTACGTTGCAGAAAATTGTTACTTTTAACCATAAAAGAAAAAAAAGCTGGAGAGTAAAAAATCTATTTTTCTGCCATAATTTTTACTATAAAGATTATTTTATAGGTATCGGTGAGATTTGAACTCCAGACCATCTGTACAGAACAGCTGCCTTACCAATCCTTTAGAGAAAAGCTCTGCTGTGAAGATGGCATTTTTTAATGCCTTTATATATTTTTTTTTATTACATTAAAGGGCATCTGTCAGCAGATTTGTACCTATGACACTGGCTGACCTGTTACATGTGCACTTGGCAGCTGAAGACATCTGTGTTGGTCCCATGTTCATATGTGCCCCCGTTGCTGAGAAAAATGATGTTTTATTATATGCAAATGAGACTCTAGGAGCAACGAGGACGCTACCGTTACACATAGAGTCTCAGCTCTCTCTGCAACTGCTACACCCTCTGTACTTTGATTGACAGGTCCAGGTGTGATGACATTTACTCTGCCTGGCCCTGTCAATCAAAGTGGAGAGGGTGCAGCAGCTGCAGAGAGAGCAGAGCCTCTAGGTGTAACGACAACGCCCCCGTTGCTCCTAGAGGCTATTTATTTTGAAGCCCTGCTGAAAAACCCCGCCCTAAGACATGGCATCATAGCTGACATCAAGTCTACAGGGCAGGGTCCAGGAGAATGAGCAGAACACTGCCCTCAGAAGCAAGGTCACTGATGATGATTTGTCTACAGGGAAGAGCCGTACAAGCCTTCCTTGCCACACCTCATATGCAGATATCATGTCATCGGGATAGGGTACCAACATAGTGGAAAATGTCACGTGATCACGATGGACTGAAGGAAAACAGGGAATTACATATAAACAGTCATAGTAGGTGTTGTTTCCTGTCAATTGATGCTGAAACCTGATATCACATATCAAACACAATGCTGAAGATAAATGTCATCTCAAAAACAATAAAAGGCTGAAATATTGCAAAATGCCAAACAAAACTTGGCGGCCACCAGTGTGTCGTGCTGTTTTTGAAAGCCATAAAACGTAGAAACTAGAGGTTCCAGGAATTAATGTCAGGGATCTGGAGTGGATAATTTCCAAGGTACGCGTCATTAATTCCAACTTACCGATTGGACATAGATATGTTGCATAGGGGAGGGACTTGGAGGAAGTCAGAAATGACTTTCAAAGGATACGGATGAGCTGCCAAAGGTTCGGGCAGCTGCAGGAAAACTATGATAATTTTCACTATTGCTTCCTATTGAAGTGTAGTTATGACTTAATTAGCAAGTTAGTATAATGTACAAAATTAGGTATATTTAGAATGAAATGGCATTCATGTAGTTTTCTAAAATACAAGAAAGCTGAATTATATGTGTCCTATGAAGTTTTGTTGTAAGGCAATTAGAAGGCTACGGATGAAACTAACATCATGTTCATGATTGGCCTGGTCTAAAAGCTCAGCTTGGGGTACACCATCAGTCCCCGTCTTCCCCCAACCCATGCACTGCTTGTCCTAATGGCAGTGGCCCATCTATAATTTTCCTGTGCATTGCTGGATCTCTTAAATGACCTGTAAATGCAGCACTAGAAGCTCAGACCAAGCTAAAGTCTACTCAAAATTCAGGGACACAAGCTTGAAGACACACGTTTTTGACACCTTTTTGTAATAACATCCACTTTGTGCCCCCATAAAGTGATAGTTGCCCCCAGGGACGAAGCTAAACGCTCATGGGCCCTGGGGCAAGAGTTCAGCTTGGGCCCCCCTTCCCTCAGTGCTTTATGATCTGGGGCAGGGAAGCACAAGACCATCATGCTACCTGAGTCAAAAATTGAAACTGCACCCCCCGCATGCCAAATTCTTGACCTAACCCCTTCCCTCCAGCCGGAGGTGTAACTTGGCCAGCATGCACTTTCTAGAATACCGGTGTCTTCTTATGTAGCACAAGGGTCTTTAGGGCCCCATTAGGCTAATGGGCCCGGAAGAGACTGCTACCTCTGCACCCCCTATAGCTACGCCCCTGGTAGCCAAGCAGTTGTCCACCTCTGTGCTCCAACAAATGAATACCTCTTTATGCCCCCAAAGTAATTAGTCCTTTTCAGTACTCACAAGATATGTACTCCAATTTGTACCCTCACAAAGTAAATTATTAGATTGATGACAGGACAGATCTCACTCGCCTGTAGCCTCCCCATGGAGGCTTCAGGTATGTTGCGTCAGCAACAGTTTAGCTTGGACAGAGCAGTAGGCCACAGCAGCAATGGCACCTGCATAGGACCTTCTCACTACGTTGGTGCAGGGTGAGTTCCACTCCTTTTCAGTCTACTAGGCACTGAATGTATTTGATGTATTGTTGAGACCCATTTCACTCACCAAACACAAGGGGCCACAAGTAAGGGATCTGTTCATCTGGAAGGCAGGAGGTGGACCGTGGAGGTACAAGCATGGCATGGGAAGGCACCAAGCATGAAAGACCATTTTCAGCATGGCAGTAGGGGTGCCAGCCTACCTTCCTGCAACTTCGTGACCACTCATGTTTTTTGTGGTAGCACAATGCCCCATGCTTAGTGGCCCTGATGCATCTGTGACTGTTGCAACCCTTATAGCCACTACTGAACATACCTTACACTTGACAGTATGTACTCAATAACTTTTCTGCTGACCTTAGGTTCCATGGGCAGGTACTAGAGGACGTTATTTTTTCTACATACATTCATCTCTACATACCACTATCAACATTAATCTCTATGAAAGAATTGCATTATTATAGCAGCCTATAAATAAGTATCTGAAATGTCACAAAAAGCAGCCCTCCTAGACTCCGATTCAAACGGCCAATCTTGGTGAGTGTCGTGATAATTAAGGCCTCTTTCCCACATCGGTGGATGTGTGCCGTCCATGGTCTCCATGGACTGCTTGTGTATTCATTGACTTTAATATGCGTATTCACACATTAGTGGTTTTTGGACTATGGGTCTGTGAGAATACCACGTAAGCATGGCCTGTTTTTATGATTAGGGATCCCTTAAGCAAATTATAGTCTTTGGGTCTGTGAAAACAACAGACACAGTACAGATGCCACCAGTGTTTGGTCCATAGTTTTCACTGAAAACCCCTGCTGATCTGATATTGATGACCTATCCTGAGGATAAGTCATCAATATAAATGGGGTCACGATGTGGCAGCGCTAGCAAAGGATCTGACACAGTTGGATTTTTGATCTCGCATGACTTTGCCGTCGTAGGCCATACTGCAAGTTGTGTGCGTCTGCGTCTTTACCCCAGCCCTTTCTGTTATTTGGCTGCTGTTTTAGAAGGTTGCACAAGCTTGGTTGCGTGACTTGCCTGAGACATGCTGCTCTGTGACACAGCGCTGTGTAGCCCTGCCTTACCCCCCCGCCACACGACCGTATCGGATTGTATCCGTTTTGCAGTCCGCAAAATACGGATGTGGTCTGTGTTGCATCTGCATTTTGACTTCAATGGGTCTATTGTCCACATTTTGCGGACCTATTCTGTCTTTTTGTGGAGCAGACATGCGGAAGCGGAAAGCTCATTGATCATCCATGTGTTTTCCGCATCCGTATGTCCGTTCTGCAAAAAGATAGACTGCGTCCACAAATAAAACAGACACACGAACGCATCCGTATTTTTCAGAACAGCGATTTCCGGACTGCAAAACAGATAGTCATGTGCATGAGGCCTATGGCTTCGCACTTGGCTGTTCCAAAGGTGAATAATTGCTAGCATAAATGCATTGAAATTAAAGGGGGACATTAAAGGCGGCCACCGATTTTAGACTGTTGCTCACTGAACCCCTCCATGATTGACTATATTGTGGTAGTAACTGGAATAATAACCAGAAGTGAATGGATGAACAGTGGGACTGAGAGCAAAGGAATATAAAGAGTTAACTGACAGATGAACGCTGCCGTATAGGGGAATGGAAAGCTATAGCTGCCCTGCTGGGAAAGGTGTAATGTAAATGAATTGAGGGTAGAAGCTGCTGGTAGTAGTGGTGGTAATATGATTAGGGGGATCTGAGAAGCACAGAGGATCATTAATAAGAAGGGAATTGAATGCTGCACACATACATCATCCTTCATTGGTATGTAACACAGCAGTGAGAAGCCTGGAGAACCTATAGAAGAAGATATAAGATACACAGGCAGACAGGCAGTACTTGTACAGTGCCAGGAATATGACTAGACTCCAGAGCACTTAAAGGGGTTGTCCAGTAGTGGCAACCTCCTTCTCAAATGTAGCCCCCTACTCCTATATATTCAGCCTCCCGATCTTGGTATTAGATGGTGGACGTTCCAGTGCATGTCCCCTCTATGCAGTGGCTAATAAGGGTCTAAAGCTGGCCATACACATTGGATATTTGTCCGACAGCTATTTTTCCCATCTCCCTCCCGGGTTCCCCATATACATACACAACAGAAATGAGTTTCCAGCTCATCTCCTGCCAATGTTCCATGAAGAAAAACGGACCATCTGCGGTTTTCATGAGCCCGCAGACTATAATGTGCATAAGGATCCGTAATCACATACAAAAATAGGGCATGCTTCTGTGGTATCTCCATGGTGCTTAGTAAATCTGAGCCTGTGTGCAAAAAGTGCCAGAAAAAGCTCCACAGAAGCCACAGCAAAACACGTAGGTGCCAAAAAATAAAACAAAAAAGAGTTTATTCAGTTGTTTTTTTTCCCCACCGGTAAAAAAACAAGCTAAATTCATTTGTGTATGGACTCTAATTGACACATGGGTAAAAATGATGAATTCCTCTAGGAATATATTATACTATATATTTAATGATCAGGAATATTTGCTAAAAATACAAAATGAAATAAAAAGGAAAGATATGCAAATCTAACATATAATTCTACACAGATGTATCATATTGGTCTAGAACCACATAGGCTGCGGGCCCAGCATAATATAAAATGAATGGATCCATATATGCAAATAGGAAACATGTTAATAATGAACAAGAGTCCAATATAAAAACATTCCCCTAAAAATGGAGGTCATAATAATACTCTAAATATAATGTCCAGTGCAAAACCCATCAATCCGTTATTCCAATCAGCACATTAGTGATATCCAAGTATGTTGTAAGGTGAAGATATACTTTGTATTTGTTTATCACTGAGGCCTCTTTCACACTTGCTTTTCGGTTTACGGTTTTGAGACCCGGCAGAGGATCTCAAAACCTGACCAAAATGGTTCCATTTGATGTTAACACGCTCAGATGCATCCTTTCTGTTAGAATGCGGTTGGGTTGCATGGAAACACAACAAACTGGATCCGGCACTAAAATCCCTGTAAGTCAATGGATGACGGATCCGTTTTTTTTCGGCACCATTGACTTACACGGATTTCATCAACTTAGAGTCTCCTGTATATTCATTAGTGGTTCCACAGATAAGTGACCAGTCATGTCACCTGCCGATCACCGATCAAAGACTGAAGGACCAGTTACACAGCTCCCTGTGAGAACAGTGGATGTGCTGCTGGCAGTATGAAAACTGTATGAGGATGAATGATCGTTCTAGAGATCCATCGTCATCAAACAATATAAGGTTTCATAGATTTAAAGAAGTTTTCTGGGATTTGGTAAAATGTGGTGGGGAGCAGGGGTTTGAAAAATTTAAAAACAATGTACTCAGCTTTCAAATTCCTGCTGGGGATGTAGTGATGACATCACGTTCATCATTCCAATGACCGCTGCAGCCAGTCATTAGCCTCAGAGTTCACATGTACATAGTATAAGGAATGGTGACGAGTAAAGCCAGTGATTAGCTGCAGCAGTCATGGGAACGATAAATGGCACATGACCTCTGCATGTTAAGTAGGGATCGGAGCGGTGGAGACAGCACAGGACATTTTAAAGTTAACATTTCATTTTTTAAATTTCCCTTAAAATCTACTAAATGAGTGCCAATTGACATGCTGTACCGCTGATCTGCACTTGTTTATGAGTAGATTATCTGCCTGTGTAAGTAGCGTATCTCCAATACAAGCAGACTAAACCAAGCAACTGCAACGGGGCCTGGGGGAGGGGGGCCCAGAACTGAACTCCATTCTCCTCAAGATGTAAAAGTACTGGATTTTCATGCAGCTGCCACTAGGGGGAGCTCAGTCCAAAGAGATTATTTCAGGTTCCAGTAAATGGTAACTGTATACATTCCTATGCACTGAGCTCCCCCTGGTGGTGGCTGCAGGCAGTCTGCATTGTAATAGAAAGAAAAAAGATTTATCAAAGAATATTTTGCGAGTTGTCTGGTGTGAAGATATGGAGAAATAGGGTGGTCAGAATGAGCACCATATTTATGAAGCACTTGTCACTAATTTTGCTTAAATATATTGGAGGTGCTGCTTCTTCCATTAGAGTGGGTCTTGTGATTGCAAGGTTTGGAGTCCAACTTTTTTTACACCTTTCTCTGTCACAAGTTTCAGTTTAGATGTACTGCTCAACGGCCATGAAATTTGTGGTCCTAATATGTTTTACTCCACCCTGATGTCCTTCTCTATCTGCGCCCCATTTTCCACCACCTCTGATCCCCCTTTACAAACCTTCTGTTTCTTTACCCCCCCCCCAACCTTTACCTTATAGATAATAAAACTGTCACATAAGAGAAGATTTTTTAAAATTTTTTTTATAGGTTTTTATTTTGGGGGGGGGGGATAGGAAAGGTTTGGGGTAAGGGATAGTTTTTTTTTGGAGGGTAAAGGATAGGAAAGGTTTGGAGTAAGGGATAGTTTTTTTTTTTTTTTTTTCTTTGGGGGGGTAAGGGATAGGAAAGGTTTGGGGTAAGGGATAGTTTTTTGTTTTTTTGTGGGGGGTAAGGGATAGGAAAGGTTTGGGGTAAGGGATAGTTTTTTTTTTGTTTTTTTTTGGGGGGGGGTAAGGGATAGGAAAGGTTTGGGGTAAAGGATAGCTTTTTTTTTTTGGGGGGGTAAGGGATAGAAAAGGTTTGGGGTAAGGGATAGTTTTTTTTGTTTTTTGTTTTTCTGCAGAGATGGTTGGCTGCAGGTGAGGGGTAGTTGGTTGATGATACCCCTTGGGAGTCTGTTGTTGTTGACTCCAGATGGCTGATTTGTTCTACGGCAGGTAGTGTTCTGGTGGGAAGCTGGTTCTCTGTCCTGTTTTTTTCGACCAGTCCACATTCAGGGCATGATGCCACAGGAACCCGACCAATAAGGTGACAATTAGACAGCAGACGGCAGCGTAGATGACATAGCTGACATGGCTCTGGAGGAATGTGAGGATGTTGTCTTTAGTGGAGGGACCATGTTCAATCCTCTCCTCCTCTTCCTCTTGGGTGGGAAGTTTTTCTGACAGAGCTCGATGGAATTCAGCTTCTATTTCTTCCACTGTCTTTGATTTAGTCTGCGTCACTGAAAAACAGAAGAGAATACAAGTAAATAAGGTGATGAGGAGAACGTTGTCTTCTGCAGTGCTGAATGAAAGACAGAGAAGTTATCAGAAAGAGTTCTTTACTGTAAGAGCAGAGGCCGGAGGGGCTTCTTATCGTGTATATATTTATGTGAATGGTCTAGAAAAGAGAATATTTGAAAGAGAAAACTAAGTCTTACCATCGAGATAATAGAATCTTCGGAGTACGATGTCATCATCCTCATCCGTTATCTCGCAGGCATAGGTTCCTTTATGGCTGACTCTGGTCGGCTTGATGACAACAAACAGGTCATCCCCACTGTAGATGTCTTTGAAGTAACTCAAATCAGTTTTTCTGATCTGAAAGTGAAAACATTGATGACATCATAAGAGACATTTGTCCTATGTGGAGTATAAATAGTAGAAGAAACAGGCGGGAGGGGTTGGGGTTTTACTAATTTTATTTTGCACTGTAATAGAATGGTATAAGCGACTTACGTTTTTGGCGTACTTCCAGACAACCTTCAGATTATATGGAAGGATAAAGGACGCCGTGCAGGGGATGATGGTCTTGTCCAGCTCTTCCACCTTCATGTCCTCAACTGAAATGAAAGAAAAGGGAAACCATGGTCTAAGACAAGCAGCAATGAGCTAACAGATTAATAAGAGGTTCACAAACTAATGGTAGAAATGATCTTACGAGGACAGGTCACAGGGATCTTGCAGTCCTCCTCAGCACATCGGCTGCATGAAAAGGTACGGGCAGATTTTTGAAGCCCTAGGGAGAGAAATAGAGAGAAGGGTCTAATGTCTGAGGTAAATGATGACCCCGCCATGTATATAATGGAGGCCACTCATCAAATTGTCTTATCTAATGACATTACTCACCACATGGAGGTCTGCATTCCACCGGTGGATGACCTAATGGAGGGAATCAAATATGGTTAAGGATGGATGTTGTGAGGGGAAGCAGGGTCACAGATAGACGATTATAGAGACAATACAGAATATGTCTACTGTCTGTTTATGAGGATGTTTAGTCACTTACTTGCGACACGGTCTTTCACGCCTTTCACAAATTCAGCCATCTTTATATCGAACTGTTCCACCCAAGCTGGTGGGAAGACTAAAAGAAAGAAAGACATTTTAGAAAACTTACATTTACTATTGATGACTCAAAAGAAAGTAGGGAAATTCTTGAGATTTCAGGAACTTACATAGTTTGTCGATTTTCTTCACCTCTTTTTCAAAGGTCTTCAGATACTTTCTGATGTTTTGTATCTGGTTAAAGGCTGTAAGGAGAAGACACATGAGATTTATGACGGGTCCCGCAGACATTGTATACAGGGCTCTATGATGGAGATGGGGCTGAATATTATGTGAGATAAGAAATAGAAGCAGATAATAGTTACCTATCGTGATGTTATTCAGGGGGTCAAAGCCCCAGTGTAGCCTCTGGAGACATTCTTCGGCCCCCATTTTGTCCAGCGAGACCGCATGGTGACAAATGCTGGCCCTGTCCGCTGGGGTGGTGAAGCATTTCAGGCAAGATGTTGCTACCTGTGCTCCACATAGAAGTACTATTATCTGCAGCAGCAGATAATAGGAATTTAAGAAGCGCATGACGTTTCGTCACAAAATCCCTTCAGTCTGCGAACCTGAGAAAACACAGAGAAGAGAGTATAAGTGGGGTCATTTATCAAACTGGTGTAAAGCCCATAGCAACCAATCAGATTCCTCCTTTAATTTTGGACAGCTCCTTTGGAAAATAAAAGGAGGAATCTGAGCAACTAAGCCAGTTTTACTTTATACCAGTTTGATAAATCTCCCCCAATGGGTCTAGCTGAATTATTTATTGGTGTAGAACTACAAGTCACAGCATGCCCTGAAGTCTATTGCATTTCTACTAGAGGCTCTAGAGATGGAGATATAAGATTTGCATTGGATCTGGAATCTCTAAAGTCTAAAGAAAGGAAGGTATGGATTTGGGAAGGGGGCACTTATTTATCAGCTACAGGTACAGACATGGTAATGACGGAGTACTCACGTGTCACATCCAACTGATGAGTGACTGCTCTGTGCCTAGCGCTTCCTTATATACCCACGATGACATCACAATAGAGATTACTGCTGGGTGACATCACAATGCACAGGTATGGTGCTGGGTGACATGCAGAGCGGCCATCTTTCCCTATTAAAATACCATCCAGCAAATAATAATTGTTTTAGGATTTAGCTTCATATGAAATAGTGACATGAATAAACTTAAAGCCTGAGGCGCCTTCACACGCTGCAGATTATGTTGTAGAAAATTTCTGCGACTGAAAATCAGTTCCATTCATCTGAATGAGGTTTGCAGAAATCCATGTGTTTCCCACCAAAACAACCCCATTACATAGTTACATAGTTAATACGGTTGAAAAAAGACCATCAGGTCCAACCAAGGGATAGGTGGGGACAGAAATCCAGAAGGAAGTGAGACTTCATCTAAGTCTTTTTTAAAACTGTCCACTGTTCCTGCTGTGACCACGTCCTGAGGAAGTCTATTCCACAGATTCACAGCTCTTACAGTAAAGAAACTTTGACGCTTCTGGAGACTGAACTTTTTCTTCTGAAAAGGGAGGCAGTGCCCCCTTGTTTTTTGAGGGCTTTTCACCACAGTTTTACAGCACCAGAACCATATTCACTACATAAATACAGCACCAGAACCATGTTCACTACATAAATACAGCACCAGAACTATTCACTACATAAATACAGCACCAGAACCATATTCACTACATAAATACAGCACCAGAACCATATTCACTACATAAATACAGCACCAGAACCATATTCACTACATAAATACAGCACCAGAACCATATTCACTACATAAATACAGCACCAGAACCATATTCACTACATAAATACAGCACCAGAACCATATTCACTACATAAATACAGCACCAGAACCATATTCACTACATAAATACAGCACCAGAACCATATTCACTACATAAATAGAGCACCAGAACCATATTTAGTACATAAATACAGCACCAAAACTAAACCCATAAGTCAAATACAGCACCAGAACCATATTCACTACATAAATACAGCACCAGAACCATATTTACTACATAAATACAGCACCAAAACTAAACCCATAAGTCAAATACAGCACCAGAACCATATTCACTACATAAATACAGCACCAGAACCATATTTACTACATAAATACAGCACCAAAACCATATTCACTACATAAATACAGCACCAGAACTAAACCTATAAGTCAAATACAGCACCAGAACCAAGACCAGTACATATATACATCACCAGATTTTAAAAGTTCAGTACAGACACCGTCTGAGTAGTCAGGTTGACCCTCGCCATATAAGCTTGTACGGCCTTAGCAGCAGTAAAGGGATACTGGGAGTTATTGTTTCACAAAACATCATGCTACCACCCATCATCAGCTGTAGATCATCCAGGTGACTCCAGCTCTCATCATACACAGTCAGTAGTGAAATATTTATTTCCATTTAGTGACTTACAGGTGATGTCTCCTTCTGAGTTCTTCTCCTTCTGGTTCAGACCACCATGATGACGTCTCCCGGCCACAATTCAACTCTGCGGATTTTGCAGAGAACATGTTTCAGCTTCTCTCTTTACCCAAATTATGGCACTCTGCATACGGACACAAACTCCTCTTAGTGCCACATGCTGTGCCCTGAATATAACAGCAGCATTAGTGCTATACACAGGCCCCCAATGGTAGAGCCACACACTCTGTGCCCTCTGTGTATAGTACAACATACTATGTGCCATATGCCCTGTACCCTCTGTATATAGTGCCACATACTCTGTGCCCTCTGTATATAGTGCCACATACTCTGTGTCTTCTGTATATAGTGCCACATACTCTGTGCCCTCTATATGTAGTGCCACATACTCTGTGCCATCTGTGCATACTGCTACATGCTTTGTCCTCTGTATTAGAGATGAGCGAACATGCTCGTCCGAGCTTGATGCTCGTTCGAGCATTAGGGTATTCCGAGTAGCGAGCATATCGCGATCCTCGAGTAAATGGCAACTTCCTCTTCCTGCATGTTAGCCACCTTTTTTCAGCCAATCAACATGCAGGAGAGTCTTTGGTACCTCCTAGCATCATGGGGCCCCTACAAGTTAATAGCAGGGATTGGCTGGCCAGATCAGATGACCTGGGAATATAAGAATCTGGTCCCGCGCTGCTCGCGTCATACGCTGTCTGCATGAGATTAGGGATAGAGCTGCTGTCTGTCAGGGAGAGTGTTAGAGCCTGAATTTAGATGTTGGTTAGGCACTTGTAGTGCCTAACCGCCATCTTGGCTGCAGCTACCGCCATCTTGGCTGCACACTGTACACAGTGACTGGTGGCAGAAGGGACAGCACGTGGTCCACACAGACCCAACATAAATTGCCCAAAGTACTCATTTTTGCTGCTGCTGTACCTTGGCTTGCTGAGATCTGTAGTGCAGTCTAGGGAATATGTTTTTCTGTCATTTCTATACACTACAGTCCAGTGAACAATTATGTAGTGTGCTGTACAGTAGCGTCAGTCTAGGGAATACGTTTTTTTATATATCCTACAGTGCAGTGAAAAATTGAGTGGTTTGCGGTGCAATAGCCGCCATCTAAAGACTACGTTTTTCCTCTCAGTCATATATAAAACGGTGCAGTGCGAAATTGTCGTGTGCTGCACACTAGCTGGAGTGTAGAAAATATAATTTTTCCTCTCAGTTATATATTATACAGTGCAGTGGAAAATTGAGTGGTTTGCGGTGCAATAGCCGCTGTCTAAAGAATACGTTTTTCCTCTCAGTCATATATACTACAGTGCAGTGCGAAATTGTGTCGTGTGCTGCATACTAGCCGGAGTGTAGAAAAATAGAAAATATAATTTTTTCCTCTCAGTTATATCTTACAGTGCAGTGAAAAATTCTGTCGTGTGCTGCACACTAGCCGGAGTGTAGAAAATATAATTTTTTCCTTTCAGTTATATATTATACAGTGCAGTGAAAATTGAGAGGTTTGCGGTGCAATAGCCGCCGTCTAAAGACAACGTTTTTCCTCTCCGTCATATATACTACAGTGCAGTGCGAAATTGTGTCGTGTGCTGAACACTAGCCGGAGTGTAGAAAATATAAGTTTTTTCTCACAGTTATATATCATACAGTGCAGTGAACATACAAAATGTAGAACCCAAAGGCTAAGGGTCGAGGACGTGGGCGTTCAAGTAGTGTAGGGGGCAGAGGCCGTGGTCCTGGGCAGGTTGACACAGTACATGTTGATTAGGGAGCAGTGGAATGCTGCAGAGTTTCGCTCCCTAGCTTCATCTCGCAACTTACTGGTTCACGTGGTACACCACTATTGAAACCACAACAGTGCGAACAGGTGATGACGTGGATAGCGGACAATGCATCCAGTAATTTATCCACCACCCAGTCTTCCATGCAGTCCACCCACGCTAGCCAAGGGAGTAGACCTCTGTCTCCTCCAGCTCAACCTCCTTCCCCCCAGCCTGCCCCCCCCCCCCCACGGAAAGTATGGATTCAGATCAGACATACTCACAGGAACTCTTTTCAGGACCCTACCCAGAGACACAAACCACTGCTCAACAGCAACCTGAGCAGTTGCTCTGTCCCGATGCCCAAAATTTAGAACTTTCACAGTCTGTGGGTGATGAGAATGTGGACTTAGTGCAAGTAGTGCGTGAAGAGGTGTCGGATGATGATGATGAGACACGGTTGTCAGACAGTGACGTTGTTGTCAGGGCAGTAAGTCCGAGGGGGGAGCAGAGTGAGGAATCGGAGGAAGAGCTGGTGTATGATGAGGTGACTGACCCGAGCTGGGTTGGTAATCCAATTCAAGACAGTGCTTCTGAGGGGGAGGCAAGTGCAGCACCAGAACAGGTTGGAAGAGGACAGTGGGATGGCCAGAGGAAGAAGCAGGGCCAGAGCAGGTGCATCAGCAACTGTTTCACGGAGTCAAGCTCCCGTGCCGAGGCCTAGATGTTCGCAAGTCTGGAGGTTTTTTTAAGAAAGTGAGGATGCCCGACGGACTGTGGTGTGCAACCTGTGCCACACCAGGATCAGCAGTGGAGCCACCACTACCAGCCTAACCACTACCAGCATGCGCAGGCATATGAGTACTAAACACACGACTCAGTGGAACCAAGGCCGTTCACCTCCTGCGGGTCACACCCCTGCCCCTTCCCCTGTCACATGCTGGCTCGGTGAGTCAACCCCTCGCCCAGGACCCCGGCACGAGCGCCTCCCGCCGGAAAACCACCCCTTCACCTCCACGATCCTCCACAACCTCCACCAATGTGTCCCAGCGCAGCGTTCAGCTGTCTTTGCAGCAGACATTTGAGCGCAAGTGCAAATACAATTCCGCCCACCCACATGCACAAGCCCTAAACGTCCACATCTCCAAATTGTTGAGCCTAGAGATGCTGCCCTATAGACTGGTAGAGACTGAGGCTTTCCGCAACCTGATGGCAGTGGCTGTCCCTCGGTACTTGGTCCCCAGCCGCCACTATTTTTCCCGATGTGCCGTCCCAGCCCTACACCAGCACGTGTCAGAGAACATCATCCGTGCCCTGACCAACGCGGTTAGTGATAAGGTCCACCTAACCACGGACACGTGGACAAGTGCTGCCGGGCAGGGACACTATATCTCACTGACGGCACATTGGGTTAACTTGGTGGAGGCTGGGACCGAGCCTGACCCTGGGGCCGCTCATGTACTGCCCACACCGAGGATTGCAGGGCCTACCTCGGTCACGGTTTCTCAGATGTACTATGCCTCTTCCTCCAACCCCTCCTCCTCCTCCTCCTCCGAATTACCATCCGTGGGCACGGCGCCTTCAGTCGGTAGCTCTAGGCGCAGCAGCAGTGCCGTGGGTAAGCGCCAGCAGGCGGTGCTCAAACTGCTGAGCTTAGGTGACAAAAGGCACACCGCCCAAGAGCTGTTACAGGGCATCACGGCGCAGACCGATCTGTGGCTGGCACCGCTGAACCTCAAGCCAGGCATGGTTGTGTGTGACAACGGGCGTAACCTGGTGGCGGCTCTGCAACTCGGTAGACTGACACATGTGCCATGTCTGGCCCACGTGTTCAATCTCATAGTTCAGCGGTTCCTCAAGACATACCCCAATTTGTCAGATTTGCTCACCAAGGTGCGCCGCATCTGTGCGCATTTCCGCAAGTCAACCACAGATGCTGCCACTCTCAGGGCAGCGCAGCAGCGCCTACAACTGCCAGCTCACCGACTGTTGTGCGACTTGCCCACGAGATTCGACAATAAACATGTTATCCAGAGTTTACCAGCAGCGCAGAGCGATTGTAGACTGCCAGATGTCAACTTCCACCAGAACTGGTAGTCAGGTCAGTCAGCTTCCTCAAGTCTACAATGAGGAGTGGACGTGGATGTCTGATATCTGTCAGGTGTTGAGCAACTTTGAGGAGTCAACACAGATGGTCAGCGGCGATGCCGCCATTATCAGCCTCACCATCCCGCTGCTTTGCCTGTTGAAAAACTCACTGCTCAGCATGAAGTCAGAAGCTTTGCGCTTGTCACAAGAGATGGTGGACGAAGATACCTCGCTTGATAGCCAGAGCACCCTCCGGTCTGTTTCTCAGCGCGTATTGGAGGAGGGGGATGAGGAGGAAGAGGAGGAGAATGTTGGCAACACAGAAGAGGGTACCAGTGCTCAGTCCTTCTTAACTCTTGAGCGTGTATGGGCTGAAGAGGAGGAGGAGGAAATGGAGAGTCAGGCCAGTGAGGAGAGGGAATTCTTGCATGTTGAGACTCTGGCGCACATGGCAGACTTTATGTTAGGCTGCCTATCCCGTGACCCTCGCGTTAGAAGCATTTTTCAAACACCGATTACTGGGTGTTCACTCTCCTGGACCCACGATACAAGCAGAACCTTTCCACTCTCATCCCTGTAGAGGAAAGGAGTATGAGAGTGAATCAATATCAACAGGCCCTGGTGCACAAGCTGAAACAATCCTTCCCATCTGATGCCGCTAGCGGCAGAGGGCGTGGTTCTGTGGGCCAAGTAGCGGGGGAGAGGAGGCGAGCAGGCAGCTTGTCCAGCACTGGCAGGGGAACGCTCTCCAAGGCCTTTGCCAGTTTTATGTCACCCCAGCAAGACACTGTCACCTTTCCCCAGTCTAGGCAGAGTAGGGGGGAGCTGTACAGAAAGATGGTGAGGGAGTACCTAGCTGACCATACCAACGTCCGGACCGATCACTCTGCTCCATACAACTACTGGGTTTCAAAGCTGGACACGTGGCCTGAACTGGCGCTGTACGCCTTGGAGGTGCTGGCCTGCCCTGCCGCTAGCGTGTTGTCAGAGCGGGTATTCAGTGCAGCTGGTGGCGTCATCACCGATAAGCGTACACACCTGTCAACTGACAGCACTGACGCTTATTAAAATGAATAAAGCCTGGATTTCACCGGAATTCAAATCTCCTCCGGGGGAAAGCAGCTAAAGAATAAGATTCCTTATGTATCCGATTCCTCTCCTCTACTCCTCCTCCTTCTCCTTCTCTTCATTGCCAAACGCTGACCCAAAAGGGAATTTTTTAGAGGGCCAACTGGCACTCTTTTAAGACAATGTTTCCGGAGGGCCACCTACAGGCCCTTTCTCCAAACAATTTTTCAGGAGCGTCAACTACAGACACTCTAAAACAATTTTTCAGTATCGTCAACCACAGACACAAAAATTTTTTTTTTTCGGAGGGTCGACTTTAGACCCTCCCAAAAAAAATTTTTGGGAGGCTCAC